>CM066044.1:63665415-64087994 GCA_033557465.1 Ichthyophis bannanicus | reverse complement strand
CATCTCCCCTTGTGGGTCTGTTGGATCAGAGTACCACTGCGGGAACCACCTTGAGCAAGTTGTTGCTTGCACCTAAAGCGCTTCGTGATAGCCTTACATGCAGGACAAGCAGCGGCAAGGGCAGATACTCCATGTTATTTGTAATGCCTTTCAAAACGGTTGGTTCCTTCCAACCCTATTTAGGATCTCAAGACGGTCAAAGAACACTTGTACGCCCTGCGCTTGGAATGGAAAACCTTGAGGTCAATGAGTTAAGCAGTGATCCAAGTGGAGTTCATGGGCCTTCTGCTAGATCTGGCCTGAGGTACACATTATCTTATTCCGATCTGGGCACAGATTAGGTGGCCTGCTAATTGGCGTCTCACGATATCAGTTCTCTGCCCGGGTGGGGGGGGGGGACTTACCTTTTTAATCTAGCCACCACCCCAAGTATGCACTTCCTCAAGGTCATGATGGTGGACAGACCTGCCTGTCAAGCACCAAGGGATCTGTGTCCATCCTTATCTATGGAGGACTAGCACCTTATCGAGACCCTGTTCCCTTTTGGAAGCATCTCGCAACACGGTGCGAAACATCCCGAATGGTGATCTCTTAGAAAGTCCTTTGACTCAGTGAGTGTTCATTTCGGGGATTGAGCTAGCTGTGCGCCTTCACAGCTCCCTGGAAGTTTGGATGGAAAGCTCGCGTTGTTGCACGACGTCGGAATGTTGCGTGGGCAGAGTTTCCTGCCAGCAAGGAGAAAGTCACTAAAGACTGTTGCTGCCTGGCGCGATCTTGCAAAGCAGGCCTCCCAGAGTCTAGGGTCTATCTTCAGCTCCTCGGCAATGGTGGCAGCTACCATAAAGATGGTGCCAGTGGCGCGGCATGCTCACATGCGAACTGCTTACAGCAGTCCTTGGGACTCTGGTCGTCCACGAAGTTATTTCAGGAGTACAAACGCAGTCTCCCTCTCCCCAACTGAATGTGAAAGTCCAGCCTGCAGTGGATGGCAGCGAGCATTGTCATCTGAGAAAGGGTTGTGGACTGCCCTGGAACGATTTCTCCTGGATCCTCCTTGATGATTGGATGCCAGTCTCTCAGGCTGGGGAGCCTGTTGCCAAGACCACATACAGCACAAGGGCCCTTTGGAAACCACAGGGAAGCCAATGCGGTTCAGTAAAGTGCCTCAAGGCAAGGATTATCAGGTTGGCTCCTTCTGTATTTCTGGCTCCTGATCTACCTTGATTTCAGCAAAGCCTTTGATACTGTTCCTCATAGGAGGCTTATCAATAAACTCAACAGCTTGGGGATGGGTTCCAGGTGGTGAACTGGATCAGAAATTGGTTGACTGACAGAAGATGATGATAAATGGAACTCACTCGAATGAAAAGAAGGTGATTAGCGGTGTGCCCCATGGTTTGGTCTTGGGACCGGTACTGGTCAATGTATTTGTGAGTGTTATTGCTGAAGGACCTGAATGGAAAAGTCTGTCTTTTTGCAGATGACACGAAAATTTGCAACAGCGTAGACTCCCCTGAGGTAGTAGATAATATGACGAAAGATCTACAAAAGCTGGAAGAATGGTCTAATGTTTGGCAGTTAAGAATTAATGTGAAGAAGTGCAGTATCCTGCATGTGGGATGCAAAAATCTAAGGGAATTGTATGCGATAGGAGGCAATAGGTTAGTGTACATGGACCAGGAAAAGGACCTCGGAGTAATTGTTTCTGAGGATCTCAGGGTGGCGAAACAGTGTGACAAGGCGGTGGCAAAAGACAGAAGGATGCTGGGTTGCATATAAAGAGGAATTACCAGCAGAAAGGAAGAGGTACTAATGCCATTGTACAAGTCACCGGTGAGGCCCTCACTTGGAATATTGTATTCATTTTGGAGACCATATCTCGCAAAGGTTCAGAGGAAGGCGACCAAAATTATTTGGAGCCTGTGTCGGAAGACGTATGAGAAGAGACTTGAAGACCCAAAATCTGTACACTCTGGAGGAGAGGAGGGGACAGGGGAGATATGATTCAGACCTTTAAATACTTAGAGTATTAATGAACAAACCTCTTCCAAAGACGGGGAAGCTGTAAAACTAGAGGGCATAACATGCAGATGCAAGGGGGTAACCTGAAAGGACAATGTCAGGACATACTTTTTCTCTGAAAGGTGGTGGTGCTTGGAATGCCCTCCTGATGGAAGTGGTGGGGCAAATACAGTGACAGAATTCAAAATGGCATGGGACAGACACAGTGGATACCTTTTATAGCAACAGAATAAAATCAAAATAAACTTAACTCTCTTATATCTCAACAAATAGGGGTGACCTACACTGAGCGGTAGGTACACCCCTAAACAAAGGCATGGGGAGGGGTAACCCGCACGGAGTGAAAGGTGCACCTACTCTTGCTGCCTTGCTGGGAAGACTAGATGGACCATATTGATGTTTATCTGCCGTCATATACTATGTTATTATGATCGAGGGTCAGGTGGTTCTAATATTTTCAGGCGGTGCTATGGTGGTGGCTTATGTCAGTTTCGCAGGCGGCATGAGGAGTGCCAAGGTAGCTCTGGGGATGGCTCTCTTGCTTGCCTGGGTGGAGAAGAACCTCTGAGCCTTGCTGGCCTTAGTACATTGCTGGGTTGGACAGTGTGCAAGTGGATTTCCTTAGCTGGTGCTCTCTGGACCCTGGAGAGTGGGAGGGGTTAGAGGCATTTCAGTTGATTCTATGCCACTGGGGGCACCCTGAAAATTCATCTGATGGCCACCCACTCCATTGCCAAAGTTTGCTTCTTCTTCAGTCGCCACATGGAGACTGAGTCTGAGGGCGTCATCACCCTGACCCAGCCTTGGCCAAATCAGTACCTGCTGTACCTGTTTCCTCCTTGGCCCCTGGTGGGGTTTGTGCTTCAGCATATGGATCGCCACCCGGGCAGGCTTGTTCTTGTGGCACCAGATTGCTGAGGAGAGCATGGTCAGAGATCTGAAGCGGCTTCTACAGGTGCCTCCTCTTTGGTTGCCGCCTCCATCACGGGAACTGTTGTGGGCAGGGACTGATCATCCTGGAGGACCCTGTTCCCTTTCATTTACAGCTCAGCTCTTGGAAGGAGAACGACTAGTGCATAAGGCTACTCTCCAGCGGCGGTCTTTACTCGGAGCCCGGAGGAGGTCTACCATGTTAGCATAAGTATGGATCTGGTGCCTCTTTGTACAATGGTGCAGTGCTCAGCAGTTGGCTCCTGAGGCAGCCAAGGTGCCATTTCTGTTGGCCTTCTACAGGATGGCCTGGAGAAGGGCCTTTCCCTCAGCTTCCTGAAAGTTTAGGTGGCAGCTTTGTCCTGTTCTGAGGTCTGGTGGTTGGTAAATTTCTAGTCTTGCTTCCGGGCATCTTGTGTTTTCTCCAGGGGGTTCAGCATCTGCATCCTCCCCTCCGGTCTGTGATCCCTTCCTGGGATCTGGGTCTGGTGCTCGGAGCCCTGGTGGCAGTGCCCTCTGAGCCGTTGACGCATGCTACTTTAAAGGATTTGACTCTCCAGATAGTCTTCAGGGTCGAGATCTGTTCTGCAGGATGGATTTCCGAGCTGTAGGCTTTGTCTTGCTGAGATCCTTATCTGCCTTTTTAAAGGAGGCTGTTTCCATGTAGCCTGTGCCTTCTTTCTTGCTTGAAGTACCTTTTTCCCTTTCATGCGAACCAGTTGGTCTGCCTGATCTCCTTCTCAAAGGAGCAGTGTTGGGGGAAGGATAAGGATCTCTGCCTTGTGGATGTTCAGAGGCCGCTTCTCTGGGACTTGGAGTTTACAAATTTCTTTCATAAGTCCAACCATCTTTTTGTACTGTTTTCTGGCCCGCGCAAGAGTGGAGCTCGGTATCCCAAGCGAATATTTGTTTACTACTATTAATCATTTGTATAGTGCCACAAGGCATCCACAGCGCTGTACAAACATATAAAGACGACAGTTCCTGCTTGTAGAATTTACAATCTAGTGGAAACAGCAGTTGAGACTGGTTCTCGAAGACCATGTAAACACTCTTAGAGAAATTAAATTTATTATCAATGTGTTCATCATGGGTGGATGCAAGGAAAAGGATCCTGTGCTGCTGATGTCAAAACACTTTCTGAGGTAAACTCGGCCACTTTAATGCAGCTTCTGTCTCAGTTTTCATTACTTTTTCCACATAACAGACCATGATGTGATGATGGCCTACGTCCTGCTGTGATAGGATCTATTAGGACTATGTTGGCAGGTTTGCGTGCAACTTGTTTCAGAGTATTATTTGATTCCCAACACAGGTCTTCATATACTGAAAAACAGACCTATACAAAGTCTAAACCCAGATCCTTCTGAATAATAGGAACATGTGAAAATAACTAAGCAGAGCTAATGGAAGACTTAATGTGCAGTTATTGATGACCTTGCTTTACATGTGTAAAAAAAAAGGGGGGTTTTACTCACAAAAGCAGATATGGAACATGCACATAAGTCTGTGGTATGGATGCAAGGCAAGTACATTTATGTTATACACAAGTGCCTTGGGGGCGGAGACTGGACACAGTTCCAGATTATGCACATATCCGCACAAACTTAAGTGGCCCTTTGCCTTATAATGGCTGTAAATGTTGGCGCCTCCTTATTGGTCAGATAATTTTCTAAAGATGCAAAAGTGCATATAATTATCTTTTTCACAGCCTAAAGAGCCCTGTTGTGACAGCCATCATAGAGTCTAAAGATCAGATTGGTAAAATAGGCCCATGTAAGTGGTGCTGTCTCACTCCCTAGAAGGGTGTCGCCACCTATAGCTTGGAAGAGGAGGGAAAGCTTTATTGCTTCTGCTTCGTGTATAAAGTTAGGGTTTATGTGTTGGCACTGTCTTGTCATCAAAGCAATAACTTAGACTATAAGTCCTCAGGGGACCGACAGTGAAGCGTCTTATATACCTGATTGTAACACGCTTTGATCTGCTACTGGAAAGATGCCAGCTAAATACTACTAAATAAATAATTTAAAGAGTGATGAAATTCTAGCATAAGTTCCTCCAAGAATCTAGTTGCCCAGCTGTGGATGCAGGTGGCGACTGGTTCAAACATTTTCCTCTGCAGAGCAGTTAAATGATATTTGGTCACCTTTTTTGCTTGGCTATATTTAGCCACTTTAAAAGCGAGCATTGCTGTACGAGAAACTTAGCTGATCATCTCAAATTTTCAGCATTGTACCAGCTAAATGTATCTGTCTGAACAGATGATAGTGAATAAAGCTACATACAACCCCATCTGCAAGGTAATCCAGAAGAACAATGTTCGTTACCATATATGCAGATGACATTATGTTGTACATGACGAAAAACTAACCCAACCAAACAAAAATAGTATCATGTTTCAACGAGATCGTGTCATGGCTAATTGAGCACAAACTACGAATTAACTAAATAAAACAGAAGTCACAAGGACAAAACCTTCAATCCATCAGCTACTGTAAAGGTAAAGGACGAAAACCTGGAAGTTAAAAGGAAGTGAGATACTTGGGTATCACATTCGATCAGCAACTAAGCATGACTACCCATATTAACACAGTCAGAGCAATATGTTGTTAAGTGCCATCAAGTCAGTGTCAACTCATGGCGACCCTCCGGATAGTTGTCCTAAATTGTGCTCATTCTTCAGTCAGGCAGCTCATTGTTGACAGACTGGTACCTGTAGCTGCTGCTGTTGTCTCGATCCATCTCATTGCTGGCCTTCCTCTTTGGCGTTGACCTTCTATCTTGCCAAGCATGATGTCTTTCTCTAATGATCTCTCTCTTCGCATGATGTGTCCAAAGTATGAAAGTCAAAGTCTTGTCATCTGAGTTTCTAAAGAAAGCTGCTAAAAAACACTGCAATCTCTGCGGCCCCTCCTATCCACGAATGACTTCCGAACAATCCTGCAAGCAATGATTTTACCCACACCTGGATTTCTGTAACAGTATCCTGAAAGGACTTCTGAAACAAGTCATACACCGTCTGCAGATGGCACAGCACATAGCTGCATGAATCATCTCCCAAGCCCCAGTATGCAATTACGTCACCCCAATATTAAAACAGCTTCACTGGCTACCAGTAGAAAGCAGGATAAAATTCAAAATCTTACACATAACATTCAAAATCCTGCAGAATGGCTCTACTACATACTTGTGATCTCTTCTGCTGACTATACCAGAAACCAGAACTCATCAAAGCTGCGCAAAAACACCCTACTGATATTGCTGGAATATACGAGAAGTAAAACAGCTACATCGTAAAGAGCCTTCTCGCTCTACACGCCAGGTCTGTGGATCTTGCTTCCAGAGATTATAAGAACCTCTACAGATCTGCAGACATTCTGCAGGCTTCTAAAGATGTTCTTATTCAAAGAGCACTTTGGGGAATCGGTAACCTGATTAAGGCTCTGTCCAGACTAAAAAAGTACCTAGTTATGTTGTCCACACAACTGCTAACTAGACCATCACAGACCAAATGCCAATGTACATGATACTAACCTGTAAATATGTTTAATCACACTGATTTAGTTAATTTTTCTGCACACATTCTCTTCCCATTGTTACATGTAATGGCTCTTAGCTCTATGTATACCGCTTTGATTCTGGAAAAGCGTTATATAAGATCACATAAGTAAGCAAGTACAGTATATGAAGGTATGTTGACTATTGTCTAGCTAGTAAACCTGCCTCTGAGGGCTCACTGGAAATTTATCTTACACTGAGTTTGTCAGTATATTTTCTTTCAGTCTAGCACAGCAAATTTTCTAGTATCTTAGGCTTATTGCATAAATGTCATGTTTTAAAAATATGTAAGAAAATGAGGCGGTTCTGTACTGCATCGCATGAAGCTGGTTAACTCCATGATGGAATACTTCTGCCCAATTTTAAAGTTTGAACTTTTGGAATTTTTCTGTTTAGTTGCTCAGGAGACTTAATCATTTTGCATCCTAATCTTTCCAGTCAAAAACTGGGCGACTAAGAACGAGCTAGTCGTGCTTAATATTGGATTGCAGCCCATTAACGTAATCCTTTTCCTGTTTCTTTCCCCACTCTGCGGGGTTCTTAGTATAGTACGGTGCTGCTGTCTGCGCACAACTCTTAGGACGTTTGAGCGACTCGTATGCCTGCACTGGTTTCATAGTGATCGCTGTGAGGTGCGGGAGTATATGCAGCACGTGATTCAAAGTGTCTGAAAGCAACATGGGGCCAGCCTTGAGACAACAATAGTGCACAAGATAAAGAAAGGAGCACTTGGGATAGGGGAGCTTGGGAGGTGGATCCTATGAGCATGGTGTGAGTGAGTAATAGGAGCTACAGAATAGGGTGAATGTGAGCAGTAGAGGGTGGGAAGGATGAATTAGTAGTGCAGGTTGGAAAAGGTGTCTGTGGGGGGAGCGAATTAAGAGTGCTTTGCTTTCCTGTACTGGATCGTGAAGAGAAAAGTTTGAAAACCACTGTTCTACAGGAGCAAATGGGATGTATAGGGTAATTGGCCTGCACATTTGCTGTCATTTTCACATTGAAAAAGTTGTTAGCCATGAAGAAATCCAATGCTTCATTTCTGAATAAAGTGTTTCATGATTCCAGGTTCTGGGAAACGAGAGCATTAATGCCATACATAGATCTGTGGAAGGTGCTTATTGCTGTTAAACTCCGGCAAGTGGAAAGTGCATAAAAGAGATGCTCCTTAGATAAGGCTCTTGGGCCTCAACTTTCCCACATTAGATTTTGCCAGCACAAATTAGGTTTTGGTACATTATCACTGGCAGCTTAGAGTTTATGGTTTGCAAATACCATTGAAAGCTGTTTTTTTCTCCTCTAAGTTGGTGTGTTTTTTTTCTCGACTATATTGACATTTATAATGCACAAATTGGCAGCAGGAAAATATTTATAAATGCACGCTTTGGACAGCTACGCTTTCCACAATAAAAACAGTGCTTTAGAATTGAAAAACACTTTGATTACAGTTAATTTGGAAACTAGCTGGCTGCCTCCCCGCCAGATGTTGTATGGTCATAGACTGTTTTGTTCCTTGCTGAGAGGTGTCGCCTGGCAGTTTACATTCAGCAGCTCCAGCAGGGCAAGAAGTAGAAATATCACACTGTTGGTGTTATCCGTCAGTCGTAGATCTGCCCATTGTTGTGTTCATAAAGTCAGTGGATTGTGTAGAGCTAATTAACGCTCCTGTTTAAAATGCTTGTGAAATTGAAAGGTTTGTGCCCTAGCTGTGATTTGTACAAGTTTTTAGTGCCCGAAAGTATTTTGTTTTTATTTTGACTAGATTCGCTCTGCCACGTTCTTTTATAATGCTTTTTAAATGTTATTTTTGTCCGATACAGAATTATTATTCTGCCTTTTGACCTTTGTTGCTAGTTTCTGTGCCTATGGTTATATAACAATTGTTAATACATTTAAAATTAATTTATTAATTTCTACTACATATTCAAGACTAATATTGGAAAGGCAAACCTCAGGGTATTCAAAAAGAAAATGGGCAAATGAAAGGGATCATCCCATAGGCAATACAATCAAGTCAAACGTTGATCACATAGAAGAAATAAGATCCAAGCTCAGGAAATAATTCAGGTGCCTAGTGAAAGAGCAACAATGCTTAAATGCAGAGCGTTCGAAAGTCTGTGCTGCTTAATAATGACGGAAACTTGACTGCATTCATCATGACTGCAGCTTAGCATCAAGAAACATTTTAAAATGCCCGGGTTTAAAGAAAGTTTAGGAATTGCCTTGATAAGAAAATTACATTTACAGGGAAAACCCTGAAGGAAATCTACGCCCAAGGCATTGGCCCTTTCCTTAGAAGCAGAAACTCTAGACATCTACTTTGTGTAGCTTTGGATAAATCCGAACAAGCCCATATCTTTTTCCCCAAGAAGCAACATCTTTATACTTGAAATAAAGTTGCAAGATCCAGCTTCTATCAGATCCTAATGTAAAGGACACAACCAGTGTAGCTTGAGGTTGCAAGTCTCCAGATGAAGTCCATATTCTGAAAGACCACTAAGATCTAAACTGTCTTCAAGGATAGAGGATTCTCCTCCACCATCCTTAGTGTTTTTCCTCACTCCTCTCTCCCCCAAGCCAAATAAGACTAATAATTGGGGGCATATTCTCCATCTGGATCTTCAAAATCTCAAACATCTATCTTTTAATTATATTTTCAGGCTTTAACGGCTAGAGATAATGGAAAGTTGAGAAAACATAGAAACATGATAACAGAAAAAGACCACATGGCCTATCTAGTCTGTCCTTCCATATCAACAACTACAACAGTCCACTTTTTACCTTTAGAGATCCTCTGTGTTGGTCCCATGCTTTTTTATTTATTTTATTTTATTTATTTACATTCCTCTTATATACCGCACTATTCGGCATCATCAGTTTTACTGTCCTCATCTCTACCACCTCCACTGGGAGACTATTCCATGGATCCACTACTCTTTCCGTAAAGAAATATTTCCGCATATCACTCCTGAATCTATCTCCCTTCACCCTCATCCCATGTCCCCTCATAGCAAAACTTGCTTTCAATTGAAAGAGGCTCTCTCCCTGAACATTTATGCCACGGAGGTATTTAAACATCTCAATCATATCACCTCTATCCCGCCTTTCCTCTAAGGTGTACATATTAAGATCCTTAAGTCTGTCCTCATATGCTTTATAATGAAGACCACTAATCATTTTAGTAGCCACCCTCTGCACCGACTCCATCCTGTTCACATCCTTTTGAAGGTGCGGTCTCCAGAATTGCACACTATACTCCAAATGAGGTCGCACCAAAGACTTATACAGAGGCATTATCACCTCCTTTTTTCTGCTAGCCATTCCTCTCCGTATGCACCCAAGCATCCTTCTAGCTTTTGCCGTCGCCTTTTCTACCTGTTTAGCTACTTTAAGATCATCAGACACAACCACGCCTAGGTCCCGCTCTTCTTTAGTGGACAAAAGTACTTCACCTCCTATACTTTATTGCTCCCTTGGCTTGCTGCAGCCCAAATGCATGACCTTACATTTTTTAACATTAAATCCCAGCTGCCAAATTCTAGACCATTCTTCAAGCTTAGCTATATCCCCCCTCATGTTATCTACACCTTCCTGGGTGTCTACTCTATTGCAGATTTTGGTATCATCCGCAAAGAGGCAAACCTTACCCGACAGTCCTTCCGCTATATCACTAACAAAGATGTTAAAAAGAATCGGACCAAGGACAGATCCCTGGGGCACACCACTGGTAACATCCTTCTCCTCAGAGTGAGCTCCATTTACTTGTACTCTTTGTCGCCTCCCACCCAACCAATTTCTAACCCAAGCAGTAACTTTAGGTCCATCCCTAGGGTGCTCAGTTTGTTTATAAGTCGCCTGTGAGGAACAGTGTCAAAGGCTTTACTGAAATCTAAATACACCACATCTAGAGCTCTCCCTCGGTCCAACTCCCTGGTCACCCAGTCAAAGAAATCAATCAGATTTGTCTGACAAGACCTGCCTCTGGTGAATCCATGCTGCCTCGGATCCTGTAATCCGCTGGACTCCAGAAATCTCACTATTTTCTCTTTCAGCAGCGTTTCCAATAATTTACTCACCACCAAAGTTAAACTAACCGGCCTGTAGTTTTCAACCACATCCTTACTTCCACTTTTGTGTAAAGGCACCACATGAGCCTCTCTCCAGTCCTTTGGCACCACTCCAGACCCCAACGAGGCATTGAAAAGGTCAGTCAGTGTAGTTGCTAGAACGTCCCCAAGTTCCCTCAGTATTCTAGGGTGTATCCCATCCGGTCCCATCGCTTTGTCTACTTTAAGTTGAGCTAGTTTCTCACGAACACAGTCTTCTGAAAATTGTTCAAGATGTCCCTCGCTTCTGGTCCTATTTGTGGGTGTTTTCTGATGTCCTGCTCCTGGCTCTTCATCTGTGTACACAGAACAAAAATATTTGTTAAGCAATTCCGCTTTATCCTTATCAGCTTCTACATATTCACCCCCTGCACCCTTGAGTCTGACAATACCACTTTTGCCCTTCCTCTTCTCACTAATATATCTGAAAAATGTCTTATCCCCCCCATTTTATTGCATTGGCTATTTCCTCCTTCTTTTGAATCTTTGCCTTCTTGACTACTTTGCTAGCTTCTCTAAGTTTTTCCAAATACAGATGCCTGTCTTCCTCTCTGTGATCTCTTGTATTTCATGAAGGCCTCCCTCTTTTTCTTCACTTTTTCAGCTACTTCCTTCGAAAACCATAGCGGTCTCCTTTTCCTTTTGCCTTTATTTACCATTTTAACAAAAAGGTTGGTTGCCCTTAAAATATCCCCTTTCAGTTTTGCCCACTGTTTTTCTACATCCTCCAGCTGTTCCCATCCCACTAACGACTCCCTGAGGTATTGGCCCATCTTCGCAAAGTTAGTCTTCCTAAAGTCTAAGATCCTCACCTTGGAATGGATTCTAACAGCCCTAGTCCTAATACTGAACCACACCATCTGGTGATCACTGGATGCAAAATGATCTACCACTACAACATCAGAAACACTTACACCATTGGAAAGCACCAAGTCCAGTATGGCCCCTTCACGTGTGGGGTCTGTTACCAATTGCCTGAATAGTTCTCCCTGTAGAGAATCCAGGATCTCCTTACTTCTAGATGATACTGCAGCAGGAATGTGCCAATCAAGATCTGGCATATTGAAATCTCCTATCAGTAGCACTTCCCCTTTCCTAGCAATGCTGCACATGTCTTCAATTAACTCTCTGTCCACCTCTTCCTCTTGTGAGGGAGGTCTGTATATCACACCAATGTAAATAGATTTCTCTTTCCCTCTTTCTAGTTTAACCCACAATGCCTCCCCTCTCCCTTTTAAGCTCTGTAATTCCAAAGCTTTAATAGTAGTTTTTACATATAGTGCCACTCCTCCTCCCCTAATTCCTACCCTGTCCTTTCTGAATAAAGTATAGCCAGGTATAGTTACATCCCAGTCATGGTTTTCTGTGAACCATGTTTCTGTAACTGCCACTAAATCCAAGTCAGCCACTCACACCAAAGCTTCAACATCAGGGATCTTATTTCCCATGCTACGGGCATTTATACACACTGCTTTCCATATGTTACCCCTGTTACCCATTTCCATAAAGTTATTTAATGTATCACCTACCTGGGGGCTTTCACTTACCTGGGGACTTTCTTCACCCATCCCCAACGAATCTAGTTTAAAGCCCTCTTCAGTAGATTAGCCAGTCTACTACTGAAGACGCGTTGACCTTTCTTGGACAGATGGATGCCATCTCTGCTCTGCAACCCTTGGAACGGAAGTTAAATCTTCTGCCTTGATTATCCAATAATTCGATCTTCTCAAAAAAGCCTGATCTTTAATCAATATTGCTAAGCCTTTTTGGACTTCTGACTTTTTCACCACTCCATGCTGATCTTGCCAGCATGATCTTTCATCTCGCAGTCGTGTTCTAAGATCAAATGTTACCCCAAAAAGTGCTCAATGCAACTAATTAAATTATTTTACATAGATGTAATAGCAGTCAACAACCTTTTCCATAGCTCACAGCTACAGAGGCATCCACAATAGCAGCCTTATTCCCCTCTACCCCAATTGGTATCTGAAAAGATGATTTAGCAAATTTAGGTCTCGCCACTAGATGACTCGGGCTTCTGCAACCTTAATTCCAGCCCCAGTTCTTCTTTGTCTACCCACACTGGACCTGATATGACTCCTGCAGTGCCACCTTTTACCAGGAACCCAGCAATGCTATTTTTGTATCTGAGGTCATGTCGGGATTCATCACATTCGGCTCACTGCTGGGGTGGGGGGTTGCACAGCTCCAGGCTCAGCAAAACGTTTGCACTGTCATTGGCATGCATGGAAACCATGCTAGCTCCGGTACCTTTAGGACTCCTCGCTGCTTATACTCTGCAAACATTTGCTGGGCAGAATCAAAAACTCTGAACAGGACCGAAAGTAAGACCAGTGGCTTCCCTTTTCTTTTACCTGTCAATCGACCCATAGTAGGAGAAAAAATATTAAGGAAAAGTCGTGGAGCACAGTCAGTCTATCTTCATCTTGGATCATCCTTCCAGAAAGCATTATATTTCAGCTTAAAATAAACTTTCTGGTGTGTTAGATTTATGAAATGCAAAAGTATTAGCACTTAACAGTTGCATTCAAAATAATTTCTATTATCGTATGTGTATGTACTGGCCTGCACAGTTGCTAGGTTATGACTACGGCACAGTCTTGTGATAAATGCAGAAATGATCCAAAGTATATGATCCAGCAGCTACAGAATTTGCAATGAGCTGGCTTCTTTTAGGGTGTGTAAATAATCAAGCTCCATTCTAGCGTTTACAATCTGTGCAGTCAGGCTGAGATAACTTTGAGAACAGCCATGCTTACAAGTGTGGATAAAGTTGAGCCTGTTGATAGAGTGAATGGATTTTCAGAAGACATCTTAATAAAGTCCCTCATGAACGACTCCTCAGAAAATTAAAGACATGGAATAGGACGCAATACCCTACTGTGGACTAAAAACTGGCTGAAAGTTAGGAAAAGGAGACTAGGACTAAATGGTCATTTTTCCAATTAGAAAAGGGTCAGTGATGGATCACCCAAAGAGTCTCTACTGGAGCTTGTGCTGTTTAACTTACTCGTAAGTGATCTGGAGAAAGGAATAAAGAGCAAAGTGATCAGATCTGCAGATGATACACAATTAATTTTAATCCATTATTACTAAGATTAAGCATATCCCTTTTCAGTAATTGTTCAAGGCGATGAGACAAATGAGAGGCACTATATTGTATGTATTTCCCTGCCTCTGGAGGGCTTATAATCTAAGATTGCACCTGAGACAATGGAGGGTTAAGTGACTTACCCAAGGCCACCAGCAATATTGGGATTTGAACTTGGCGTCTGTGGTTCTGAGCTTGCTGCTCTAACCACTAGGCTACTCCTCCACTCCATTAAAATTAGAGAAGTCTTGAAGGAGATCCCACGTGATGCGTGAGTAGGCAAAGTGTTTTCCTGCTTGCTCCAGGGCTGCCCCGAGGAATCATCAAAATAACTTTGTGAATTTTGCATCCTAACGACTGTGGAGGAGAGTGGTCGGTGTGGGAGTGTTGACGGCTGAAACGGGAGTTGGTAGTGCGCTCATTTATGCCGAATCTGACGAGAAAAGACAAGGAGAAGCCGACCAAGGTGGGAAGTGCTGGCGCAGCAAAAATGGCGCAGCCGGCCTCGCCGAGTGTGGGGAGTATTGAATCAGCGACGGAAGAGTTGGCTAAAGAGGTCGCCTCAGTGTTGGAGCCGAAGTTCGATCAACTTCTTAAGAAGTTGGACACTCTTGGGGATTCTCTTGCAGAAATAGGAAAGAGAGTCGAGGAGTTAGAGCATCGAGTTGCGAGCGTGGAAGAGGGAGAGGGGCGCCAGGAGAGAGAACAGTGCGCAGAAGAAACAAATAGAAGCCCTTCTCCTTAAGACTGATGATCTTGAAAATAGATCCCGCCGCAATACCCTGAGGGCGGTTGGTGTCCCGGAGTCCACAACTGATCGCATGCTGTTGCCGTTGTTAGAGGAATGGCTGCCCAAGGAGCTGGACCTCACATCGTTGGAGTGCTCAAGGTGGAGCGTGCACACTGTATTGGTCGCAGGCGGGAAGAGCAACAGCGGCCACGAGTAGTGATCATGCGGGTTCTGAACTTTCAACACAAAGACCAACTTTTGCGGGCCTATCGTGCCAAGGGGCAATTGCAGCTGGACAATCAGAGAATATTGCTCTTCCAAGATTATTCCGTGTTGGTCACTGAACAACGGAAAGCATTCTCGGGAATATGTGCAGCACTGTTTAAGCGGCAAATCCGTTTCATGCTTGCCTTCCCCGCAACTTTGCGAATCTGGCACCAGGGCAAGTCTGTGGTTTTTCAGACGTCGAGGGAGGCATAGAGATTTTTGGACGATATCTCAAAGGAGAGTGGAGGAGAGAATGAGGGGTGAACTCGGAGGAGGCGAAGAGGGAAGCGCTGAAGATGGCCGTTTGGGAATCGATCGGCTTTGAGAGCTGACACTGACTGCTGGATAGTGCTAAAAGAATGTGGACCTTGCTAATTGCACCTGGGGAATGAGCAGAGGGCACGACTGTCTGAATAGTAATTATTGCTTTTATCTAGATGTGTTTTGTTTTGGTTCTTGTCTGATGTTGCATAGTTGGGGTTGTTGGGCCCTTGGGGCAGCCCTGCTGCGTCACTTTGGGGATCGCTGCTCAGCGAGTGAGCTGAGGGTGGTTAGAGGTTGTTCTGATGGGGGGGGGGGAGTGGGGTTGGGTATTGGGGGTAGGTTTGGGGGAAAAGGGGGGGAGGGGAGGGGATGGGGGGGTGAGGGAACAAGGGTGTGTGCATGGTGCGGAGTGCTTGAGAGTGGCGGTGATATGTGATCACCAGTTTTGTGTGCATAGAGAGAAGAGTAGTCTTGTAGTGGATGAGGGCTCTATAAGTTCGGGGTTGAGGGTGGGTGGCTCCGAACTTGCAGTTACGGGGAGAGCGTGTGAGTGGCCCCATAAGGGATTGTATGGCCCATAATTTACGAATTCTCACCTGGAATGTGGGGGGCATAGGGACTCCAGTAAAGCGCACGAAAATTCTCCAGACCTTAAAAAAAAGCAAAGGTGCAAATAGCCTTACTACAGGAAACCCACCTGACCCCCACCGAACATGGGAAATTGTGTAAAGACTGGGTGGGGAAAGTCTTTTTTGCTTCTTCGGGGGTGCGGAAGAGGGCAGTAGCGGTGTTAAGAAGGGAGTTGCCTTGGAGGTGCTTGCCGAGGAACAGGACCCACAGGGCCGGTTTATGTTCCTGCATGTTCGAGTAAATGGCGAGGAGTTGTTCCTGGGGAACATTTATGCCCCTAATATCTATGAGCACAAATTTTTCAAGCTTTTATTACAGAAGATTATGGGTGCACCAAAGATACCGCTGATCATAGCAGGGGACTTTAACTGTCCGCATGATCCTCTCCTGGATAAGTCGCTGGGAGGGAGGGCAGGGCAAGGGCGGGGTGGGACAACAAAGGGGTGGATTTTCTCTGTAGGTGGGGAGATTTACTGGATGTTTGGCGGGTTTTACATCAAGAGGAACGGGATTATACCCATTTGTCAAGGGCCCATCAAACATGGTCCCGCATCGATTACTGATTTCCAGGGATTTGTTTGGTAAAGTGGTGCGAACCGAGATCGAGCCGATAGTCATCTCTGATCATGCGAAGGTCTTTTTGGACCTCAGAGGGGGTCACTCCCCGGGGAGTAGATGGTCCTTTCCCAGACATCTATGGCAGAGGGATTCATTCCGAGAGTTCCTTGCTCAGCAGTGGAGGGATTATCAGCTCTTGAATGAATCCCCGGAGATCTCGGTGACCACCTTTTGGGAGGCGGTCCTGCGGGGTCACCTGCTAGCGTATGTGGCACGGGACAGGAAACGAGTTAATGCAAAAATCTTGGAGTTGGCGTGTGCCCTCCGGGAGGCTAAGAGAGAGGCCATAGCCATGTTCATTAAAAGGCGGTATAGAAGAAAAGCATAAATAAATAAAATAAAATAAATAAAAAATAGCGGATCCGGATAGGCTGGGGGTATATATAGAACGGCAGGGGGCCTTAATGCTGCCTTGCAGGAAAGAGCAGTTTACTCAGACCAGTACTATCGCCATCAGCTATTTCGATACGGGAACCGAGCAGGTAAATTGTTGGCCCGGTTAGTAAAAGGGAAGGGAGGAGTTCAGGGTGTCACGGCCCTTCGGGATAAGGATGGAGAGAGACACAGAGGTGTTGAGGATATTTTGCGAATATTTGGGCAATTTTACCGAGACTTGTACACTCCTGAGCAGGAGAACAGAGTTTTGGAACGGGAATTTCTTGAGAAGGTCCCCTTCCTTCAGCTTTCGGAGGAGGATAAGCAGCAGTTAAATATGAGTATTACGGCGGCGGAAATACGGAGAGTTGTGCGTCAAGGGAAGCCCCATAAGGCGCCTGGGCCTGATGGGTACGGGGTGGAGTTTTACAAAATTCTACTAGATCAGATTACTCCAACATTGATGGTTTTGTATGAGGAAGGGCGGGAGAGGGGATCTTTTTCGAGAGATATGAGGACGGCGGCGATAACAGTGATACCAAAGGAGGGACGAGACCTAGAGAATCCTGCTTCGTACCGCCCTATATCCCTTATTAACTATGATATGAAGATTATTGCATCCGTGATGGCAAATCGGCTACAGAACATTCTGCCGCGGTTGGTAGGTTCTCGCCAGTCAGGGTTTGTCAAAGGTCGTGACGCTTTTGCGAACATCACTAGAGTTTTGTTGGGTATGGAGCACTGTGTTGCTCTGGGGGAACCGTTGCTATTGGTAAGTCTGGATGCGGAAAAGGCTTTTGATCGGGTCTCATGGCCCTATATGTTTGAGGTCCTGGCACGCTTCGGGTTTGAGGGAGCCTTCTTTGACAGGGTTAAAGCCTTATATGCGACTCCGATGGCGTGTGTCTGCAGTGGCGGGCGATATTCTCAGCCCTTTGTATTGCAGAGGGGTACACGGCAGGGTTGCCCGCTGTCCCCCCTGCTCTTTGTTTTACAACTGGAACCTTTATTGCTGACTATCCTTAATGACCCGCAAGTGTGGGGGATTGCCTGGAGGGGAGGGGGTGTTAAGTTAAGCGCCTTTGCGGATGACATGTTGTTGTGTCTCTGTGACCCTCAGAGATCGTTAATGCGAGCTTTGCGCCTCATGGAGGAATTTGGGTCGTTCTCGGCCTTGCGTATTAACCCAGATAAATCTTTAGCTTTGGATGTGGGGGGGGGGGGGGGTGGGGGTGCGACTGGTTAGGGGATTTCCCGTTGATTTGGGCGAGTGGCCAGATCCGGTATTTGGGGTTTTTTATTCCGGACCGTACTGAGAATTTGTATGAGGTGAATGTGAGACCAATGATTGAGAAAACCATTGCACGACTTTTGAAGTGGAGGGATCTCCCGTTAACACTTATGGGAAGAGTGGCACTTGTAAAAATGGTGGAATGGCCGAGGTGGTTGTATCTATTGCGTCACCTTCCTATTTGGTTGGCTCGTCGTGATGTGGAGCTTCTACAGAAACACATCGCCAAATTTTTTTGGAGAGGCCGGCGGTCTCGGATAGCGCTAGCGGCTCTTATGAAACCTGGGGGGGAAGGAGGCCTTGATTTGCTTTCTCTGCGGCAGTATAATTTGCTGTGTTTGCTCCGGCCTCTCGCAGATCTGGTCACGGCTGGAGGAAATTTCCTCCCGCTGGAATTATTCGATGTGATGGCGGACCCATTCCACAGGGTGTCTGTTACATGTTGATAAGCTGGGATTATCCAGTGCCGGACGACAGTCCGGGTATTTGGCAGCACTTAGGCAGGCATGGCGGTCGGTGTGTCAAATGCGGGGTTTAGGTTGGAAAAACACGGACTGCCTGCCTTTGGGGGGGAATCCGGAGTTTGAACCAGGTAGACAAGGGTCGGCTGGACGGGAGTGGGCGAGAGCAGGGCTAGTTTATTTAGGGCAGTTGCGGATGGTAGGTGTTGGGGAATTGGATTCTTTTCAGTCCTTAACTCAGAGATATAGTTTAGACCAGTGATCTTTTTATTTCTATCTGCAGTCCCGTCATTATGTTCGTGGACTCCAGAGGGAAATGGGCTTGCGGTAGGGGGAAGGAGGGGCTTTGGGAGCTTTTAGACTCGCTAGGAGAAAATATGTCACTGAGAGGCATTTGGCAAAAGCTCTAGCCAGAGGGGGGGAGATGGGCAAACTTGAGGGATTAAGCCAAAGATGGGCACGTGATGGTCTGTCGCAGATAACAGTGGAGCTACTCCGGAAGGCGTTTTCTCAGATTAAACGGAGCTCGGAGTCTATAAGGCTACAGGAGCTCCAGTATAGATTTTTATGGAGAGCTTATGTATCCAATGTACAGGCCGCCAAGATGGGATTGGCCATGACGGAGGTTTGCGGGTTATGTTTGATGGAGAGAGGGACCTTGTTGCATCATTTTTGGCAATGTAGCAAAATTCGTAGTTTCTGGGATGCAGTGCTTGCTAGGCTGGGGGGGTTGGAGGGAGCAGGGGGCTCGGCCTTCGGTAGAGTGGTGTCTTTTTGGGGTCTATTTCGGAGTTGCTCCGGTGGATAAAGGTTGTATGGCCTCGTATGAGCGGGGTTTCTTAGTAGCAAAGCAATGTGTTTTAAATACTTGGATGGAGGTTAGACCTCCGTCGGTTAGTCGGTGGGTTCAGGGTATGGTGGAGCTGCAGGCTATGGAACGGATGACGGCTACTCTCTTGGGAGGGAGGAAGATGGAAGAAGTGGAAGCCATTTGGGAGGGGGTTGCCTAACCGCTGCTGTGGAGAAGGTCTCTTCTCGTCCATGGGAGGTATGGTGGGGTTTGGCACCTCCATGCACACACATGCACACATATGACACATGTACACATTTGACTGCTTGCACAGTTATCTAGGGGCGGAGGTTGGTTGGGTTATTGGGCTGGGGGAGAGGGGAAAGGGAGGGAGGGAGGGGGTGGGGGCGATTAAGGCTAAAGAAAGAATTACTGATTACTGCTTAATGAGTATTAGTTTGCGATGTATTTTAGTGGGCGATGTATTAGTTTACGATGTATTTTGCATCTTTTGTACCTGCTGTAGTTGTGTATCATGTTGTGGGTATGGCGTGCAGTTGTTGTGATATGGTTTCTGATGTTCAGTTGGAAATAATAAAAATCATTTTCCTAAAATTAGAGAAGTCTTGTGAGACGGGGAGACATGGGGCATCTAAAAGGCAGATGAAGTTCAGTATAAACAGTTATAAAGTAAGCTACATAAGGAAAAATAATCCCAACTACAGATACAAATTGCAGGATCCATAGTTAAGAGACAGAAAAAGGTCTTGGAGTTATAGTGGACCACGGCTGCTAAAAAAGCAACAGAGTGATAGGGATTATTTGAAAAGAGATGGCAGACAAAATTGAGAATAGCATTATGCCTCTCTGTAGGCCGCTGATGCGACTGCAGTTCGAGTATTGGGTACAGTTCTGGCCGCCCTTTTTCAAAGATATAGCAGAACTGGAAAAGGTTCATTGAAGAACAAGAAGAATGGGAAAAGGGATGGGACCCTTTACTATGAAGAGAGACTGAACAGAGATGACTAAGAGGGATGTGATAGAAATTTATGAGAACATAAGTGGCAACTAATGTTCGAAAACACACACCACTGAGGACCCCGAAAGGAGAATATCACAAAACAACAAGAGTTCAAGTACAGGTTTGAAAACTGGGGCTCAAAAAGCAAAACACATATTCAAACAATTCTCTCAGAATAAGAAAAAAAAAGGAGTGTAAAGAGCTCAACAGGTGGATCTATAGGGATTAAATCAGTACCCAAAGCACTCCTCATCTGTCGTCATTGCCCCAAAATCACACTCCAGACCTCCAAAACAGCATGAAAGCACTTGTGTACCTGTTCTCACTTGAAACTAACTCTTAGTCGTTATGTATTGTATTGTATGAATGAAGCTAACGTAGCGCAAAAACAAGCCAACAGCCAAAAACTTCCATACAGCCAGCGGACCAGACAAACTGGACCGCAGTTATTCCATACAGAAACAAGCTGACCACGGCCATTGCTGGTTTTGCTGCATAAGCAGCTACATCAGAGCTGTGTACCCTCAAAACGCCGCTCTAGGATTGGGTGCGCTCTGATGCAGCCGTTTATCCGGCAAAACCAGTAACAGCCGTGGTCAGCTTGTTTCAGTATGGAATAACTGTGGTTATTGAGTGGAGGAGTAGCCTAGTGGTTAGAGCAACTGCCCAGTACCCAGAAGATCAAGGGTTCAATTCCCACTGGCACTCCTTGGGATCTTGGGCAAGTTGTTTTACCCTCCATTGCCTCAGAAGAAAAGGCCTGGCATCTACATTGCCAAGAAAACCCAGAGGCAGCTGGGTCGCCAGGAGTCAGCACTGACTTGACAGCACTAAAGAAAAAAAAAACATGTTAATCATTAGTTTACTTTAGTAAACATGCCCCGTGGTGCACACTAAATTAATCTGACATGAATTAACTTAGGAATGACAGCGTATTAAATAGACTAGTGCATATTAAGACGTTTTTAACACTCATCCAAACTACTTTTTATTCAATTGAATAAAGTCAAAAAACTGTGAAGAAAGGGCAAATGAACTGAAATATTAGGTTTTTTTGAGTATATGTCTCTGTTTAACTTTTTCAAACGATACATAAGAGGATGCTCCATGAAATGAACAATCGAGAAATTGAAAGACAGTTTGTAGAAATCATGCAGCACATAAGTTGTAGAATCTTTTTCCAGAGGAAGTGGTCAAGGCAACCAAAACAGGGGGTTTGAAAGGGATTTGGATTTAGACAAATGTTTGACTGCCTAATTGGAGGAATCCAGGTTTGTACTCTCCTCCTAGCAGCCTGGTTCTCTGTAAATGTTTTGCTGGATGATGGATTTTCTGCATTTTTATTTATTTTTTTAACAAGTTCACAGGAAAATTTTAATTGGGCAGATTTGGCAAAACCACTACTTATCGTTTGAATTGAGCTATGAGAAATACATCCACTTTTTGGGATATGCCAGGTATTTGTGACCTGGATTGGCCACTGTTGAAGATCAGATGCTCCTGGACTTAATAGACCCCGGTCCGACTCGGCACAGCTTTGGTGTACTCTTGAAAATGGTAAAATCTGTTCTTCAGAAGTGAAGGTGAACAAATCAGTCCATTGCATAGTCTTGCTTCCTGTATGCTCTTCTATTATATAACACGGGTGCACTAACCACTGAGATCAAATTACTACTCATTTGTTATTTCTGTTTAGCTTTCACGCAAGCCTTTGTGTGTGCTAAGTGGGAGGAGGATACCTGCTGATTCAGTTTCCTGCAGCAAGATTTATTGTCTCTCTGTTCTGTCTCATCACAAGGTGGAGCGTACATGTAGACAACCACATAGTGTACCTGGAAGCTGTTTGGAAACATACTATTACTGTTGATGTCTGCAGAATCTGAATGTCCAGAAAGCAGCATTTATCCTAAGTTCAACAAGCAAGAAATGTCTGTGGTCATTTGGTGTGTACTGATGGGTGGTGAGAGGAAAACGTCAAGGTGTTCATGTCTCTTCATACGTCATTTCTGATCAAGATGCTTTTTGCAAGTTCTTCTCAAGGCTGAGTAAACCTTCCAGAGGATTGTCCTTAAGTGATAAACTTGATTTTAACTCAGCCATGCTAGAACTTTCTAATGGTGGACCACTCGTAAGGCAAAATACAGGAGACCTGCTAAAATAGGCAAATATTGTCGCCTTTGACCATAGTGTGGAATTTATTTGGTCAGCAGATCTGAGTTAATGGCATTCTACCAATTAACATCCATAGCTTTTATGTTTCTGGCAGTTTTTTCCTCTTGTTCCTGTGGTTCTGCATTTTTTAGCCACAAGCATTTTCTTTGCCTCTGATATTGTTTAAGACTTCATGAGCCAGATTTCTTTCTAGGATGTATTTTGATATTTTTGCTGTGTGGTAAACATAGTAACGTAGTATATGACGGCAGATAAAGACGAGTATGGTCCATCTAGTCTGCCCAGCAAGGCAGCAAGAGTAGGTGCACCTGCTGCTCCATATAAGTCACCCCTCCCCATGCCTTGTTTAGGGGTGTACCCACCACTCTGTGTAGGTCACCCGTATTTGTTGAGATATAAGAGATAGTTTGCTTATTTTGATTTTATCCTGTTGCTATAAAGGGATCCACTGTTGTCTGTCCCATGCCATTTTGAATTCTGTCACTGTATTTGCCCCCACCACTTCCATCAGGAGGGCATTCCAAGCATCCACCACCCTTTCAGTGAAAAAGTATTTTCTGATGTCTTTCAGTTTACCCCCTCGTAGCTTCATGCTATGCCCTCTAGTTTTACGGCTTCTCTGTCTTTGGAAGAGGTTTGTTTGTCCATTAATCTCTTTAAGTATTTAAAGGTCTGAATCATATCTCTCCTGTCTCTCCTCTCCTCCAGAGTGTACATATTTAGATCTTCAAATCTCTTCTCATAAGTCTTCTGACACAGGCTCCAAATCACTTTGGTCACCATCTTCTGAACCGTTTCCAGTCTTTTTATATCCTTTGCGAGATATGGTCTCCAAAATGGAACACAATATTCCAAGTGAGGCCTCACCAGCGACTTGTACAGTGACATTAGTACCGCCTCCTTTCTGCTAGTAATTCCTCTTTGTATGCAACCCAGCATCCTTCTGGCTTTGGCCACCTGCCTTGTTGCACTGTTTCGCCACCTTGAGATCCTTAGAAACCATCACTCCGAGGTCGTCCTCCTGGTCCGTGCACACCAACCTCTCGCCCCCTGTCACATACAATTTCTTTGGATTTCTGCTTCCCAAGTGCATGACACCGCACTTCTTCACATTAAATCTTAACTTCCAAGCATTAGACCATTCTTCCAGCTTTTGTAGATCTTTCCTCATGTTATCCAATCCTTTAGGGGAGTCCGCTCTGTTGCAAATTTTTGTGTCATCTGCAAAAAGACAGACTTTTCCATTCAGTCCTTCAGCAATATCACTCACAAATACATTAAATAGAACTAGTCCCAGGACCAAACCCTGGGGCACACCGCTAATCACCTACTTTTTCATCCGAGTGAGTTCTGGTTACCATCACCTTCTGTCATCTGTCAGTCAACCAATTTCTGATCCAGTTCACCACCTTGGGACCCATCCCCAAGCTGTTTAGTTTATTGATAAGCCTCCTATAAGAAACAGTATCAAAGGCTTTGCCCTTGATCTAGTTCTCTAGTCACCCAGTCAAAGAACTCAATCAGATTTGTTTGGCAAAATCATCTTTTGGTAAACCATGTTGCCTCGTATCATGCAACCTGTTGGTTTCGAGAAAGTCCACTATTCGCTCTTTCAGGAGAGCCTCCATTACTTTTCCTGCCACCGAGGTGAGGCTTACTGGCCTATAGTTTGTCACTTCTTCTCTATACCACTTTTGTGAAGAGGTAAACAACCCTGGGTACTTTTTGGATGATAAAAGCATATAAATTTTACATGTAATGTAATGTAATGGGTTAAGGCTTCAGAGTCCTGCGGGGTTCAGGAGTCAACTGGGCATATAGTTCCCAGACTTTCTAGTGCCAGGGCTTAGATCCATGAAGCTATCCATGTACATTATTTACCCATCAAAACAAGACAAATGTTTCTTTGTAGAAGTGTCACTTTTTATTTGTTGCTGTCTTATAAATTCTTTTTATAGTAGCTGAAGACATTGTTGAATTCCATTGGTTTTGTCAATATAAAGATTACATTGGTGTTGGGACTGTGGCAGGTTTTTGACCCTGCTCGTTTACAAGAAGGCAGTGATGAAGTATGTGTGGCGCGTGGTGCTAATTAGTACTTCCTTAAGTGCTCTTCATGCCAGTCTCTCATCTGCAGGCATGCTTTGGGAATTTAAATGAGCTCACTGGAGATATTATTTGTAATTACAAGCCTGTACAAATGAATGTGCAGATTTGTTCTGTTCTGCCTGTTTCATTGCCGTATCTTGCTATAGTTGCTTGGTACATAGACTGCCAGTCATGCTCCCTCTTTGGTAATCCCTGCCAACAGGCATCCAGTTGATGCTGAAAGTTAATGGGACATCCTTCCATTGAGTAGCAAGGTCTTTGTTTTCTGAGAGTCAGTGTTGGTTTCCTCATTTTGGTTGTTGAGCAAAACAAATCTAGTGCAAAGCCCATGAAACCGTTTTATTGCATGCACATATTTTTAACAATGTCCATTAAATTCTGCACATGTTTTAGTGCATTTGGGCCTTAGTACTTTGAGCCCAGCGTCTAGAATTTTGCACAGTGTTGGAGTCTCCTGATCGCATATAAATGGTACTTTGTCATTGGGGATGGCACAATTGCATGGCCTATGCTTCCTTACGTGTTGGGCTCAGAATCAATCCTGTTTTGAGAGTTTGTCTCTTCCAATCATTTTTCATTGTCTCGCAGTGTTTTCTTTGATGGGAATATTGATGGCTGATTATTTATTCATTAGGGTTTATTAACCGCCTTTATGAAGAGGTTCATCCAAGGCACACATCATGATTCAACAAGCCTCCAGGTAAAAGCCTGATGCAGAGGAAAGGAATGTCTATGGTGTACTTTCTGCTAATTGATAGCACAGCCTTTTATTGCAGTATTGTAATAGAAAATATACAATTCTTGCATTATCTGCATGTAGTCTTCTCCCAAACACAAACTGTAGAACACGCAGTAGGTTGTCGTGAAATTGTAGGTGGCCCTTGATTTCCTCTGTGATAGTTTTGTCTTTACATAGTGAATTTAGCTTAGAGGAAAATTAAAATCAGCTGATAATGTGATGACAAGCAATGAAGTTATCACCATTAACATAGTAATGTAGTGGATGATGGTAGACAGAGTGACATTCATAAACCCTGTATATATAAACCACTCACAAAGTGTGACTCTTATCTGGTAGATAGAGTAAGATGGTCCATCCAGTCTTCCCAGTAGAGTTGCTAGGGCAGAACCTGTGTTGCAGAGTAGGCTCTCTCCCTGTTAGTCTTTTGTGGGAGGAGGGTTCTGCCTGTCGTGCATTTACAGGTTACTTTCCCCATGCCTTGGTTAATTAGTTCTTTATAGCACATACTGTCCAGAAACCTGAATATTGTTTTTGTGGAAAATAGTCATGTTACGAGGCATCTATCTGCATATGAATTAATAAACTCTTGCATTTCTCATGAAAATGATCACTAAGGGAGTTATGTTTCCCAATCTATAGCATGTTTCACTTTAACATTTCCAAGAATTTGGAAGAACCTCTACACTCAGAGTGGAAGAGTAGCCTAGTGATTAGAGCAGCAGCCTAGTGGCCAAGAGATCAGGGTTCGGTTCCCACTGGCACTCCTTGTGGCCTTGGGCTAGTCACTTTACCCTCCATTGCTTTAGAAAAAAGGCCTGGCAACCTACTTCTGGTCTAACCTTGCTAAGAAAACCCAGGGGCTGCTGGGTCGCCAGAAGTTGCTACTGATTCAACAGCACATGTTGTTTACCTCAGAATTTCAAGGATCATAGTTTATAAAGACAGATATTGCTTCTTGATTTGGATAGTGCTTCTTGGTTTGGATCATTAGAAAAGGAGTCCAGTTGTTTCTTGTGTCTTTATACTGGTTCATTGTTAAAAAAAATCTCATATTTACGGGGAATCTAAGCATCCATAGTTGCCTTGTTCCCTGTCACCATATTCTGTGGCTCTATGTTTCCCCTTTTAATAAAGAATAATGTCTCTTCCAGAGTACAAAGATTGATGAAGGCTCCATGTGGAATGCTGGGAAGGGGGTGATGTTTGTGTTTTTGGTAAGGGCTATATTTTAATCTGGCGGTTAGCAATTGAAAGCCCGAAGAAAGCAATAAAATATGTAACCTTGGTATGAAGCTTATAAACTGCACCATAGTTTCCTTTTCCCCAGGAGTTGACATCGACTTGATGGCATTTTAAAAACAACAACAAATAAAGGAAGTGATGTTAAGCTATTGAATTAACCCTTTCCAGGCCGAGCCCAAATCTCTCGGGATCTAAAATTCTGACTAAATATTCCTATCAAATGGTATATAATACATGACCATAGCAGAAGGAAAATCACTATTAGAACATATTGAATAAGCAATGCAATGTGTGCCTTCGAGTCAGCCCTGACTCCTGAATAAGACGGGTACAATTTTCCTGAAATATGCAAAAATTAACCCGGCTGTAGAATGTGGATTAAAATTTTAAATGAGACATATCAAACACAAAGTTTATTTTTTTAAAAAATTGAGAATCTTTACCTGTATTTACGTTTTTTGCAGTATTTATATTAACATAGTAATTGGGAAAAAAAGATGGTTGTTAAAGACCAACGTGGTCCATCTAATCTGTCCAGTGAGGTAATTGGGATTTGTAGGCCTTTTTACATATGTACAACAGGGTTTACATGCAAAATGTCCTTTGTAAAATCACCCCTGTGAAGCCCAGTGCAATGCTGATGGGAGAGTTGCTCTTCCAGATTCCAGTAGGCTAAAGCCTCCAACATATCCTATAGGTGGTCATGCCCTGGAGTGCATGGAAGTGTCAAATACCATGGTAGAAGCACTGGAGATGTTAAGAGCTTTATTTGGAGCACTTTAGCCCTTCTGTTTGTATAGAAAACATATATCTTCAGGAACAAGCAGGAATGTAGTCTTCACATATGGGTATCGTCTGTACCGACGGAGCCTGCGCGGGAACGCTCCCCAGCGTCCAATAGGAACGCTTTTGGGAGCATCCCTCAGCACATGCGCGCTGCCTTCCTGCCTTTCCAACTGTCCCTCTTCAGTTCTTCGTTTTCCGCAGAGCCAACAGAACACATATCCTGTCACCGCAGAAAATTTATTCTTTAAACCTTTTTTTTTTTTTGGTCGCGTCTGCCTCCGCACGACACCTACCGGTACCGCCGGATCTTCTTTTTTCTTTTCAATAAATAAATACTTCTGAACTGTTTCTCTTCAGAAACGTTTTCTTTTGTTGCTAGGCGCCATTTTGGGCATTAGGCCCCATTTTTCCTAAAAGATGGAAAAACCAGCTATTGGTTTTAAAAAATGTACTAAGTGTGGTGGTACCATCTCCGTCACCGACACCCATGACTGGTGTCTAAAATGTTTAGGCCCTGACCATCTGAGTGTCTCTCTTATATGGGGATGACTAAAAGAGTAAGACAGAACCGAGCTGCAAAGCTCGGTGCCCTCTTCAGATGCCAGGTCCATTGCATTGACGTCTTCGAGAGCCTCGTCTTCCTCCCATGGATATCAGGTAACTAAACATAAGAGCTGGTCCTCAAAGGGTAGCTCTCCTTCAAAGCATCGAGAGGCCATTGGCATTGTCCTTGAGGAAACTACACCGGCAAAACAACCCCGGCGGGAGGCTTCAGCCTCCAAAGCATCAACGGGGTTCCAGGATATTCTCGAGGCTTTGACCTCGGTAGAACTACTGGTGCCATGCTCAGGACTTCCGGCCGCTTTTACCGGTACCGATACCCAGGCATCAGCAGTGTCGATATCTTGCAGCTCTCCTTACAGCTGTGGTACTGTTGACACAGGCTGTTCAACAAGCACTGGTACCGACACCAGTGCCGATGCCAGTACCAGCCTCTGTGGAAATTCTTCCCATGCCGACTCTTTCTGGCATCGACAGATCGGTACTGACTTCAATTGATACCGAGACCGTGCTTTGCATGAACATCGGGATCAGAGATACTTCGAATCCTCCGATAACGATGACTCTGATAATTCTGCCGGTACCAGAGTGTTTCTCTCGGAAGACTCCTCTTCTCCCCAACGCAGAATGTCTCCTCCGGAAGACATGTCTTTTCAGGATTTTATTTGTGATGTGGCCTGTGGCCTTTCAATCACGGTAGCTCCTGAAAAAGAACCTAGAGCAAAGGAATTGGAAATTCTCCAATACCCTAAGGCTCCCAAGGAGGCAGCCACTCTGCCCATTCATGAAATTCTTCATGATTTGATGCTCAGAATGTGGGAGATACTTTTGACCACATCTCCTCATTCTAGGAGACTCGATAACATGTATTTAGTTCCACCATGTCCTGGTTTTCAAAAGACTCAGCTGCCACACCATTCAGTGGTAGTAGAGTCAGCCATTCGTAGGATGAAAAGTGCAGACATGCATCCAATCCTCCAGGTCATGAATGCAGGACTCTTGACGCTTTTGGGCGTCAAACATTTCAGGCTTCCATGCTTTCAGCTAGGATCAGCTCATATATTTTATATATGGGAATGTTCCTCAAAGAGGTCACAGGAGATTTGGAGCTTATGAGCCCCCTTCTCCCTGATGACAAACGACAAGACTTCCTTAATCTTGTCAAGCATGCTCAAGACGTCTCCAAGTTTGCAAATCGTGCATCCTTTGACTGCTTCGAATGCATCAGCAGAACCTCTGCTATTGCCATTGGTGCACGTCGGATTGCCTGGCTTCAGGCATCAGACTTGGAGATTTGGGTACAGGATCTGCACTGTAAATACCATGCGGACCCTCTGCACGGTATATTGTTCCTGTTGAATGTACACCGCACTGATATGAATAGCGCGGTATATAAGAGAAGTTTAAATTAAAATAAATAAATAAAAAGGATAAATTGGGAAACATCCCTTGCACAGGAGAGAACCTCTTTGGCAAGAATTGGCAGGAAAAGGCGAATGAGAGAGATTGTCAAAATCTACAGCCACTCCAACCAAAAAGAAACCTTATAAAAAACGCTTTTTCAGCAAAAAGAGGAAGTTTTATCCGTCCTATACCCAGCAAGGGCAAGCTCAGGATCAGTTGCCCAGAAAGGTCAACAACAATAATCCAGACAAAAGAAGCCAAAAGGCCTTAGAGCTCAACCAGCTCCACAGGCCCAGCCCCCTCAAGGGCTTTGACTCCTTCATAGAGAACTTAGCCTTCCTGCCTCTGAAAGGTCCAGAAGCCTTAAACATTCCAGGCAGGTTGTGTCATTTTGCCAACAGATGGCACCAAATAACAGCAGAAAATTGGACTCTGTCCATTGTGGGAGAGGGGTACAAGCTTCATTTTCACAGTATGCCCCCTCCTACAATTCCCAAACCTCTACAGACAATCTACAGGATCGAGAGGTCTCAACACTTCTTGCTCAAGGAGCATTGGAGGAGGTGCCCATTCTTCAACAGGGTACAGGGTTCTACTCCCCCTATTTTCTTATTCCAAAGAAAACAGGAGGACACAGACCCATTCTAGACCTCAGAGAATTGAACAAATATCTGTTCCGAGAAAAGTTCAAAATTATTTCTCTGGGAACTCTTCTGCCATACCTTCAAAGTCTGGATTGGCTTTGTTCTCTAGATCTTAAGGATGCATATACTCACATTCTGATCCATCCAGATCACAGGAAATTCTTACGATTCCTTTTCAGGGGAAAACATTTCCAGTACAGGGTTCTTCCCTTTGGTCTGGCTTCGGCACCAAGAGTATTCACGAAATGCATGGCAGTAGTAACTGCATTTCTGTGAACCCTAGGGATATTCGTCGTCCCTTACTTAGACGACTGGCTCATTCGAGCCCCCACGGTTCCAGAAGTCAGCTCTGCACTGTCTCGCACAATTATAATTATTATTATTATTAAAGACTTATAAAGCGCTGCAACATACAAAGTGCTGTACAAACATAGAGAGACAGTCCCTGCTCATCAGAGCTCACAATCTAATAAGACAGAAAACAAAATAAGTTACATAATGCAAATAACAAAAATTTACAGGACGAAGTAAGCAAATGTTGATAGAGAGATCAAGATAGGGTAAGACAGGAATGGAAAGCAATAGTGGAAAGGTGGGATTTTAGTCTGGACTTGAAAATGGCCAGGGAGGACGCCTGGCGCACAGAGATAGGAAGACTATTCCAAGCAAAGGGTGCTGCCAGTTGGAAGGAGCGAAGTCTGGAATTGGCAGTACGAGTAAAGAGCACAGATAAACGAAGACTGTTAGAAGAGCGAAGCAACCAAGAGGAGTTGTAAGGAGAGATGAGAGATGAAAGGTACTCGGGGGCAGAAGAGTGAATACATTTATAGGTCAGGAGGAGAAGTTTAAATTGGATACGGAGACGGATGGGAAGCCAATGGAGCAACTTGAGGAGAGGAGTGATGTGTGAAAAACGAGACTGGCAGAAAATGAGTCGAGCAGCGGCGTGTTGAATTGACTGAAGAGGAAAGAGGTGGCTTGCAAGGAGGCCGGAAAGGAGAACGTTACAATAATCAAGATGGGAGGTGATTAAGGAGTGGACAATCAATTTAGTGGTGTCAACAGAGAGGAAGGGGCAAATTTTGGAAATATTGTATAGAAAGAAATGACAAGTTTTAGCAATGAGCTGGATAGGGGAAGAGAAAGAGAGAGAGGAATCGAAGTCCCAAATGACTAGAATCAAAAGCAATAAAAAGTTGAGAAGACTTTCTATGTTGCTGTGTTCTTTGTAGATAAAAAGCCAAGGCTCTTTTTACAATCCAAAGTATGAAGGTTTGTTTCTGCATTAGAGGCATGAGGCCTCGGAAAGAATACAGGAAGATAAATTGATTGATTTAAATGAAAAGGCAAAACCACCTTTGGCATAAAATGTGAATGAGTTCTGAGAACAACCTTATCATGGTGAAACCTAGTATAAGGAGGATCAGCCACTAAAGCTTGCAGTTCACTAATGCGACGTGCAGAGGTGATTGCAATTAGGAAGATGACCTTCCAGGACAAAAACCTTTAGGGTTGTAGTAGCTAAAGGTTCAGAAGGCGGTTTCATGAGCTGCCCGAGAACTAGGTTTAAATTCCATCCCAAAATTTCAGAGAAGAGTCAATTTTCAAAGGTGTGAGGCTTCTAAATTTGAGTTAGGCGCCTAATTTGGCATCTTTGAAAATGTGTTAGGGCTGAAGACCTAAATTTATATTCAAAATTTCATTAAACTCCTAAATTTAGGATCCTAAGAAGTGGGCGGCAGCATGGGCAAACTTAGGACAGGGAAAAAAGTTTAACAAGTTACCATTAAGCACCTGAATTAGGCTCCTAAATCTAGATAAATGTTGTCCCTAAATTTAAGCATCTAATTTAGGAACTTAAATTTAGAAGCTCAATTTTTTTTTAAACATCTGGCCCCAAAGTACCATTTTCACATAAGACTTATGGATCTAGTTCAAATTTATTTTTATTTTTATTTTTTAGAGGGAAAAACATTCCTGTAGATTCTCTGCAGCCCTTTCCCTACTAGATACAATTGGATCGTTTAGAATATGAAAAATATTCCCAGGCTGCACAGAGCGGCAGGTACAACTGTAGCCACCTTAACAGGTAGAAGATAGACCTTTCTGGTCTTTATCTGCTGTCATTTACTATCTTACTATGTACATGTTATAGAGGGCACTTTACTGCCTTTTTTCTATAAGCCCCTACTCCTAGCTGTCCGGAAGAGAGGGAAGGATAACCCTTCACAAACCATCAGAGGAATAAACATAACCAAGAGTGAAGAGGGTCAAAAAATAGCTGCATCAACGGTCCAATAAAATTGCTGATTTAAGAAGTCTTTGTAATTGAGCAATCCGCCCTACAAACAGCAAAGAAATCGCACCAGTTTAAAAAAACCGAATGATAGTGAAAAATTGATATAGCAGATGTTCATGCCAATGGCTTTGGAATGATTTGTTATGCAAGATCAGCGCACAAAGCATCATCAATGAGGTTTGGAAAACGGACTGTACTGGCATGGAGCAGTTCCTAGTGCTGGACACAAGTGGTAATGATGGAAATTGCTGGCAGGGATCACCAGGCCCTGCTCACTGAAGACAGGAGCGATGATTTTCAAACTCGCTCTCGTGTAAGAGAGAGCATGGGGATGGATCGGGGGGGGAGGGGAGGTAGAGAGAGTGCTTAGGGATGAGCAGTTGGGGGAAGGGAAAGGGTGAGTGAATAGAGAGTTCTTTGGGTGTGTTTGTGGGATATTATATGAGGATTAGTGTAGGTTTGGAAAGAACAGGTGGGGGATGATCAACTGCTGGAATGGGGAAGAAGAGCGAGTAGGAGGTGAGGGAAGGGGAGGCGAGGGGAAGAAGGTTAAAGTGTAGGTTGGAGGAGGTATCGTGGGGTCAAGTAGAATGGAGTGGAGAAGGTGCAGAAGAGTGTGGAATATCCTATAATGTCCCTCCACAGATAACAAATATAAACACCTCCTGCACACCCATCACTGTCCCACACCCCCTCCTCCATTATCGTGCTGCTAAATACACCCTACAGGCCTCTCTTCATAGTGGAAAATAAAACAAAGGATATTATAATGCCTATGTATCGTTCCAGGGTGCAACTGCACTTTGAATATCGTGTGCAGTTCCTGTCGCCGTATCTTAAAAAGGATATAGCATTAGAAAAAGTACAGAGAAGAGCCACTAAAATGGTAAAGGGGATGGGAGGATATCCCAATGAAGAGAGACTAAAAAGGTTAGGGCTCTTCAACCTGGAAAAGAGACGGCTGAGGAGAGATATGATAGAGGTCTATAAATTCATGAATGGAGTGGAATGGGTAAATGTAGATTGTTTGTCATCAGAATAAGGAAAGGCTAGAGGACATGCAATGAAGCTATAGGGTAACCTATTTAAGACAAATAAGAGAAAATATTTTTTCACTCAACGTGTAATCAAACTCTGGAATTGGCTACCAGAGGATGTAGTAAAGGCTGTTAGTGTAACTGGGTTTATAAAAGGTTTGGGCAAGTTCCTGGAGGAAAGGTCCATAAACCATTATTAAAAGGGACCCAGGATATCACTGCTTGACCCAGTACAAGCATTGTGGAACCTGTGTCTTTTGGGGAAACTGCTAGGTACATATGACCTAGATTGGCCACTGTTGGAAACAGGATACTGGGCTTGATGGACCTTGGTCTGACCCAGTATGGCATATCTTATGTTCTTAAGGCTGCTGAGATATACACATGCAGGTCATGAAGTCCTAAAGTACTCTTAAAGTTGCCAAGAATATTTTAACAAAGAATGGCGAGAAGTATGTTGTGTATTCTTCTGTTGACATAATCTAAAGATTCTGAAATGATTACACGCTTATAATTTCTTTTTTCTGCTATTTTGTGCCACGCTTGAGAGCCAGATGCACCCCCGAGCTGCTACAGCAAAGCTGCTGCTGTTGTTGCTGATGCCTGATGCCATCGCTCAGTTCACACCCCCGCCCTCAAACTGAGCTGCCATTGAAAAGCTGCTGAGCCGCAGAGCGAGATGGGCAGAGGGCACAGCAGGTGGAAGAAGGGATTAAGGATCGTTTTTGTGCCAGGTTGAAGTGGGAGGTATTATGTTGGGACCATTGAGCTCTTGTTTTTGTGGGGACCATTGAGCTCTGTTTTGAGGAGGCTAGGAGGTGCTACGTTGGGGGCTGCCAAGCTCCCTGTTGTCCCTATAGGTAAGGTGTTAGCAAAAGTCAATCGGTTCATATGTTTCTTTTTTGGTGTGTGTTTTATTGTATTGTTTTGTGACTCTAAGGGGTATGCTTACTAAACAGTGCTAGCGGCTTCTGTGCGATATCGGAATGTCTCTGAATTCAATGGGGCCGCGGCTTTGATATCGCATGGAAGCTGCTTCCGCTGTTTAGTAAACATACCCCTAAGTATTGCTGGGGAGGGCTTCCAGTGATCTCCTCTAATGGGTGGTGCTGGGTCACAGAAGTGGGAAAGTGGTATAGGAGTCTATAGCAATCCGTCTTGTTTTTTCTAGTAGATGGCGCATTGGTGTTCTCTAGGACCTGTTGTAATATTTGCACTATTTTATTATGGCCCAATTTTGGAAAGGCACCAGGGACGTCTCCAGAGATGTCTCTGTGGTTTGGACGTCTGCGTGCCCATTTGCAGATATCCAAAGCACGAATAGCACTTTTAAAATAACCCTCATAATGTCTAATGTGTTTTTATGGGGATCATGCTTGAAGGGAGGAAGTAATTGTGATTTTACATTTTCCAAATCAAGAGGGAGGGAGGGCAGGAGGCTCCATTGACCCATGCCCTCAATCCTTTAAGTATTTAGGAATGTCTCTGGTCTTCTCCTTGACATTTGACTTTTCTCTTCTTCCACAGATTCCACTGTAGTGCGTGTGACGATTGCCCAAAGCTGGGACTATACGGTATCCCAGCCCATTTGCACACTTGTCCTTTTCCTTATATCTGGAAACTCTAAAGGCAATGTGACAAATTTCAGAGTGATGTAAACATATTGCCTGTGCACCCAAAGTACACTAACCCTAATAGCATCCAGCAGTTCTTTAATATCCTATAATAGCTGCTTTCATAATATCCTTCCCCACAATTATGAGAGCCTATCTGATTGCTCGCACATAGAAACAATAGCTGAAGTGTGAAGCCTGGGAAGACAATAAACAGACCAATTTACATAGACTGATCAAGTGGAGAAAATGATGAGTAGGATTTTATGCAAATCCAAACAAGCTGTTGCTGATATAAGAGAAAGGTGAAGCTCTTTTTTTTACGTATTTCTTTTTTCCATTTATTTTATCGGCTATAAACTCTGCTCTAGTGCATGTCTATATCTTCCTCTTATCATGAGAACCACAGAAATGATGGAAAAGATCTGAAAAAATAGGAAGAAAAACAGGACTTGTTCACACTTCAGTGACATGTTGAGGGACATCAGGACCAGGTGCTCGCGTGTCTCTGAATTTAGAACATCACCTCTGCACTGGGTTAAGCCAGGATAAAGTAAAGGCATCCAAAAGATCCCTGTGGTAAGCCTTCCTGAGAAAACACACTGGGATGTATTGGGGGAAGTGACTTTTCTAAAACAGACTGCCTTTTGTTCTGTGTGATTTGTAGATTTGTTGACACATATTTGCTAGGGTGGGGGTACAACAACCAGTTGTGCTGGAAATAGTTACCCTGATGCTTCTTTAGTGACATCTGTTTTAATTTTAATTTACCATAGACACTGGTGAGCACCTTACAAAACAACACTAATGGTTATCAAAGCCTATCCATAGATGATGGATCTCCAAGGGATGCCATGGGGCGTCCTTTGCCATGCAGCATAGGATACAGCAGGCATCTTTTACAAAATTCAAGGACACACCCGCCTTTTATTATAAAGTTATTTTTGGAAGCCAAGTGTAGTGAAGGCAGGAAGGGAAATTATAATCAGGTTTGTTGCAAGCTCAACCACAAGAGTTGATCATGCCATTTTTACAGAGAAAGTTCTGCTGGTTTTGTTTTTCTTCCTGTTTATCAGATGTTCTTGTACCCACGGAAGTAGATGGATGCATATTACAGTAATTATTTAGAGACCTACTGATAGCAATTTCATATAAGTTCATGTTTGACCATTTAGTTATGAAAAGTCTGATTGGTTAGACATCTGCAGTGATCTTCATGACCAGGACACTGTGACTCCAAAGCTCAATGACAGGGAGACTTGAGTTTACTATGTACGACACAAAATTCTTTATGACATGACTTGGCTGCAAGGAAGCATTCTGATTGGCTGATGAACATTCCAAGCTGTTCAAGTTTTGCAGCATGAAGGCAATCGGATCCTTTATCTTCAATATTGGATGCAAACATAACCAGTTACTTTCTAGTGCATCAGACTCAGTTCCACCTCTGACGTCAGCTCTTTTCCCAAGAATCCTTTTGCATATGTACAGCTCTTGAGAATTTATGAATCTGGTATTCTTTCTTCACCTATGAAACAGCTCTAGCTAACTCTACTTTTTCAGTCTGCCTCGTCAGAGCCAAAAATATCCTTTCTCTTATTACATCCTGTTTTTGTTGCCTGTTCGCTAGATCCTTAACTTGTTCAGCACACATTTCTGACCCTTAGTCGTTCTCATCTTCTGTGATTTTTCCCATTTTTAAATGAAGCAATTTCCTAGCTTTTAATTTCCCCATTTCTTTGCCCTCTGCTAATGGATATAGTCTTTTTTGGCATGAGAGAGGTGGTTAAATGAACACAATGAAATTTCAGTCTCCTTTATCCAGCAACAAGTTATTATCCAAATATGAGTCTGAAGCAGGTTGAACTCATGGATCTGATCTCTAACTGGAGAGAAGAAGTAGCCTAGTGGTTAGGACAGTGGGTTCAAATCCCACTAACACTCCTTGTGAAGTCACTTAACCTTCCACTGCCTCAGGTACAAATTGAGATTGTAAGCCCTCTGGGAACAGGGAAATAACTATTGTACCTGAATGTAACCCACCTTGATAATTACTGCCGGAACGGCATGAGCTAAATACTAACAAAAATAAAAAGTTAGATATGGGAATAGTTTTAAAAGCCATTTCCACACATAATACAGGGGATATGACATTTTATGTATATTTTTACCCAGGACAGATGGGAGGTACATTGGTGTGGGATATGGACTTTTAGATTTTCAAAACGTGCATCTAAATTTTTTTGCAGTGTTGTGCATATTGAATAGCAGGTGTTAATCTATGCATATGCAGTTTGAGAAGGGTAATTTACAAAGGGAACTTGTGAGCAGATATTCCCTTTGTAAATTTTTATAATGTATAGGGAGTTTGCCACAAAACGACCCCCTCTCTGTATAATTGTAATTACATTGTATATCGGCGTTCTGCATTCTGCTGCTGTCTGTAGAAATTAGTGAACTAGCCTGATGGTTTCAATACATAATTGTGTGAAGTGAATTTAAGGTGCCTCTTATCCAGCACTAAATAATCGGTCAATAAATGAGAACCGAAAGCTAGCCTCCGGATCCTATTAATCGTGGACATGCTTTGTATTGTGGACACCAATATTCGTAATTAGTCTTTTCATGAAAGTAGTGTGGCCAGCCTGGTGGTTCAGTGGCAAATGCAACATGATGCCATGAAGAGGACCTGAGTTCAGTGGTCTGGGCAAGTTTTTTCTTCCTCGGGTCAGTTGAATGCTGTAGGATCCCGCTTATCGTGCCTTGGCAGCACCTGCTGGCTGGTATTTCAGCCATGATTGCATGGGCCAGCCAAGGCTTGTTGCAGGAATGACTGTGCTAAGTAATTGAGGAGTGCGATAGAAAACAGGAGAACAATCTCCATACAACTATGAATGAAGGTTTTTGGCACAACAGCCCAGTGGACCTATTGTGCTGTAATGCTTGGTAGCTAATGATGTAATGCAAAGAATGCAGAGTCGTGCACTTAGGATGCGTAAATCCAAAGGAATTGTATGCAATAGAGAGAGAGGTTGGTGTGCACAGACCAGCAGAGGGACCTCAGAGTACTAATGTGTGAGGATCTCAAGGTGGCAAAACAATGTGACAAGGCGGTAGCCAAAGCCAGAAGGATGCTGGGATAACCAGCAGAAAGCAGGAGGTATTGATACCCCTGTACAAGTCTTTGGTAAGGCCTCACTTGGAGTATTGTGTTCTGTTTTGGAGACCATATCTCACAAAGGACATAAAAAGACTAAATAGTTCAGAGGAAGGCGACCAAAATGATTCTGAGCCTGCGTCAGAAGCCTTATGAGGAGAGATTTGAAGACCTAAATATGTAGACTCTGGAGGAGAGGAAGGACAGGGGAGATATGATACAGACCTTTAAATACTTAAAGGGTATCAATGAACAAACGAACCTTTTTTAAAGAAGGGGACGCTGTAAAACTAGAGGACATACATGAAGCTGTAAGGGGGTAAACTGAAAGGGTTTTGGATGCTTGGAATGCCTCCCGATGGAGGTGGTGGGGGCAAACACAGTGACAGAATTCAAAATGACATGGGACAGACAAAGTAGATCCCTTTATAGCAAGAGGATAAATTCAAAGCAAACTTAAGTATTTTTTATACTCAATAAATAGAGGGGGGGCTGACCTGCACAGAGCAGCAGGTACAACCCTAAACACAGGCATAGAGGGGGGTGACCTGCACGGAGCTAGGTATGATAAGGAAAGGAATGGAAAATAAAACAAAAGATATTATAATGCCTCTATATCGTTCCATGGTGAGACCGCACCTTGAATACTGTGTGCAATTCTGGTCGCCGTATCTTAAAAAGGATATAGCGATTTTAGAAAAAGTACAGAGAAGAGCCACCAAAATGGTAAAGGGGATGGAAGGATACTCCTATGAAGAAAGGCTAAAAAGGTTAGGGCTCTTTAACCTGGAAAAGAGACGGCTGAGGGGAGATATGATAGAAGTCTATAAATTAATGAACGGAGTGGAACGGGTAAACGTAGATCGATTGTTTACCTTATCAGATTATAGAAAGACTAGGGGACATGCAATGAAGCTACAGGGTAAACTATTTAAGACTAATAAAAGAAAATATTTTTTCAATCAATGTGTAATCAAACTCTGGAATTTGTTACCGGAGGATGTAGTAAAGGCTGTTAGTGTAGCTGGGTTTAAAAAAGGTTTGGACAAGTTCCTGGAGGAATGGTCCATAAACCATTATTAAGAAGTGACCGAAGATATCAATGCTTGACCCAGTACAAGCATTGTGGAACTTGTGTCTCTTGGGGAAACTGCTAGGTACATATGACCTAGATTGGCCACTGTTGGAAACAGAATACTGGGCTTGATGGACCTTGGACTGACCCAGTATGGCATATCTTATGTTCTTATGAGCTGCAGTTACAGCCACTCTAGCCACCTTACTAGGCAGACTAGATGGACCATACTGGTCTTTATCTGCCATCATATACTGTGTTACTATGGACCAGTCCAAGTTGGCAGGCTAAAGCAACTCCCCTTCCCTCTCCCCCCCCCCCCCACCTCTATTCCATATAGAGTTAAATTTGCATAAATGCTGCCTCTTTTTACATGGGTGAGAGAGAATCCACCTAAACCAGCTTGAATTGTCCCCAAGCCTGTGCATATCGTTGGTCACATAGAAAAGAGGCATTTCTGGATGATGAGGGACATTTTGAGAGGTATGTTTGGAAACTACATGCATATATTGAATTTCCAAAAAGTATGAATGTTGTAGGAGTGCCCTAATGCACCTTACACCATTCTTTGGCAACATGTAAGGCCACACGTGGACCTTAAGGCCTATTAACAACTCAATAGTGGAGGAGTGGCCTAGTGGTTGGGGCAAGGTACTTCAGGCAGGAAGGTCGGGGGTTCAAATCCCACTAGAGGACAGCAACCTTGGGCCAGAAGGACTGGGGTTTCTAGTCCCACAGGTGCTCCTTGTGGTCTTGGGCAAGCCACTTAACCCTCCATAGCCCATGTTCCCTGTAAAATAGTTATCTCCAAGTTATAATGCCCTGTTCAATGTAATTTCAGTTTGTTCAATGTAAACCGCACTGATGCAGAATAGCGCGGTATATAAGAGAATGTAAATAAATAAATATTCAAACACAATAAGAGCTGGTACCTTGTGCTTGAAAATCAGCTTTTCTGTAGGCTTCAAAGTCCACGTCTAACTGTGCAATTAGATGCAGTACTGAAAATTTGCCCCATGGTACCTTGCTTGCTGGGCCAAAACTTGTAGAAACATAGAAATATGACAGGAGAAAAAGACCATATGGCCTTTCCAGTTAACCCTTCCATACCAACTACTGTAGTTTCTTTTTTTTCGTTTAGAGATTTTTTGTGTGTCCCATGCTTTCTTGAATTCAGATACTGTCCTGGTCTTTACTACCTCCACTGGAGAATTGGAGGCAAGATGGCGGTAGGTACCTGATTGCTGATGGCCGCTCTGCGTTGTTCCTGTGTGTTCTTGTTCTGGCGGTGTACTCCTGTTCTATTGGATGATGGGACGGAGAAAAAGAAAACAAACGGGCTTTCCTGTCGCTCCACTACAAGTTTTCAACATCGGCCAGAGAACCCTTGAGCACTGCGGATTTGCAGCCGCCGGGTCATTAGAGGTGTCTTCGACGGTACGGCAGGAGGAGTCCGTGCTGGGTGCATCAGGAGTGAGTTTATCTCCTGATCAGCGGGCGCCCCCAACACCACTCGGAGGTATACTATCTCCGGACGGTGCTTGCTCTTCTGTGTCGCCGGGCGTTTGGGCGAGTACTCCGTTGCCCGGTGATGAGGGACAAGTCCTACAACGGTCGGCCCTGGACTCCGGAGGGGAGAGTCTGCCAGAGAGATGGGACATTGAGGTACCGCTCTCTCGTGTGGGGTTTCCACGGCAGGTGGAGCCTGGAGGTGGGCCGATGTCAGTGAGTCGGTTGGAAAAGCCTGCGGTTATCACTATGGAAGCGCTGTGGGATGCCATATCTGCTCTAACAACTACCCTCTCTACTGTTGTGGGTTTCATAAATACTGAGATATCTAATATTAAATTGGAGGCCGCTAAAAATTCAGAGTTGCAAGTTGGTTCTTTGGTACAAGTTAAAGAGGATATTGTCCATCTTAAAGAAGAGCATGTGGCTGTGATGAAAGAAAGGACTGTGCTGATAAGGAGAACTGAGCACCTTGAAAATCTAGCCCGAAGGAATAATCTTCATCTGATAAACTTTCTAAGGTCTCCTCTCATGTCCCCGGTGGAAATGGTGCGGAAGTACCTGAGAGAGATAGATAAAATACCAACAGAGCATCTACCCCCACTCACTAGGACACAATATTTGTCAGTTAACATCGGTGAAGCAAGGAGGAGGAATGTGGAGGCTTCCGTGAGTGGGATGGGGGACCTGACAGGATTCCTTGAGAGCTCTCTCGACGTGGTTACAGAAAGAACTACTATGCTTGTGGCTCTGGCATTAGAGGCTGACAAAGCTTTAATTCTTTGATCTTTTTTTAAGAATATTAATGAGAAGTTCTTAGGGTCAAATGTGCGTTTATTTCCTGAATTGTCACGAGTAACCCAGTTAAGGAGGAAGGAATTCTTGGCTTATTGAGCCAGGACCACTTCTTTGGGTGCTTCTTTTGTGTTAAAATATCCATGTAGGTGTTATGTTTCCCATCATGGTAAGAATTTCCTTTTTTTCGATCCTAAGCAGCTCTCAGAATTTATATCTGCAAGGGAAGTGGTTGGAGTAGGGGTGGGCCCCATTACGGCTGATGTGTAAGTCTTATCCTGCTTGTATTTTCATTTCCTACCTTGTTTCGCTCTTGTTAGGAGTGTAAATGTTGGTGAATGATTTATTTCCTGTTGACTCCTAATCTATATTCTGGACTAAATTTTGGGATAAATGTACTTTTTTTTAAGATGGAAGTTTTCCTTTGAGATGTAAGAATTGTATTACATCTTTTGTTTTAGTGTGGTATCCCATATTTTCATATTCTTATTTATGTATATACCTCAGTGATTATTATAAATATCAATAAAGAATTAAATCATACTACATCCACTGGGAGACTATTCCATGCATCTACTACTCTTTCCGTAAAGAAATATTTCCGCATATTACTCCCGAATCTATCCCCTTTCATCCTCATCCCATGTCCCCTCATAGCAGAGCTTCCTTTCAAGCAAAAGAGGCTCTCCTCTTGTGCATTTATGCCACAGAGGTATTTAAACATCTCTATCATATCTCCTCTATCCTGCCTTTCCTCTAAGTTGTACATATTAAGATCCTTAAGTCTGTCCTCATATGCTTTATAATGAAGACCACTAGCCATTTTAGTAGCCACCCTCTGCACCGACTCTATCCTGTTTATATCCTTTCGAAGTGCGGTCTCCAGAATTGCACACTATACTCCAAATGAGATCGCGCCAAAGACTTGTATAGAGGCACTATCACCTCCTTTCTTCTGCTGGCCATTCCTCTCCCTGTGCACCCAAGCATCCTGGCTTTTGCTGTCGCCTTTTCTATTTGTTTAGCTACTTTAAGATCATTAGACACAATCACGCCCAGGTCTCGCTCTTCTGTCATGGACAGAAGTACTTCACCCTCTATACTGTACCGCTTCTTTTCGTAAATAGTGTCTCCTACTGTGGGATGAAAGACTGGAGAGTAAAGGATTTGTTGGTTGTTGTTAGCAGGTATTTTTTAATGCAAAAGATACTATATATTCCCTGTAGAACTCAGAAACCCTTCTTGATGACAGACATGATTATACAAACCCCTAAATAGAAATTATAATCCTGTTGCCTGTATGTCTGATTTATGACTTCTTGCTTTGTTTTCTCTCCAAGAGTTTCTCTTTATATTTTCCTTGGTTTACTGCAGAGTGAGTGTAGCTTAAAAAACTCAAGAGTTCATTTCTCTCTGGCTAATGCCATCAGTCTTATCGTAACTGGACTATAATTCTCTAAGATAAATTATCTGATAATTTCATTCACAGAACGCATCCTGAGTTTTGTATTATTTTTTTCAGCGTATACAAAATGGGTACGGGAAAGGATTGTTCTAAGGAAATCAAAGTGCATAGTTCCTTATCGGTCCTACAGTTCAGTCCTCCACCACTGGGTAGTGCACCTCCTCCTGCAACATGGAGACTGGACAAGTCAAACTTGTGACATCACCGGGTATATCCTGCTGGTCTTCTCCCATGATCCCCCAGTGTGTCCAGTCTCCATGCAGCATGAGGACGTAGTGAGCCTAGGTGCTGGGCTCACTTGAGAAGCAGTTTAGGAGCAGTTAGTCAGGATTTGATTTACCTTGCATTTCTTTTGCCCTTCTTTAGGTGTAATCCTGTAAATTGAATTCATTTTCATTTAATTTAATTTACTTTTACTTTATTTATTTTCACCTAGTCTGCCTTAGTGTAAAGGGGGGTTCTGTCCCTTTTCAAAGTTCACGCTGCCAGCTAGCCTCTCTGCTTGGGATTCTTCGGTCTCTGTGCCCGGTGATGATCTCTCCCCCAGGACTGTACGGGGGAGAGCTCTGTGGAACACCTGCATTTTGGCAGTGTCCATGTGGCAGATTCCCATCGCGGCGGGAGCCTCAGGCCGTTCGAGGTTCTTTAGCTGGTGGGCCGGGGCTCGCAGCGTCTGCTACTTCTGGTGGCGCGAGGCAGCAGCGTGTCTGGACAGCTCTTCACCCCGCAGCTACAGCAGGGTAACTGCTGCATCCCGATGCCACAAGGGAGTCTCTCGAGTCCGCATGGAGGGGCTCTGAGCTCTTGCCGCCTCTGTGGTGTTTGGCGCCAAACGGGCCTGCTTCGGATTGGCGCCATTTTCTCGGCAGGGCTGAGGCCTCGTGGCGGAGAGCGGAGCAGCCCCGCGTTTGAGCAGACGACGCTGTTCCACGCGGCTACACCCAGATAAGGACTTCCTTTTGCTGTTACTTTTAATTTTAATTCTAATTTTAATTTCCTTTTAATTTCATGATAGTTTATAGTTCTTTGAATGCAATGTGATTGGTTTGGGTTTTTACTTCTTGGGGGGTGCCTTTACCTTTGTCTGCATTCTGGCAGTTAGCGACGTCTGTCAGCAGCAGGTTTCCGTGCTAGGATTTGGCCATTCAGCGTCATCGGCGGCACAACCACCTACAAATTGAGCCCTTTCTGAAATTGTCATTTACATAAGGATGCTATTTCCATGTTTTTATACGCTTGGAATTTGTGCAGACAGCCTCTAAATGTCGTTATGCCATCTGCAAATTTGATCGCCATGCTTGCTGATCTCTTTTCCAGATCATTTCAGTGCAGTAGATGTTACCAGATGCCAGTTCCAGTGCAGATCCCGAGACATTCCACTATTTACGGGTCTCCTGTGAGAAAACTGGCCATTTAGTCCTATTGTGTTTCCTGTTTTTGATCCATTTCCCATTCTATAATAGCACATCATCTCCTTCCTCAGGAGAAGTTCATAAGGGGCTTTTGTCAAGTACCTTCTAAAACATCCAGATACATATCATTTGGCTTACTCACATGTTTATTAACCCTTTGAAAAGACAGCTTGGTGCTGCTTTTCAGAACAAGTTCTATCATTTAACTGGCACTGAACTCAGATTCATTGGTCTGTAGTTTCCAAGATCGCCTTTGAAGCTCTTTAAAAAAAAAATAAAAAAATTAGTGTTACATTAGTAACTCTTCAATCTTTAGAGATCATTAATACTAATGTTATGATTGAGCCTGGCTGATATTATGAATGATCACTATTAGACAAAAATTAGCTAGGTTAAGACACTTTGATTTGGTTTTCTGCACTATGTTATCAGAGCGCAGCTTGCCCATTTGGCGGGAACACTGCCCATCTGGGCCATCTGGGGAAAGGCGGGGATCGTGAGAAGTGTTGCTGGATGGCACAGTCCGGGGCTTAGTGTTCCAGGGTCCTGGAAGGGTTGATAGCGGCAGTCAGGCCTCCCTGTCTTTGCTATGGCGGTCACCTAGGTTCAAGCGTCCTGTGTTTTGGGTGACAGGAGTGGGACACCTGGACATGTGGTGCTGGATGTTGGATAGGCTCATACTTCTTAGGTGCACTCTCCTTGAGTGCGTCTGCATGTCCGTGTTCCGTCTGTGATCTCATGCTCTGGTGATTGTTGCAGCAATGACAGAGATCGCTTGGGATATCGTGAGCGGGGTTGTCATGGTGTTGCATGGGGTTGCCAATGCAAGACGGGGCCATCCTGAGGAGTTTGGGCCTCAGTCATCAGCTTTCCCTTCGGTGGCCCGGCTGTCCAGGAGGCACCCCTCCAGATCCGCCGGTCCAGTTCTTCTCAATGTGGGCAGGGGGGCTGGCAGATCTGGAAATTCACGTCCACTGCACGTTCTACTGTTTTACCTCTGTCTTGGGGTTCTGAGGTCATATATTCCCAATCATTTGTTTGGTGGGGTGCTGCTGTCTGTTGTGCAAGACAAGGTGGTCAACAGTCGGAGGCTGTCGTCTATTCCCCTTACCCCTGAAGGTGCTCACAATTTAAGTTTTTTGTACCTGCGGAGGTGTATGTTGTTAAAGGCTAGCAGGCGCACCTGTGGGACCAGAATCCTCGGTTCTTCCGACCTTCCGTTGAGGTGCGCGTGTGGGGTTTACTCCCTTGGTCGGCTAGCAACTTGCTTCACCCATTGGGCCTTCCCTTTCCTCAAGGCATCGTTGCGTCCCACTTCTTCGTGGGGCTCGCCGCAGGGCCTGGAGTTATGCTCAGCCGGTTCCAGCCAGGGCTGAGTCCTTGGGGGGAGGCTCCGATCCTAACGATACAGGGAGTGCTGGGATCCGTTCAACCAGGTTCCTTCTGGCCCAGCGTAACGTCGTCTTTTGCTGGCCGGTTTAGGTCTTCGGGTCGTGGCGGTGCTCCGAGAAGACCAGTAGGCTGCACAGTGCTTGTCTTGGAGCAAGCGCGGGATATCTGTAGGTTCATATTCAAAGCCATCCGGTTACATGTCCCTCCATTGTGGAATGCTGTACTAGTAGGCATACTTCATATGCTGGGCTTACAAGTTGGCTTCCGCGCTGCTCGGCATCAGCCAAGGTGACTGCCGGTTTAGGCTGTGGAGTCAGCCTGGAGGAGGGGCCTTGCGTTCTCTGGACAATGCCCTGTTCGGTTGTGTGCCTTGTGGCCCTTATGGAGTTGTAAAAAGGAAAAAAAAAAAAAAAAAAGAATAATCAAACAGGAAAGCCTTCCTAATTGTCCCCACTTCTTTTTTATAAGGTTCTGTCCCTTTCTTCCGGGAGCTTGGCCAGAGCGTGGTTAGACTCAGCTACATTTTGGGGATCCTTTATGTACAAGGCGTTTTAGTGTATGCAGCATGCCCAGTGTTCCATCGTCTGACTGGAACGGTACGCGGTACGTCAGCCGTGGCAGGCGTTCACGGACACGGTAGCGGATCGAGCACTGTAGGTGCTGTCTGAGATCTCCGGGATGGTGGCCTATTTTGATCGGCAGGGTGGAGTCGGTCGGGTGGTCAGGGTGGCCCGAGCGAAGGGACAGCGTGCGCGGTTGAAGCCTTGGCGGCCTGCGTTTCGATGGGGACACTGTGGTGGCGAATGTCCTTAGCGGGGTCCGAGTGTTTGCCGGAGGAGTGAGATTGCATCAGGCGGTGTGCGCCGCGCCGCGTGTGCTCAGATGCGGTCAGCCCATATTGGACCTCATGGCGACCTGTCAGTCTGTGGCGACGGGTCGATGTTTAGCAGAGGACATATGAGGCTACTGGATAGCGTTGACGCATTGGTACGGGGCCGTGGCCCGGTCCATTCTATGCCTTTCAGAGGTCATAGTGAAAATGGCCGACTGGGTCCGGTTGCTAAGATATGTGCTCTTCATTAGTCAGTGGGGACCATTACCAGTGTATTCTGCAACATTTGCGTAAGCTTGCATAATCTTTACTTGCAACCAATCGAAATAACTGTCCAAAACCAGTTGATGCAGTCACTACTTAAATTTGCTTCGCTTTCCAGTAAAAAAAAAAAAAAAAAAAAAAAAAAAGACATATTTATTTTATACCGATAGGTCACTCACAGCATATTTGGCGATTCCTCGTCCTGGTGTTAATCATGCAGATAATTTCTGCTCTAGTTGTGGTGATGTGACTTTTACATCACAAAAATTGCATATGACTGTGGCGGTTCAGAAAGCCTACAATTTATATTTTGGCTGCAGAATAAAAGATCAGGATAAAAGCTAGGCGCCACACATATGCTGCAGTACATGTGTAGCAGATCTTAGGCTGTGGATGGATGGGAAAAGACCATCAAAGTCTTTTGCGGTTCCAATGATCTGGAGAGGGTCCATGGATCACGTCGGCGATTGCTACTTCTGCATGGTTCCTCCAATTCCGGAGGGCATATCCAGGTGATGTAAGCGGATGGCCTACTGGCATTGCGTCGTGGGCGTGGCTACCAGAGTCTCCTTTATTTTTTGTCACACCATGTAAGACTCCACATCTTCTGAAACAACGCTGGACTCTGGGGCACTTGACACCCTCTTATATGCCCTTGGTGGATCACGCTTGGTTTATTGCAACTCATTGCTTAGCTGCATTCCACATTCTCAATTAAAAAGACTCCAACTGGTCCAGGACATAGCTGTAGAGCTACTTTGTGTTGCAAAGAATAAAGCCCTTAAGAGGTGTGACAAATAGGGTGTTTGATGCTGGTGGTTTTTCCATTTCCCTCATTTTGCTTCCCACCTCTGTCTGGATGGACCTCGGTTCCGTTCTCCCTCGTGGAATCCGGCTGTGCCTGTTTAGTTGTCGGTTTGGGACTTACGCAAGAACACTTTGCTTGTAACCTGCGTTCCTTAGGTGAGGTTCCGTCGCTTTCTGGGAGGTCTCTTCGCTGCCTGTCCCTCTGTGGAGGCGGGTTCTGCGGGAGAGCAGCGGTTGCTAACACTTGACACCCTGGTGGGGTCGAGAGCCAAGGGGGAGCTCAAGCGTATTTTTCAGGCGGAGCTCTGGTAGCCTTCTCAGTAGGTCTGTTTCTAGGACGTTCAGTGTGTTTGCGATGGCGAGTTTGTCTTTCTGAAGCACTAGCGCTGCTTGGGGCAGAGTTCTGTGCTGTTTTCACCAGTGAAGAGGATCCAAGTGGGCTCTTGGTCGTGTCTTCCTGGTTGGCTTACCGCCTGTTGACGTGAGGAGCGGGCTGGGGTCGGTGCCTGCTCTGTTCGTTTAGGGGCCGAGCTGACTGGATAGGTCCCTCCCATGATTACTGCTCTGGTACATCCCAGTGGTGGAGGACTGAACTGTAGGACCGATAAGGAAATGGAAATTACACTTACCTGGTAATTGATGTTCCTTGAGGGAGTACAGTTCAGTCCTCATTCCCGCCCGGGGATGGATGTTTCAGACGCAAGGCGTCAGTTCCGAGTATGCTTTCGGATCCTAGAGTTGGCAATGGGCTCTGATTGGCAGGTAATCGCGAGAGCAACCTTTTCTGCCTATACTCTTCCTTAGTTCTCCTTCCTTCTAGCTCTCTGTCTTCCGCTGTTTGGTGCGCAGGGGGACAGGGGCACGGAGGAGGGTGTTTTCGACCTTTCTTTTTGGGGTCCTGTGATTTTAAAGTTGAAGTTTGAGCATAGCTTTGTATTTAGTACTTTAACTGGTTGTTTGTTTGCTCCTTTGAGTCTGCTTTGACAGTAGGTCACTGGGGGATCATGGGAGAAGACCAGCAGGATATACCCGGTGATGTCACAAGTTTGACTTGTCCAGTCTCCATGTTGCAGGAGGAAGTGCACTACCCAGTGGTGGAGGACTGAACTGTACTCCCTCAAGGAACATCAATTACCAGGTAAGTGTAATTTCCATTTACTAAACCATAGTAGTCTTTTGCAGCTATCGTGGTGTGATAACTGCATAAGGCCTGCAGGGAAGGCTGAAACCTCTGTGGTATCTGCAGGGCCGTTCCCAGCTTTCCTCCTGCAGATACTGCAGAGGTTTTAGATTTATCGCGGAGACCCACGATATCTACATTGGCAGGTAGCGTGCAAAGTCCCACAATGCCTGCCAGAATTGCAGGCCTCTATGCTAAATAATTGGGCAGGAGAGGTAGCGATCGGGTGCCCAGAGCTCTCTTTTGCTCCTGTCTTCCTCAGTGGTACTTGCAAATATAGCCACAATCTCATGGTGCAGTCCCCCTAGCATGAGGCTAGTGGCCAGCTAACCAAGCTAACTGGCTAGCCGGGTTTCTGTGTTTAGAGGGAGGAGAGAGGGAGAAACATTGACTGGCTAGCCAGGATTTTTTACAGGAGTGGGAAGAGGAGGCTTTGGCCACCAGAAGGGAATGCACCACTTCCTCCCAGGACAGTTCCCTATGGGAAATGGGAGTTGTCTGAGGGGACTGGTGATGAAGGGGGGGGGGGGGGCGGCACTTCTTTAGATATTGTCGATGCCCTTATTGTTTAAGTGGTGAGTGATTGGGGAATGGGGGGGGCCGCATGGCTGCAGAGCAGATGGCTGCCGCCAAACAGCTGCAATGCCTGTCACTCTGGATCGCCGGGGGATAATCCAATCTCTTGGCGTGGCGTTACCTGCCGCTGCAATGAGGCCTGATTCAGCAGCCATTGCGCAACAACGTTTTGTGAGATGGCTGCCAACCATTGCCACACTTACTCCCCGTTCTGATCCCTACTCCCTCCCTGCAGGTATCGCAGGAAAACGTTGCAATATCTCTCTGCATTTCCATTGCATTGGCTGCTTCTGCCAAGCTGTAGTTCCACATTAGCCCCGCAGTAGCCGTCACCGTGGTTTACTAAACATCCCCCCAGATGTCGACTGTTCTTTACTTTCTGTTGAGCAGATCAGAATAATGAATTGCCCACACACAAACAACTGAAGATCAGGGGCAGACTTTCAAAACAAGTTAAAGAATTAATTCTCTGAACATTTCGTAAAGTTGCATCTGACCAGCCCAAACTGGCAGCAAAACAGCTTTGACTCCAGTTGCTTTTTAGTACAGAAAATAGATTTATAGTACGACATTGTAAAGCACGTTTTACATTGGACATAGAGATCAAAATTGAGACATTGAGGTCAGCATGTTTAAAATTGTGGCAGCATTTTAAAGATGCTTCTGCTAAATGTGGAGCCGCGTCTAATACACCCCTCCATGGGCCGCAAGAGGAGCAACTTCGGAAAGAGACATGTGGGAAACATCAGTGGAGGACACCCGACATGTCTTAAGTGGCGACTCACAAAGAGCACATGCAAATGTCTGCGCTCACACATGCATCTGGAGAGAGGGGAATAAACTTTGGGGGTTTAAGGCGAATATCCCCCTTAATCCCTTTGTAAAGGGGTGAGCAAAAGGAGCACTTTTTAAATTCCTATTCGTGGCAGGGAACAGATGTAAATGTGGACATGGTCGATTTTGGGCTTACATGTACACACCTTGTATGAAATGGGGGTATGTACATCTGTCTGTCTGTTGATTATTGTCCCACTTGCGCCACGCCCCCATCCACTTTAGATACGGTACAGTCATCCACGTGTAAACTTTCACCCTTTTTCAAAATAGGTATTAACATCTGGCCACGATTTATACGTGTATTTGGCTGCGTATAAATGTTGGTTGCAAATAAGACTTCTAAAATAATTTCCTTTATGAACTGGTGTAGCCAGGTCCAAGAACCAATATCTTTCGCCATTTACCGCAGTATAAAAATTTCTCCTTTTAGTAGAGAGCATTGGTTGAATTTGGTTCCCTGCATGGCTAATTTCTGCAGGATTCCCGCAAAGAGCGGAAACTTTTTTTCTTGAAGGGTTCTGCCACATTTTACTAACCTGTTTGTATTTTACATTCTAATTTAATTTACAGATGTATGTGTGTTTTTCCACCAGAAGGTGGTACAGAGCGGTTTAAGAGTTTTTACGTTCAGGTACGTTTATTTAGCTGGTTTTCTGCACCGCCTTTCAGAATGTCAAGGTGGTTTACAAGGAACAAGTTGAACAGTAACATAGAACGTCTGCAATAACTTAGAAAGAAAATCAACATATGATCTGGGAAAAAGCTAGGGGTATAGGAGAGAACCTGTATATATAATCCTATAACATTGGTGCATAGGGGGACCTATATGCTAAAGGTGGGAGGGAAGTGGGAAAGAAAGGTACCGTGGGTATTTTTCCATCCCTTGGAGGACTTGCAGTCTAACTTAGCCCTCCATTGCCTCAGGTACGAAGTGACTTCTTCAAGATCACAAGGAGCGGCAGTGAGATTCCAGCTGGACTTTCCTGGTCCTCGGCCCACTGCTCTTAGTGTGCTTTGTTTGTATATAAGCCGCCTGCCACTGGATAGCTCCAGAATCCTGAAGTGTCTTTTGTCTGGTGTAAATACGGACTCGTCCTTGTATTTTGTGTCAGTAAGAAAGAGATTTTCTGTTAGGAAACAAACAAGAAGTATGGATTGGTCAATAAGTAATTTTTGTTTTCTCAAGCTGCCAATGACTTTGTGCTGCATTATTGACAAAATACAATGGGCCGAGTGGTCTTGTTTCGGAGATCTGGAAGAACCAGCCATTCTCAGGAATAGCATCTTGAGCAGAAAAAGCCTTTTGTTGGATTAACTTAGTATATTTTTGACAAGTTTTCTGGAGCTATGCTCTCTTCATCAGGTCTCTGAAGGGATAATGCAGTCGCTCTTGATTTAAGTAGTACAAGTTCATTTAGGGTTCGGGCTGTCTGTATATGGCATTACATATCAAAGCAAAGTGTGGGGTACAGCGACAATTTCCGTCTCGCAGGTCTTGTCTGATCACTTTGCTTTGATATGTGATGGACATTGTCACAACATCCCAAAATTTGGTTTGATATGTAATGACATGCAGACAGTCCAGACCCTAGATGAATTTGTAGAGTCTGATATTCAAAGCATTTAAATGGTTTATAGCCCTGTAAACTGTGTAAATGCTGCTTAGAGGGATATTCGTGTTGATCGGGGATGTTTCACTGAATATCCCCGATTAACGCCGCTACGCGCCCCAAAACTAACCGCTTAGGGCGTGTTGGGGGCGTTCCAGGGCGGAGCGAAGGCAGAACCAGTCGCTAACCAGACAGTGGCAATATTGCAGTACTGCCTGGTTAGCAACCCATGGGTGCAGCAAAAGCTGGCCTGTCTTTACTCATGGGAGCTAACCAGGCCGCAGCGCTGTATGTCCTAATTCTGCCCAGACGTTCAGAAGGGAATAGGCCTCTTTACTTTTAATATAGAATGGATATGGTGATCGGCGCTTTCATTTCAGTGAATGTTAAAAAAAAGATTTGTAAAATTATCTCCATGATTCTTTCCAACATGAATAAAATAGAAAATGGAAAAAGAATTAGCTGACCAGCATTCCCCAAAGGCTACTGTTAAGTAAGGCTCAAATTCTGTCATGCATGGATGAGGCCTAGCTGCTTATAGCCATGGCTAATTGCGGTGTTCATTACTGGAACATTCAGTATTTACTGCCATGAAAACACTTTCGTCCTATGGCACCAGTGGCAGAAGCGGCAGAGTCGGGTGGGACACAGCATTGCTTCCCACGCGTGGTTCCCTGTCTTGTAGGTATTAGAGAACCACTGTCTATCTCACTGCATAGCAAACATGGGAATTTAAACGCTACATAGAAACATGACAGCAGAAAAAAGACCACATGGCTCATCTAGTCTGTCCTTCCATATCAACTACAATAGTCCTCTCTTTCCCTTTAGAGATCCTCTGTGTTTGTCCCTTGCTTTTTTGAATTAAGATACTGTCCTCATCTCTACCACCTCCACTGAGAGACTATTCCATGCATCTATCACTCTTTCCATAAAGAAATATTTCTGCATATCACTCCTGAATCTATCCCTTTTCACCCTCATCCTATGTCCCCTTGTAGCAGAGCTTGCTTTCAATCGAAACAGGCTCTCCTCCTGTGCATTTATGCCACGGAGGTATTTAAACGTCTCAATCATATCACCTCTATCCCACCTTTCCTCTAAGGTACACATATTAAGATCTTTAAGCTTGTCCTCATATGCTTTATAATGAAGACCATTAACCGTTTTAGTAGCCGCCCTCTGCACCGACTCCAACCTGTTTTATATCCTTTTTAAGGTGCGGTCTCCAGAATTGCACACCATACTCCAAATGAGGTCGCACCAAAGACTTATACAGAGAAACTATCACCTCCTTTCTTCTGCTGGCCATTCCTCTCCCTATGCACCCAAGCATCCTTCTAGCTGTCGCCATTGCCTTTTCTATCTGTTTAGCTACTTTGAGACAGTCAGACACAATCATGCTTAGGTCCTGTTCTTCTTTCATGGAGAGAGGTACGTCACCCCCTATACTGTATTGCTCCCTTGGATTGTTACAGCCCAAATGCATGACCCTACATTTTTTAACATTAAATCTCAGCTGCCAAATTCTAGACCACTCTTTCAAATTCTAGACCATCCCTCCTCATGTTTTCCTCACCTTCCTGGGTGTCTACTCTTTTGCATATTTTGGTATCATCTGCAAAGAGGCAACAGTCCTTCCGCAATATCACTAACAAAGATGTTAAAAAGAATCGGACCAAGGACAGATCCCTGGGGCACACCACTGGTAACCTCCTCCTCCTCAGAGTGAGCCCCATTTGCCTGTACTCTTTGTCACCTCCCACTCATCCAATTTCCAGCCCAAGCAGTAACTTTAGGATCCATCCCTAGGGTGCTCAGTTTGTTTATAAGTCGCTTTGCGGAGCAGTGTCAAATGTTTTACTGAAATCTAAATACACCACATCTACGGCTCTCCCTCAGTACAACTCCCTGGTCTCATTCAAAGAAATCAATCAGATTTGTCTGACAAGACCTACCTCTGGTGAATCCATGCTATCTTGGATCCTTTAATCTGTTGGACTCCAGAAACCAGATGATTTGTCATGTGCATCTTTCTACTTCTCGGATGTTGTCCCTTTCATGTTTGAATCGCCATATCTCTGAGATTTTTCAAATGATTTGTTTTGTTTGTGTCTTTAGGTAGCAAGATGGGAACACAAGACTCGTGCTCTCACCAGGCTCTTTGGCTCGCCATATACAGGCTGTTACTGCTTGGGAGTGGTCCTTCTGCTGCTTGCCTTCTTCAGGAGTCACTGGTAAGGACACAGGCCTGTTGCTCAGCTAAGGTGTAAGCTGCTGTCTTGCTACGTAAATAATGGAGGCCTGGTGTGTGCCTCTTTATTACATTGTTAAAAAGCGTCCGTCGCTGAGATTGCTGTTTAACGGAGATTCTTGCACTCTTTGCTTTGCACGTCTTGGTATTTTCCTCGCCACAGGTTGCTGTGGTACCTCGCACCCCTTTGAACCTGGGCAGTAAAGTGGCTGAGCGAGAGGGAGCATACTTTTGAGGAATTCAGAAAACATCAGGAGAGCTTAACCAAATGAATTATGTTAAACATGCTTTGTTAATTCTCCGTACACGTATGAAGCATCTAAGAAAGTGGGTGTTCTACTAGTACATACTGCTCTCATTCTTTGATAAGCTTTTAGTATTCCAAATGGGCTAACCTCAAACGTTTTTTACGCGGTCGCAAGGTCATTTCTAGTTTCCCAGGTTTTTCCCTCATGGCGCAGTGGAGGTTTAATGTATGCTGCAACAGCAGTGAACCTCACTCCTGAGCCCAGAATAGGTTGGGTACAATATTACAGATTTACAGCTAGTGGCCCTGTTCATTAAATTTAAGCCATTTAATTTGAACTTTATTATAACTGACTTTGATTGATAAGCCACTTGATTTCATGGTTTTACTTGTACCAAAATTCATTCTGAATTTTGTGAACAATGTTTGTAAACAGAAAACCTCATGTTGACCTAGATACTTGGATTCTTTGCCCAGTAAACTATGTAAGAGGCCAGAATTTTGTTTTTGTTTTCTACTTTGGGTGATTTAATTTGTCATGAACACTTAGGGGTTTGTCTACTAAACTGTGTTAGCTGCTACTGTGGAAATGCCACCTGATGATAGCAGCTAATGCAGGGAAAGTGAAACATTGCAGAGAATTTCTGTGTGACGTCTGCAGTTTCCGAGGCATCTGCTGGCAAAGGTGGGGTTAGGACGGAGAGTGGGTGTTAAGCTGTGGGTGATTGCCTCATGTGTAGCTTCTCCGTTCTGCAGGCTTCATGGATGCAGCCAGCATGTCTTCTGCAGCATCTATAGGGGAAACGCTGGGAGCGCCCCCTGCTGTTGCCCCGTATTGCTATTTAGTAGACAGACCTCTGAGTGTTGGGCTTTATGGAGTTAAGAACATAAGAGATGCCATACTGGGTCAGACCAAGGTCCATCAAGCCCAGTATCTGTTTCCAACAGTGGCCAGTCTAGGTCATAAGTATCTAGCAGTCTCCCCAAAAGACACATGGTTCCACAATGCTTGTATTGGGTCAGTTTAACTTTAAGGAGGTCTTTTGGGTTTTTTAATAGGTGAAACACTAAGAGTCCCACACTAATGGTCAGTGCAGGGTCTCACTCTCAAAATCCTACGCTATTTGGTTAGCGTGTGATTGGGTGAGAACGGGGCAGGCAGCGGATGTAACGTGGGCAGTTAGTTGCGGGTATTTAGGGCTCACGTTAATCATACCCATTGGCACGAGTGGGTGGCGTTAAGTGCGCCTGTATACTAATTCAGCACTGTGCATTAGCATTGCTCTATCAGCAGGGGGACGGTTACACAGGCCTTCATGCCAATTTAGCAGCACAGTCATACGCCACCAACTCGCACCTTAGTAAACGTGCCCCTAAAATTCGGTGCCCTGCCATTTTACAAGGTTGTCTTTGTACTCTTAGTATAGACCTTCTGAATAGCAAGAATTGAATCAATCTTACCGTAAGCTATGGGAGGATAGTTTTTAGCATTTACCCATGTTAATCAGCTGTCTGAAAATTGCCTTACCTCAATGTGAAGTCTCGTAGCCACGTTGCAGAGGGACATTCCCAGGGGTTAATTAGATTGGGGACTGGAAATAATGCACTTAGTTTGCATTTTCAATGCCATGTGCATTATTTTCCATGAAATAAGTTCCCGCAGAAAACACATGTGCAAATGTCTGTAGGTCCTTCGCTCCTGCAGCGAGACTGAAAGCACACGCGTGCATGGCATCTGGCTTCGGAAATGGTTGCAAACTGCGGTGAGCACTGCCTCTGGGCAGACAGTTTGAAACCTGGGCTTTGGTTTAACGTTTTGAAGCCCAAAGGGTTAGGATGCTGCCCTCGGATTCTTCTTGGCATCTCAGGGAAGAAATGTCGGTCCCCTTCCCTCTTTGTGTTTTGATCCCTTTCTAAAATGGTACAATGCATAGACCCACAGAACATGGTAGGATCACCCAGATGCCCGTTGTCAGAGCTGGGGAGATGAAGCCAGTCTGGTCACGGGTTACTGAGCTTCTTCACGGGGCATGAGACTGTAGCACCTTCAGTCTTCAGGGTAGATAGTAAGAACAGGGATTACTTGTGAACTTGGCATGCAGGTTGGAAACTTTTCTTCTCTTAGATACAGGTGGATATTTATTTGTTCGTCTTATAGACCGCTTCTCCCAAGACAGGCTTGAGAGTGGGTTATAACAACATAACAAACACAAAAACATAATAAAACGTTCATTTAATAAACTGTTAATTAAGCAAAGAATTAAGCATATGCTACTGTAAATAACCATGTGTTACAGAGTTTATGGAAAGAGAGCAGCGCCTTGCTTAATTTAATCTCCAAAGGGAGCCAATTCTAGGCAGTAGGACCTACCTAAGAAAAGGTTCGCTGCCCAGTTGCTGCCAACCACACTGCAGATGGTACTGCCAGACGAGCTTGCTGCGCAGAGAGGAGATCTCTGCTGGGAATATACTGTGAAACCAAGCCTGCAAGATGATCTGGAGCTTGCCCCTGAAGAATTTTACAAATCCGAGACAAACAGGCTGATGCAGAAAGCCCGCGCTGAAGTCTCGCACTATCAACGTTTTACGCCTATTTGCAGCACATTGACAGCATGCAACTTTAGCACCCACATGCAGAAAGGGGCTCTCATACAAATTAGCCACATGTTAAACTGCACAAATGAGAGCATTAAACTGGGAGAGCAAGCTAAACACATGCACACAAAAGTCGGCGCAAGTTTGGCATGCTCTCCCAGAGAAACGGGGCATTGTGTGGCTAATTTACATATGAGCCCCAACAGTATGTTGATGGCATTGGTCTGACTCTGCCTGGTGCATCCCAGGATTCACTGCGCGGGGCCAAGTGCTGCCATTTTTCAAGATGGTGACACAGGAGCACGTGGGCAGCCCTCCCGCTTGTTTGTAAAGGTACTGGGAGTGGGGTGGGGGGTTCAGGGCCGCTGAACCACCAGGGATTATTTTTACTTTGGCAGGTGGAGGTATTGGGGCTGCTGGGCCACCAGGGATTTGCTTAATGTTGAGGGCACCAGCCCCCCAACAGTATTTTGATAGCATCAAGGGCTTTTCCCGATGCATAGATCTGAGGGGATGAGCCTGTCAAATATTGTCAGGGGAATGTGCTAGATGTTTAAGCCACCTCGAGACTAGGCATGGAGATGTTGGCGCTAAGGCTGGTTGCGAAATCCTCTACGCGTTTCTCTGCATGGGGTGCAGGCAGTATTAGCATACCATTTTATTATGGCCAGCTCATTTGCCCATAATTTAAATACTCTTAGCATTAATTGTGCACTAGCTTTTCCTTTGCTGTTTATGCGCCTATCTGTCTCTCTTCTGCATTTTGCTTTGGCAGTAATGGCGCTTACAAATGGCCTTATCTGTGCTTAACGGCCACGCTAGTTTTCTGCATCGGTCCAAAAATTTGGAATTGCCCCCTTTAGGGAACAGGGAACCAGTGAAAGACCTGTAATACTGGTTGAGTGTGTAGCTGTGTTTTGTGCTCTTTGTAAGCCCAACAGCTGCATAAATTGGTGGTGTTAAACTCTTTAAGACATGTCCTGCTTGTGCGATTGCAACAGAAAGGCATACAGAACTCGGCCTTAGACTGCTGCAGATCCTACTTAACAGATCGCCAACAGATGGTACACATAGGTGCTCAAACATCATCAGCTTACCAGCAAAACACAAGGTGTACCGCAGGGTTCGTCCTTATCTGCCTTGCTTTTCAACATAGACATCCAGCCGATTTGTGCTATAATCCAGTCTTGCAGCATACTTTACCACATCTATGCTGATGATGTATTGCTCTACACCTCATTCTCCACGGACAGTCCCAATTACACCAGATTTATGGAATGCTTTATTTAAGTCTCAGACTGGCTGGCACACACAATCTGAGAGTGAACTAGAAGACTGAAGTGGTGTTTATCACAAAGGATCCAACCTTCATACCACCACCTGCCTTACAGGTAAAAGAGGCAGAGCAGGAGACGCAGCAAGAGGTGCGGTACCTAGGAATCACCCTTGACCAGCACCTGTGGATGGAATTACAGATAAAGAATATTATCAAGGCAGTATTCCATAAAATAAGGACCCTCCGTCACCTACGGCCTGTAGTGGAGGCTGCTGATTTCTGCACCGTATTCCAAGCACTTATTTCACACTTTGATTATGCAAATATCATCGTCCCCCAACAGATAATGCACAGCTGTTGCAGTTACCATGGTGCTTTTACCACTAGCGCCCAGCATTAGCTGCCAAAGCGTGCCACGCTTTCCCTAGGTATGTCTTACTGTGAACAGCATAGATTGCAGTATACAATGAAATGGAATAAAAGCTTTGCTTTTGTGAGGCATTTGGCCATCGATGCCCGATTCAAAATGTGGAACACATCGGACCATTACAGCGTATGTTGTGGAGTCTCCTATCTTTCCACATGTTTGAAGTGAGAGAAATGTCGTCTTCAGGTTACAGAAGTTATTTCAGTATTTTTCCTCCTATATGTTAAAAGCTATGATGAAATTTATATATTCGAGCACTTGAATGGAAACTGATATAGTAGAATTGAACATTTTTTGGAAGCCAATGATTACGCTGTTGCGTGCGCTAACATTTCCCATGAGATGGCAGTATTATATGAGAATCTTGTCATCTAGCCCTTGGTTTAATTACATTCCTCATTATTTAAGAAATAATATTGCATTTTTAGATAACACTTCGTACTTGTCTAGGTCAGAGGTATTCAAATCCAGTCCTGGAGGGCCGCTCTCACAGAAAACCATGATTGGGATGTAACTATACCTGGCTGTACTTTATTCAGAAAGGACAGGGTAGGAATTAGGGAAGGAGGAGTGGCACTATATGTAAAAACTACTATTAAAGCTTTGGAATTACAGAGCTTAAAAGGGAGAGGGGAGGCATTGTGGGTTAAACTAGAAAGAGGGAAAGAGAAATCTATTTACATTGGTGTGATATACAGACCTCCCTCACAAGAGGAAGAGGTGGACAGAGAGTTAATTGAAGACATACGCAGCATTGCTAGGAAAGGGGAAGTGCTACAGATAGATTTCAATATGCCAGATGTTGATTGGCACATTCCTGCTGCAGTATCATCTAGAAGTAAGGAGATCCTGGATTCTCTACAGGGAGAACTATTCAGGCAATTGGTCACAGACCCCACACGTGAAGGGGCCATACTGGATTTGGTGCTTACCAATGGTGAAAGTGTTCCTGATGTTGTAGTGGGAGATCATTTTGCATCCAGTGATCACCAGATGGTGTGGTTCAGTATTAGGACTAGGGCTGTTAGAATCCATTCAAAGGTGAGGATCTTAGACTTTAGGAAGACTAACTTTGCGAAGATGGGCCAATACATCAGGGAGTCGTTAGTTGGATGGGAACAGCTGAGGGATGTAGAAAAACAGTGGGCAAAACTGAAAGGGGGTATTTTAAGGGCAACCAACCTTTTTGTTAAAATGGTAAATAAAGGTAAAAGGAAAAGGAGACTGCTATGGTTTTCGAAAGAAGTAGCTGAAAAAGTGAAGAAAAAGAGGGAGGCCTTCATGAAATACAAGAGATCACAGAGAGAGGAAGACAGGCATCTGTATCTGGAAAAACTTAAAGAAGCTAGCAAAGTAGTCAAGAAGGCAAAGATTCAAAAGGAGGAGGAAATAGCCAATGCAATAAAATGGGGGAATAAGACATTTTTCAGATATATTAGTGAGAAGAGGAAGGGCAAGAGTGGTATTGTCAGACTCAAGGGTGCAGGGGAGGAATATGTAGAAGCTGATAAGGATAAAGCAGAATTGCTTAACAAATATTTTTGTTCTGTGTTCACAGATGAAGAACCAGGAGCAGGACCTCAGAAAACGCCCACAAATAGGAACAGAAGCAAAGGACATCTTGAACAATTTTCAAAAGACTGTGTTCGTGAGAAACTATCTCAACTTAAAGTAGAGATAGCGATGGGACCGGATGGGATACACCCGAGAATACTGAGGGAACTTGGGGACGTTCTAGCAGCTCCACTGACTGACCTTTTCAATGCCTCGTTGGAGTTGGGAGTGGTGCCAAAGGACTGGAGAGAGGCTCATGTGGTGCCTTTACACAAAAGCGGAAATAAGGATGTGGTTGAAAACTACAGGCCGGTTAGTTTAACTTTGGTGGTGAGTAAATTATTGGAAACGCTGCTGAAAGAGAAAATAGTGAGGTTTCTGGAGTCCAGCGGATTACAGGATCCGAGGCAGCATGGATTCACCAGAGGCAAGTCTTGTCAGACAAATCTGATTGATTTCTTTGACTGGGTGACCAGGGAGTTGGACCGAGGGAGAGCCCTAGATGTGGTGTATTTAGATTTCAGTAAAGCCTTTGACACTGTTCCACACAGGCGACTTATAAATAAACTGAGCATCCTAGGGATGGACCCTAAAGTTACTGCTTGGGTTAGAAATTGGTTGGGTGGGAGGCAACAAAGAGTACAAGTAAATGGAGCTCACTCTAAGGAGAAGGATGTTATCAGTGGTGTGCCCCAGGAATATGTCCTTGGTCCGATTCTTTTTAACATCTTTGTTAGTGATATAGCGGAAGGGCTTTCAGGTAAGGTTTGCCTCTTTGCGGATGATACCAAAATCTGCAATATAGTAGACACCCAGGAAGGGGTAGATAACATGAGGAGGGATCTAGGTAAGCTTGAAGAATGGTCTAGAATTTGGCAGCTGGGATTTAATGTTAAAAAATGTAAGGTCATGCATTTGGGCTGCAGCAATCCAAGGGAGCAATATAGTATAGGGGGTGAAGTACTTTTGTCCACTAAAGAAGAGCGGGACCTAGGCGTGGTTGTGTCTGATGATCTTAAAGTAGCTAAACAGGTAGAAAAGACGACGGCAAAAGCTAGAAGGATGCTTGGGTGCGTACGGAGAGGAATGGCTAGCAGAAAAAAGGAGGTGATAATGCCTCTGTATAAGTCTTTGGTGCGACCTCATTTGGAGTATAGTGTGCAATTCTGGAGACCGCACCTTCAAAAGGATGTGAACAGGATGGAGTCGGTGCAGAGGGTGGCTACTAAAATGATTAGTGGTCTTCATTATAAAGCATATGAGGACAGACTGAAGGATCTTAATATGTATACCTTAGAGGAAAGGCGGGATAGAGGTGATGTGATTGAGATGTTTAAATACCTCCGTGGCATAAATGTTCAGGGAGAGAGCCTCTTTCAATTGAAAGCAAGTTCTGCTATGAGGGGACATGGGATGAGGGTGAAGGGAGATAGATTCAGGAGTGATATGCGGAAATATTTCTTTACGGAAAGAGTAGTGGATCCGTGGAATAGTCTCCCAGTGGAGGTGGTAGAGATAAGGACAGTAACTGAATTCAAAAAAGCATGGGACAAACACAGAGGATCTCTAAAGGTAAAAAGGGGACTGTTGTAGTTGTTATGGAAGGACAGACTAGATAGGCCATGTGGTCTTTTTCTGTCGTCATGTTTCTATGTTTCTATGTAAACCAGTCAGGTTTTCGGGATATCCCTAATGAATATGCATGAGATATATTTGCCTTAACTGCCTCCATTGTATTTGAATCTATCTCATGCATATTCATTAAGGATATCCCGAAAACCTGACTGGTTTGCGGCCCTCCAGGACTGGATTTGAGTACCTCTGGTCTAGGTCAATATGTCATTTTTGTAGAGTAGGAGTAACAGACGTTGCTGGTATTGCAAAGCGTTTCATGTACCCTGTAGCAATATATAAATTTTAATAGCAGTGGCAATAGTAATGTTTGTTTTAGGAGGTGGGCGGTTGGACTCAGCAGTCCTACTGCTTTGGGTTGCCCGTTAGATTGAAAACTGGCTTCTTTTGAACTATTGCACCATGAACCTTTCTCCCAGGACTGGGGCAACCATTAGGCAAGACTGGGTGTTTGCCAGGGCAGGAGCTTCTGGGGGATGGTAAGAAGCAGCAGCTGTCAAAGCAAAACAATAGATCCCGACAGTCGCACAATCTCGGAGCCATCAGCACATTTGTGTACCTAGAGGAAAAGTGCGCACACACGTACCGGCAAAGCAAAGTGTATGATATGCATGGGAGGGGTGGTGTTTCGATGATCATTATTTCCGAGTTTAGTTATCAAAATCTTGGGGGGGGGGGGGGTGTAAGACTGAAGGTTTGCCTAGGATTCCCAATAGGGTCGTACCAAGGGCAATGTGAATGGTGCGGCTGCACAGGGTGCAAGAACAGAAAGGGCACTGAGAAGGAGTGAGTTACTGCACGTGGTTGGGGCGGAAGGGGATACCAGATTCATTAGGCCCTCAAGGAGCATTCTTAGCTAGGTACGGTCCTGATTCCCAATACCCTTGCACTGGCCCTGCCTTTTTACTCTATCTTTTATTTCCCTATATCCTTCTCCCCTAGATACACACAGCTCAGTTCAACGATTATCCTCGACTGAAGGCCACATACCTGGCTAGCAATGGTTGAGACTTGCTCGCCCTACCCCTGAGGTTGTAAAGAATACCTCTTTTACCATCAGCTGACCCAGAGGGCAGAAGGTCTGACAGAGGAACCAAACCTATCTTTCCCTCATGGTAGTAGGCAGCATTTGCTAGTAAGCCACCAGGCTAGCCCGGCAACGTTTGTTTAGAGATATCAATACATACCGTTCTTTACTACCATGACAGCTTTCGGGACAACAGAGAAAGAAATAGGTAAGGAGGCTAGATCATAATTTAATTGAAAACTGTGTAATGGAGGGCAATAAATTATAATTCCTTTCTATGCTCCTTTTGTGTTACTGAGATAAGTTTATTTGCATTTCATAAGTTAAGAGATATGTAGCGAAAGACTAACTAGATTGGAAACTCATTGGCAATGATCTTTTTTGATGTTACAGGATGGGTCATACAACCTTTACAGTATTTGGTTTCTAAGGTACATAAAGGCAAGCTGAGAGAAGCTTCTTGTTCAGCAGCTTAAAATGCGACCGGCAAGTTTTTGGAGCACATACAATAATATTGGCTTGAAAGAAAATCATGGCGTAATTGTTACGTTGGAGGTGAAGGTGGAGCTCCAGCTCAGCTTTGTGAGGAGCTAAGAGGCGAGAGCACTACATGGGGCCCCTGTAACATTCCTTAATGCTTACACAGCAATCTGCTACGTGACGTGCTTTTCATCTTCAAATGACTCCAGGGGCTCATTCTGTAGCTTTAAAGCAAATTTGGTCTTCTTGACTTGGCTGCACCACTGGCGTACACAGGCTTTTTGATGGCTGTTGCTGCCTTGACTGGAAAACATACTGTAACAAGAGCAACCTTGAATTCTTTAACGGTGCATGTCGCCTGCAGATTCTGGAAGGCTAAACACGAATTCTCTGGGAACAAGCAGGAAGTCAGTCCTCACATATGGGTAAGATGGGTGCCGATAGAGCCCTCGTGGTAGTTTTCTCCCCAGCATTCAAAGAAAGCCTTTGGGAGAAGCCACCACACATGCATGGTCTCCTTTCCACCCAAGAGTGCCATCTTGCCTCAATCTCCTTTTTTTCGCAGAGCCCACCAGATATCTTTTCTGGAGGAAACAGGTATCATTTTTTTCTCTCTTTCTCCGGTCTTGCACTGGTACTCTTCCTGCCCCTGAGCAACATCACATCTCAGGTCCACTTAAAAATTTTTTCTTTTTTCCTCGGTGCAGTTCGCGCTTTTTTTTTCTTTATAAATTTATCTTTATTGAAATGTTCACATAATTCCAAGAAAGTTAACCAAAGCAATCCTGTACAGAAAAAGAACTTTCATCAGAAAAAAACAAATCAAAGAGAAATAAAAAACACCCCAAACATACAATAAATGTCTGCTCACACTAGCCCGCAAAAAGGGGAGAACCCAAAAAGAAAATTTAAAAACAACAATAAATGAGAAGAATAAGGAGTATTCCAGTGGACATTGACATATTTTGCGACTCATCCTGGATGGAGTCAATGGAGGCTTCCAATCTCCTCGCATTCATAAAAGCACGCAGTTGGGAGGGCTCATAAAATATATATGACACAGACTGGTATTTCACGAAACATTTACAAGGATGCTTTAAGAAAAAGAGCCCCCTAACTGCAACATCCCAGGCTGCATCAAGAGAAACTCTACGGTGATGCTGGGTCACCCTAGCCAAATCAGAATAACTATAAACACGCTGACCACAAAACATCAAATGTCTTTTACGGAAAAAGAGTTTTAAAAGCCACTCTGTATCCGAAAGAAGCACAAAAGTCATAAGAATATAAGATATGCCATACTGGTTCAGACCAATGTCCATCAAGCCCAGTATTCTGTTTCCAACAGTGGCCAATCTAGGTCATACGTACCTAGCAGTTTCCCCAAGGGACCTTCCCTCCGTTTCCCCAAGGGATCCTTCCCTCCGTGCAGAAGAGTCTTTCCAGTCTTTCAAAGCGCAACTCAAAACCCATCTTTTTTGTTTGGCATTTAACCTCCCACCCACAGTCATGTCTCCCTCTCCCTCCCCCTGCTGATATGTGTTTTGTTGCTTCTTTCTGCCTTTTCTCTGGTCTTTCCTGTTTTTAATGGCGTTCCTTTCCTCCTTAGCAGTCTATTTTTAAGGTTTTTAACCCATTTTAATTTTATTGTAAACCGCTCAGATACCTCTGGTCTGGGGCGGTATAATACATTTTTAAATAAACATAAACATAAACACAGGTTCCACAATGCTTGTATTGGTTCAAGCATTGATATCCTGGGTCCCTTCTTAATAATGGTTTATGGACCTTTCCTCCAGGAACTTGTCCAAACCTTTTTTAAACCCAGCTACACTAACAGCCTTTACTACATCCTCCGGTAACAAATTCCAGAGTTTGATTACACGTTGAGTGAAAAAATATTTTCTTTTATTAGTCTTAAATAGTTTACCCTGTAGCTTCATTGCATGTCCCCTAGTCTTTCTATATTCTGATAAGGTAAACAATCGATCTACGCTTACCCGTTCCACTCCGTTCATTAATTTATAGACTTCTATCATATCTCCCCTCAGCCATCTCTTTTCCAGGTTAAAGAGCCCTAACCTTTTTAGCCTTTCTTCATAGGAGTATCCTTCCATCCCCTTTACCATTTTGGTGGCTCTTCTCTGAACCTTTTCTAAAATCGCTATATCCTTTTTAAGATACGGCGACCAGAATTGCACATAATATTCAAGGTGCGGTCTCACCATTGAACGATATAGAGGTATTATAATATCTTTTGTTTTATTTTCCATTCCTTTCCTTTCCTTATCATACCTAGCATTCTATTTGCTCTCTTGGCCGCTGCTGCACACTGGGCCGAGGGTTTTAACTTGGTATCCACAATGACGCCTAAATCTTTTTCCTGGGTGGTGGTTCCTAATGTGGAACCTTGCATCGTGTAACCATAGTTTGGGTTGTTCTTCCCTAGGTGCATAACCTTGCACTTGTCCACATTAAATTTCATCTGCCATTTTGATGCCCAGTCTTCCAATTTATCAAGATACTCTTGCAATTTTCCACAATCCTCTTGGGTTTTAACAACTTTAAATAGTTTTGTGTCATCTGCAAATTTGATAACCTCACTCGTTATTCCACTTTCCGGGTCATTTATGAATATGTCAAAAAGCAGCGGACCCAGCACAGATCCCTGGGGTACACCACTATTCACCTTTCTCCATTGGGAAAATTGGCCATTTAGCCCTACCCTCTGCTTTCTATCTTTTAACCAGTTCCTGATCCACAATAGTACACTGCCTCCTATCCTATGACTCTTTAGTTTTGCCAAAAGTCTCTCATGAGGGACTTTGTCAAAGGCTTTCTGAAAGTCCAGATACACAATATCAACCGACTCACCTTTGTCCACCTGATTATTCACTCCTTCAAAAAAACATAACAGATTAGTAAGACAAGATCTTCCTTGTCTAAAGCCATGTTGGCTGTCTCCCATTAAACCATGACTATCTACATGCTGAGTAATTTTATTCTTTATGATGGTTTCTACCATTTTTCCCGGTACTGATGTCAGGCTCACCGTTCTGTAGTTTCCCGGATCACCCCTGGAACCCTTTTTAAAAATTGGTGTTACATTGGCGATCCTCCAATCTTCAGGTATTAGAGATGATTTTAATGATAGTTCACAGATTACTAATAGCAGGTCTGCTATCTCATATTTCAGTTCTTTCAACACCCTTGGATGTATACAATCCAGCCCAGGTGATTTGCTACTCTTCAGTTTATCTAATAGTTGTAATACATCTTCCCGATGTATCGATATTTCCTTCAATTCTTCCACACCTTTAAATACCACTTCAGTCATGGGTAACATCCCTACATCTTCCTCAGTAAAGACTGAAGCAAAGAATTCATTCAGTCTCTCCGCTATCGCCTTGTCACCTCTTAGTGCTCCTTTAACCTCTTTATCATCTAATGGACCAACTGACTCTCTCACAGTTTTTTGCTATGAATGTACTTGAAAAGGTCTTTACTTCGCGTTTTGCTTCCGCAGCAAGCTTCTTCTCAAATTCTCCCTTTGCCTGCCTTATTAATGCCTTGCATTTGACTTGCCAGTGCTTGTGCTGTTTCCAGGTTTTGTCGTTTGGCTCTTTTTTCCATTTCTTGAAAGATGCTTTTTTGGCAACAACAGCCTCTCTGACCTCACCTTTAAACCATGCTGGCAGTTTTTTGGACTTCCTTCCACTTTTCTTAAAGCGTGGAATACAGCTGGTCTGGGTTCCAAGATAGTATTTTTCAACAACAGCCAAGCCTGATGTACGTCTTTAACCTTTGCAACTGCTCCTTTTAGTTTTTTCTTAACTGTTTTCCTCATTTTATCATAGTCTCCCTTTCGAAAGTTAAAAGGTAGTACTGTGGATTTCCTTACTATCCCTCCTCCACTAATTAAATCAAAGGCGATCATGCTATGATCACTATTGCCAAGTGGCCCCAACACCCTTATCTCTTGTACTAGATCTGGTGTTCCACTAAGGACTAGGTCTAATATGGCTTCCCCTCTGGTCGGTTCATGAACCAGCTGCTCCAAGAAGCAGTCATTTATTTCATCTAGGAACTTTATCTCCCTAGCATGTCCTGACGTGACACTGACCCAGTCGATACCGGGGTAGTTGAAATCACCCATTATTATTACTGCGCTGTAACTTTTGTTAGCTTCCTTGATTTCTTTGAGCATTTCATCATTCATTTGGTCATTCTGGCCAGGCGCTCGATAGTACACCCCCACTGCCATTGCCTTCCCCCTTTCACATGGAATTTCAATCCATATAGATTCTACAGCAGATTTTATTTCCTGCAAAACTTTAATCCTTTCTGAATCAATGCCCTCTCTAACATAGAGAGCAACCCCTCCACCAATTTGATCAGCTCTATCATTACGATATAGTTTGTACCCAGGTATCAGAGTGTCCCACTGGTTGTCCTCCTTCCACCATGTCTCTGATATTCCAATCATATCTAGCCTTTCATTTAGTGCTATATATTCTAACTCTCCCATCTTATTTTTTAGACTTCTAGCATTTGCATACAAGCATTTTAGAGAATGTATTTTATTCGTATTAATTTGGCTATTGTTAGACATGGGTAATTTGGGATCTTTAAGCTCTGTCTGCTCCATACTTGAGGGCATTTGGGCTACTTTACTCTTTTGTGGAACCTCTCTGCTTTTGGTAGTATCCTTCAAAGATACATTCTTCCGAACCATCCGCTCTTGGGCGACTGTCGGCTTTCCCCTAATATCTAGTTTAAAAGCTGCTCTATCTCCTTTTTAAAGGTTAATGCCAGCAGCTTGGTTCCATCCCGGTTAAGGTGAAGCCCATCCCTTCGGAAGAGCCCCTCCTTTCCCCAGAATGTTCCCCAGTTCCTAACAAATCCAAAACCCTCATCTCTGCACCATTGTCTCATCCACGCATTGAGACTCCGGAGCTCTGCCTGCCTTTTGGGTCCTGCGCGTGGAACAGGAAGCATTTCGGAGAACGCTACCCTGGAAGTTCTGGATTTCAACTTCCTACCTAAAAGCCTAAATTTAGCCTCCAGAACCTCCCTACCACATTTTCCTATGTCATTGGTACCGACATGTACCAAGACAGCAGACTCCTTCCCAGCACTATCTAAGACCTTATCTAGGTGGCGCATGAGGTCCGCTACCTTCGCACCAGGCAGGCATGTTACCAGGCGATCCTCACATCACAATCATAGTAGCAGAAACGACTTGCTCTGCTCCGGAGGACTCAAGAATATCAGTAAGATTCATAACATCCACTTGAGAAGCTGGAGAAGATTGCTTTTTTCCAGGTGGGAGATAAAAAACGTTAACTAAAGGTGGAAGGGATTCCCAAGGTACTGCCAATACGTCCACAAGATATTCCATAAACATATCTTTTGCAGAATTGTAGACACTCCAGGAAAATTAATCAGCTAAAGATTACATGCTCAGTAAGCATTTTCCAAAGGTTCCAGCCTCTTTTCATCCACTGCAAAGTTCTTAACAAACTCGCACCACCAACAATGAAAGCTGAGGAGGAATCGGTGCCTGCCCAAGAGAGACGATAGCTTTCCAAATATCCTCCAAAGCAAAGTTCTCTGGTCACACAAACATAAAAGTACCACTATCTCCCAACTGTGCTGTAGTTGCTTCCATTCCAGCGGGTGTTGGAGCCCCACTCAAAGATGCAGCCTCACCTATCGCCTGATCTCCAACCAGCGGTACTTGAATATTGGTGTGCATTAGCTGCTTCGGGACAGGTAAACTATTTGCCGTGCTTATCCCTGAGCCTGGCCCTCTTGCCGCACTCAGCACAGTGCCTCCTGGAGACTGCACCTGCACCAAGACTCCAAAGGATTGTTGGAGGCACACCTGCTTCAAGACCGGCCGCAAATGAGAGGAGAGAGCTGAAGTGTTCAAAACAGAAGCTGGGTTCTCCGGCCCCGAAGCAACTGTAGCCGGCAGTACCTCCTCTGCAGCCACTGGAAACTGCAGAGACTGAACAAGGAAATGATCCAAAGGACCAACAGAAACTAACAGTGAGCCAGAGGGTGATTGTGAAGGCTGCATACTACCCCGCACCTTCTGTTTTTGCCCCATAGAAACAGTAACTCCGCAGCTCAACTCCACACCTCCGCCATCTTGGATCTCCCGAAAGTTAATCTATGCAGTTCATGCCTTTTTTACCTCTGGCAGAGTCTCGGGTCTTCGAGCTAGCTGGGGCTCTCTTTCCCCCCATGGTCTCCAGTGACTTCAAGAAGTGTGATCGGTGCTCAAGGGTTATGTCTCTCACCGACATGCACGACTGCTGTCTCTGTTGCCTTGGGCCGGACCATGACCCGGTGGGCTGTGCAAAAAAATATTATCCAATGCCCTCAGCAGCAGCACGACAAGTTCTTCCCAGAGTCTCCAATAACACCGCACTCCAAGGCCCCCTCTGACGCCTCGGACTCCCGTGGTGACTGTGGGCCCCAAGTGAGGCCATGGGTCCTCCAAGCAGGGCTCTCCGGTCAGGAAACACAAGAAGAAAAAGAAACCCTCAAGGGCCACGTCCATGGACGGATCCGGGAAGGCGGACAAGTCCCGAGCCAGATCACACAGTCCACGCCACTCGTCCGAGGACACGGAGCTGGAATGGCCTACCAAGGTCGACTGAAAAGAATCCTTTGGTGATCAGGCCTCAGACCTCTGAGGCCATCCTCCATCAAATGTGGGAAACACCGGTGTCGGTGCCCATCGTGAGCTGACAGCTCAACTCCCCTTTAGGGGAGCCGGTGCTGGACTAAGTCCCTCGGTGCCCGCGTCAATGGCTGAGGAGCCTTCTGAACTGGAGACCAGAATGGCAGCCTCAGAGCACTGCTTGTCTGCCTTCATGGCTCAGCAAGGGGTTCTGATGCCCGGCTCCGCTGGGTCATCTGTCTAGACCACCAGACCCTCAACATAGAGGACATCCCTGGACGTCAAGTCAATTCTCGAGAGCATGCAGCCTCGAGTCGATCCTAGAAAGTGGTCTTGATCATGGTCCCGAGGGCCTCCCCGATGAGTGTCCAAGGCTTCGGCCACAGAGCCTCCGAGGTACCTGGATTGGGCTCGGGGCCAGATCATCTAGACTCCTTCACCGATTACTCAGACTGGGATACTGAGGACAAGGAGTTCCCAGACACCCATTGCCACCGCAATGTACCCTCAGACCAGTCCCCCTCAGAGACTCAACGCCGATCTCAGCCTGAGGTATGTCATTCCTTGACTTCATACAGGATATGTCAAAGATGTTGGTATTTTCCACAGAGTCTGAGGAGGACCCTCGCAAGGAGGAGCTCGAGATCCTCCCGTACGAGGCCCCACTGAGGGAAGTACTGACAGTACCTGTCCCATCCATTCTGGAATGGCTGCTTCTTTGCATGTGGGAAACACCATAGTCGGTGCCCATTGTGAGCTGATGGCTTGACTCGATATATCGAGTCCGCTGGAGCCCGGGCTTCCAGAAAGCACAGCTGCTGCATAACTCTATGGTGGTAGAGCCGGCCATGCGTCGGCTTAAAAGCCAGAAGATTCACTTCTTAATGCCCCCGGGTAGGAGACCCGCACTCTGGACACACTTGGCAGGAAGTGCTACCAGGGCTCGATGCCCATCGGCCGGATCTAGGCATACCAGCTATACATGGGCATGTAACTGAGGGACCTGGCGAAAGAACTCGCCGGGTTGTCGGCTGGTCTTTCTGAGGAGCCCCTACAGAAGTTCCAGACCCTGGGCAAAGCCGTCTGTGAGTGCTCCAAGTTTGACTCGAGCAGCCTATAACTGCTTCAAGTCGGCAGCTAGAGTAGCTGTGGCGGGCATTGGTGCCCGACGCCAGGCTTGGCTACGGTCTTCTAACCTGGAGCAGTGGGTTCAGGACAAATTGATCAATGTCCCCTGCCAGGGAGAGAACCTCTTTGGCAAAACCATGATCGATAGGCTGCCGAGTTGGAGACCAAAATCATGACGAGGACCAGGCTCTTCAAGAAGACCGCTACCCTTCCCCGACAGAAGGGCCCGAGTAAAAAGCCCCTTTATTCGAGGAAAGGAGCTGCTTACAGAAACTACTGCAGTATCAGGCCTCCCCAGCAGGCCAAGGGACATGGGCATGGCCATCGTAAGCAGAAGGTTCCCAGGCACAGGCCCCATCCCAGCCTGGCAGGAGTTTTTGATTCTTTGGGAATAGCCTCTCCACCCCCAGAAGGTCAGCAGGCCACAGGGGGATGTCTGATCCACTTTGCCCATCAATGGCCAGCTGTAACCACCAACACTTAGGCTCTCCATGTGGTCAAGGAGGGTTACCTCCTCCACCTGACACAGACGCCTCCCCCTTTTTTCTCAGGAGAGCCCCCCAGGACTACCCTTCACCGGGATCTACTTCTGCAGGAACTCACAGGTCTCCTTGAGGACACTGCAGTGGAACCGGTGCCCCAGCACCTCTGGGGCAAAGGGTTCTACTCTAGGTACTTCCTCATGCCAAAAAGAGCAGGAGGCCTAAGGCCCATCCTAGATCTGCGGGACCTGAACAGATTCCTGGTGAGAGAGAGGTTCAAGATGCTCTCCCTTGGAACATTGCTGCCTTACTTCCAGCAGGGAGATTGGCTATGCTCCTTGGATCTGAAGGATGCCTATATCCACATTCATCCCAGTCACAGGCAGTATCTCAGATTCATGGTGGGAGGCGGCCGCTATCGGTACAGGATTCTCTCCTTCGGCCTGGCCTCCACCCCCAGAGTCTTCTCCAAATGCCTCGTGGTAGTCGCTGCCTAACTCGTTTCCAGGGGGCCTTCGTCTTTCCCTGCCTGGATGACTGGCTCATAAAGGGAGACATGGCCACTGAGGTGTATCAGGCCATGGCCCACACCATCTACATCCTGCAACATCTGGGGTTCGTGATAAACCACTCCAAGTCTCACCTCCTCCCGACTGTGGCGTTCATTGGGGCAAGGCTGGATACAGTTCAGGCCAGAGCCTTTCTCCCCCTGGATAGGGCCAACTGTCTCAGGGCACTGGCCGCAGACATTCAGCACAGACCCTCTGTATCCGCTCGCCTCCTGCTGTGCCTACTCAGCCACATGGTGGCTTCACAGTGACCCAGGTGGTTCCCTCTGTTTCTCTGCTTGGTGGCGGAGACCCCCGTCCCCCTGGGGAGTGCTTCAGGGTTATTGTCCCAGGAGGAGGATGCCCTCTTGTGCCTCAATCTGGAGTCCCTGTCTCTGACAGTTTGGCTGCTGAGAGGGTAGCCTTGGCCCCTTTCAACCTCTTGGGGGAGGTGGAGGAGGTCCTTTTGGCCTCCTGTAAGACCTCCACCAGACGAACCTATCCCTTCAAATGGCACAGATTTTCGGTGTTGTGCATGGAGAGACGGGCAAATCCGTTCTCCTGCTCATTACAGCTGGTGCTGCAATACTTAATTCATTTGTCACAATCCGGGCTCAAATCCAATCCCGTCAGGGTACACCTGAGTGCCCTTGCGGCGCACCACCACCCTATCGAGGGAAAGCCCCTCTTTATGCAGTCTCTTGTCACCTGCTTCCTGTGGGGTCTCCTGTTGTCTTAGCCCCCCATCCGCCCACCAGCAGTGGAGTGGGACCTCGATGTGGTGCTAGAACAGCTCACTGGGCTGCCATTCGAGCCCCTGGCTATCTGCCACTTGAGGTATCTTTCATGGAAAGTCATCCATCTTCCTGGTGGCGCTCACATCCGCTCGCATGGTCAGCGAACTCCAAGCCTTGGTGGTAGAGCCACCCTACACCAGGTTCTACAAAAACAGAGTAGTGCTCCGCACGCACCCCAAATTCCTTCCAAAGGTGGTGTCCCCATTCCACCTCAGTCAGGAGGTGGTGCTCCCCACCTTCTTTCCGTGGCCTCACGCCATCAGGATGGAGGCCGTCCTCCATAATCTGGATTGTAAGAGGGCCCTGTCCTTCTACTTTCAACTTACCCATGGTCACCAGAAAGCTTCACAACATTTTGTTTCCTATGACCCCAGTTGGCTGGGGGTGGCGATGACCAAATGGACTCTGCCCATCTGGGTGGCGGACTGCAATGAGCTTGCCTATGAACAGGCTGGAATCTCCAGGAACAAGCAGGAATGAGTCTTCACATATGGGTACGTCGGTACTGACGGAGTCTGCACGGGAACGCTTCCCAGCGTCCAATCAAAAAGCTTTTGGAAGCATCCCACCATGCCTGCGTGCTGCCTTCCTGCCTTTCCCAACTGCCTCTCCTCAGTTTTCGTTTTCCGCGGAGCCGGCAGGACGTCCTCCTGTCACTGCAGAAAATTCTTGTTTTATTTCTTTAGTTTTCTTGTGGTCGCGGCTGTCTTCCCCGACGCCACCAGTACCACCGGTGTTTTCTTTTCTTTTCTTGTAAAATCTTCCTTTTTCAAGGGATATTTTTTCTTCATAGTGTCTCACGGTTTCTCAGGCCTTTTAGGCCTCTTCTTTTCCTTCATGGAACTGCCAGCCACTTTCTCCAAGAAATGTTCAAACTGTGGCGGTTCAACTTTTATTTTTAGACCCTCGAAGTCGGTGTCTAACCTGCTTGGGTCCTGACCTTTTTCCTCCAGAGCCTTTAGGCAACAGTTTGGTGAGAAGAGGTTTTCAACATCGAGGTTCCCTCGATACACGGTTTCCCTCCAACTTCAGGGCACCGTCCCTTTCTTCTTCTACACAGGATCAGGTAACCCACAAACAGTCTGTTAAGACTAGCCAGCCCTCGAGTGGTAGGTCTCATGCACAGCATGTAGACGGCTCCGGCCTTGCCCTCAAGGGCCCACTGGCTTCAAAACCCCGGCGGGAGTCTTCGGTCTCCAAAGCGTTTGAGGGGTTTCAGGTTGTTCCTGGGGTTCACCCCTCACAGAACATACCTGAGCCGTGTCCGGTGGTGGCATCCGCTTCTAGCGGTACCGATACCCCGGCATCGGCACTGGTGTTGGATGAAACACTCCTCACCAGGGATGGTCATCTGGCGTCCTCGGTGCCTTCGGGACCGGTGGATACTTTCCAGACTGACTTTCCATTATTGGTACCAGCACCGATACTACCACTGACGTCGGTACCCTCCAGACGTGCATCGATAGCCTCGCTTCCTTCGATGCCGAGTCTGGAATCGATCTCCAGTCTGGAGGACTGAGTACCGACTCGCCTTGGTACCGGCTCTCGGCGGTACCGAAGGCTCGGTTCCGATGATTTGGATCCGCAACTCTCGGTTCCTCCGAGGCCATTTGAGTTGCCACTGGTTGACCTTCATCCACCGGTATCAGACACGGTACCGAAGTCCACATTACCCTTGCGGTCGGTGCCTTCCATGCTTCGCTCATCAGGCTCTTTGCCTTCGATGCCGAGTTTGGAATCAATCTCTAGTCTGGAAGACTGGGTACCAACACGCTTTGGTACCGACACCGATCGATACCGGAGGCTCGGTACCGAGGTTAGCGGCTGGAGGTTTTCGGTTACCTCGGTACCGATTGAACTGTCACCGATGGCTGCTCCGATGTCTGTGTCGGGCTCGACTCTGACATCGGTACCGGTATTGGCATCGGTACCGGTATCCACAGTAGCATCGTGGCCAACTCCTGCCATGCTTTTTTCAACAGGATTGCTCCCTTCTATACCAAGCTTGGAGTCGATACCTGGCATGGACGATGTGGTACTGATGGTCGCTGCTTCTGACAGCCAGTATCGGCGACCATCCCTTAAGGATTCCACACTGCACCGTGCAGGATCTTCTATTCCTATATATTTGGATAGCTCTTTCGGTGCTCAGACTAGTTCTTCAGATCTAACCTGTCCAAAGGAGATTCCCGTTGGAGATCCCTCTTTTCAGAGTTTCCTCCTGGATATAGCAAGATCTCTTGCCATACCTATCCCGGGACATGATCCTGCACAAGGCTCTGTTTCTACCAAAGCAAAGGAGAACATAATGCTTTCTTTGCATCATTCCTTGCAGGATCTCCTTCTAGGAATGTGGGAAACACCTTTAGGGGTACCCCCACCTTCCAGAGCAACTGATCTCTTATATCAGGTGTCCCCCTCTCCAGGGTTTCAAAAGACTCAACTTCCTCATCATTCCATAGTAGTGGAATCAGCAATGAAGCGGGTAAAGAGTAAGAAAAAGCACTCTTCTTATCTGCCAGATCGTGAGTCTAAGACACTAGATGCCTTTGGACGTCAAACCTTCCAGACATCTATGCTTTCTGCAAGAATTCTCTCATATATTTTTTATATGAGTCTATCTCTTGAGGAGGTCACAAAGCAATTACATCTTTTGACTCCTTCCCTTCCAGAGTCCAAGAGTGCAGGCTATTCTTCACTGCTTAAGCATCTTCAGAATATTTATTGGTTTCTTACTCGTGCTTCCCTAGACTTTTTTGAGTCTGTTAGCAGGACGTCTGCTATAACTATAGGGGCACGACGTAGAGCCTGGCTCCAAGCTTCAGACTTGGACAAATGGGCACAGCAAAGACTGGGACATACTCCTTGCACTGGAGACAATCTTTTCAACAAGGAGTCTTTACGTCAGGTTACTCAGTTGTCCACTGACTTACCTGTTCCTAGGGGCTGTTCTGCACCTTCTTCTGTCCCAGTCGGTAGGAAATGTCCTGCCAAACTTTCTTCCCATAGGAGAAGAAGGTTTTATGCATCATCTGCCCATCATACAGATGTTCCCAAACAAGGGAAGCATCGTCCTGGTCTGCAGAATTCAACCTCTCACCAGGCTCAGCAAACCCAGCAACCACAGGGTTTCTGATCAATCTCCATCAGATGCTTGTGACTCTTGGGGTTAGAATCTGCAGTTGTTTCTTCTCAATAGAGGCAATCCACTGCTTTCATTCTAAATCCTAGACATGGATCTCTTCCCAAAAGACATCCATTTTTTCTCTGTTCTATGAGCTGTCAGGATGTTCATGCCTATAGGTCACAGGGTTCTCCTCCTCTTCCTGCTAGGGAAAGAGGTCTAACCACTATCAAACGATAGTTTCCTGTGCCAGCATGTCTTTTTTTCCTTTCTATAGACTTACTACTTTGTAAGTCTTCTTCAGCTCCATTCTCTTTACCCTCTTACCAAGCTTTTCCTCTGTAAGAGCGGTATTGCTTCACTGGAGGGCTTTTTCTTCAGCCTCTCTAGTTTTGTTACTTTTCCAGTGCGGAGTTTTCCTCTCTGAGTTGACTCCTCTCTTTCAATCTTGCTTTGAGGCAGTTCATCAGACATGTCCAGAGTTTTCTACTCCTGTTCTGTCTGTTCTTTCTGTTTTTAAACAGTAAGATTCTTTCTGCTGTCTGGCAAGCAGCTGCCAATGCAGGAGCCTTAATGTTTGGACCACTGGTTCTTGTCCACCAGCAACCAGATTTGTCCTCCACTAACATTTTGTCTGGTCTTAGTAGTGGCTCCAAGTCAGTGCTGTCATCTGTCTTGGAAATTATTTCACTACAGGCTTGTTGGATTGTCTTCTCTTTCTGCCATCTCCATTCCCCTGGGTTTGGCAGCATAGTTGACATAGAACTGGCTGCTGGAGAGCCAGTACCTATCTCCTCATTCCCATGCATCATGCTCTCTGCAATTCTACAGAGAAGCTCTCCACTATGGGCCCTTGCTAGAGAACATGAGGGTTTTTTATCCAACAGCTATCGTAGATGGTTGGAAAAGGCTTTTTCAGTCATGTCTCCCATGACTAGAAAGGTTCTCCCTTTTTTCACTACTGTATCTCCTTTTTAATATAAAGGATATAGGCCTTCTCTTACGTGAAAGCTTAAGGAGTTGCCATTTCCCTGCTTTGGTCCATACTATTTCCAGTCGGGAATATGCTTTTTCTCCTTGCAGCTCGTCCTCATGGTAAGAACGCATGATACCTTTTTGCCCTTAAGCAGGTCAGCATGGTATCTCATTTTTATGCGTCTTCTGTTCACTTACCATGCTAGAGTTCGGGAATACTCGGGACTTGCTGGCTGCAGACTGATTTCATCCTCTGCTTCACGTAACCGTCCTGGTTATTTCACTAGCTAGCATCCCTGTAGCTCATAACCAGTGGGAATAGATTCTCTATATATCTTCTCAAGTAGGTTCCACCTCCTTGTTAGATGAATCTTTCCTCTCCACATTTCCTATGTGAATACCGTTCTGTAGGCATATCTCTGTCTGCTTCTTTGCAGACACCCATATATAATAAGTTGTAGTGATACCAATAATCTACAATCTACTATTGTAACAATCTACTATACTGTTGTCAGTAGTCTCTCCAGTTCCAGTCATCAAGGTACTGTACTAGTTATCTAACTTTAACCATTGCATTCGATCATATTGTCTGTTATCACCCAGCCTACTGCACTAAGTACCAAGAGTGTGTTAATAACCCGCTCCCAATCACATAGTGCTCCGACAAGATGGGTGCCCCCATTACCACCATAATAGGATGCTATATCATCCTTTCAAGCTGGTTCGCCAACTCTCTTGCATTAACCCCAGCATCCAACCAGATTCCCATATTACGGAGCCATGGGAGAAGGTGGTCTAGTGCTTCCCATAACAACATAACTTGGGACTCCCGCTCACACCACCCCCATCTGTTACACATTGCTCTTCAACACAATATTAAATCCAAACAAACTCAAAACTCCTACCCTCACAGCCTAAAATGCGCCCTCATCAATGCCCGTTCTATCCGGAAGAAGTGGCCAGCCGTCACTGACATAATTGCCAGCCACGGCCTTGATATACTCATGGTCACTGAGACGTGGTTATCTGCTGAAGACAATGTAATACTCAACCAGCTCCTCCCTCAGAATTTCACCATACATTCAAGTCATAGACAAGAAAAAAGAGGAGGAGGCGTGCTCATCCTCACCAGGACAGACCTCCATTTTCGAACAGTAGACTCCGCAAGTACAAACCACCTTGAGACCGTCACCATCTCCAACAAACGCTGCATAATCAACCTGCTTTACAGAGCACCTTCAGCTTCCCCAGATGATCTCGCAGCTATCATTGATCTGGCTTCCAACACTCATAACCCAGGCCTCCCAAATTGGATCCTAGGCGACTTTAACCTGCCTACATTACAAGATCATCAAGCAACAGCCTTCCTGGATGCCCTGGAAAATCTTGGCTTCAAGCAACTAGTTAACGATCCTACCCATATTAAGGGAAATATCCTGGACCTTGTATTCGCCCCTCAAACCTCTCTTAAACCAGCCCAGGATCCCATAACCTCCATAACGTCCGTTCCTTGGTCAGACCACAAACTGATCATCATCCAGATTGCCTCTTACAAAGCCTACACAAAAACCAACAAAATCCAAAGCAACACCGCAAGACCCTCTCGATCTTTCAAGCCTTACAACAGAGATCTTATCCTTGCTGAAACGCAGCAACTCATCTCTGATTCCACCCAAAACCTCGACGACCTAATTTCTCACTGGAACAATTGCCTCAGCTCTATCGCTCTACGTACAACATCTAACAGGCCTCCAAGTAAAAGAGTAAGTGCCCCATGGTACTCAGCTGATCTTAAAGCATCACTTAGCCAATTACGGAAACTAGAGAAACGCTGGTGCCGATCTCAATCTTTAAATGACCTGTCAACATACAACTGTCATCTGGCTGCGCATCGCAACGCAATCACCAACACGATGAAGCAGTACTACTCTGACACCTTAAAGAGATCACTTAATAAACCACATGACCTCTTCGACCTGGTCAAGACTTTATCGAAGGAACCATCCTCTGGACCTCCATTTGAATTACACCCACAAGATTTTGCAACCTATTTACAATCCAAGATATGTCAGACCAACAAAACCTCTACTACAACCTATACCACTGAGCAAAACTGCCAAACAACCCTAACCATGTTTTCTACCCCCTCCAAGAGAGGAATAGAAGACACTATTGCAGCCCTTAACTCCTCTACTGCTCAGACCGATCCATGCCCAGCATTCTGGATCAAGGAGCTTCGCATTCACTTCAGTTCAGTACTGTCCAAAATAATGAATCTCTCCTTCTCAACTGGCTCCTTCCCTTCAGCCCTTAAACACACCTCTATCAGACCTCTACTAAAAAACTGCAAGCTTGACGCCCAACAGGTGGAATCTTACAGACCCATATCTAGCATTCCACTACTCGCGAAGATCATTGAAAAGGAGGCCCAAAAGCAATTGCAGGATCACATTTATTTATTTAACATTTATTTATTTAACATCTCTTATATACCGCGCTATTAAAATCAGCGCGGTGTACATCGAACAAAATATACTGCAATGTGTACAGGTAACATCGAGTTTACAGAGAACAGGGGAATATAAAACATGGAATAACAGGGATAACTATGTACAATAAACAATATACTATTTATATGCTTTAATTATGTACCATATTTAAACTCGAGTGAATATTGAACATGTATTCATGGGTAGGATGAGTCTATAGTAGTAAGGTAGATTTTCGTGGGGACTACCCGTTTTCTGGTTGGATTAAAGTGCTAGGGTGTTTGGTGTGAGTGGGAGGCCTGTTGGCTGTGTGGGTGTCCATGGACACTTCTGGGTAGTATTTTGTGAATAAGTGATGCTTTACGGCTTTGCGGAATTGTAATAGACTTTTGATGCCGCGGATTTCGTGGGGAAGTTTATTCCAATTCCTGGGTGCAAACAATGAAAAAGCTCTGTTTGATGTGGCTTTAGTACATGAAGTCATCATCTTAGGAACTATTAAAGTGTTCATAGTTGTAGTCCTTCTGTTTCTATTTTCAGGGGTGTTGTGGATTAGTTTTCTGATTGGTGTTGGTGGGTAGATATTCATGGCTTTGAAGGTCAAAACTAGTGACTTGTATGAGAGTCTGGCTTGTAGTGGTAGCCAGTGTAGGTCTTTCATGATAGGTGTTATATGAGCAGACCTTGGTGACCCAGAAAGGACTCTAGCAGCTGTATTCATAGCCAGACGTAGTGGGTTTAAGGTTGATTGAGGGAGCCCGTGAAGGATGATGTTTGCGAAATCTAGATGTGGCAGGACTAGTGCCTGGAAGGTTGACCGGTAATCAGTATAGTCTAGTAGTGGACGGAGGTGGCGTAGTGTTCTGATCTTATGGTACATGTTCTTTGTCACATTCTTCACGTGCATTGTCATGTCCAGGTGTTGATCTAATGTTATGCCGAGGTATCTGATCGTGGGTTTGGATGTCAGTTCTGTGTTGTTGACCAGCAGTGACGGCGGAGGTACAAACTTAAGATTCCTTGTAACAAATAGGACATCAGTTTTGCTATGATTTATTCTTAGGTTTTGAGTCAGCAACCATTCGGCTACTGCTCCGAAACAGTTGGTTATTGGAGTAAACACTGGTTGGTCAGTTTTGAACGGCATGTATATGAGGATGTCATCAGCGTATGCCAAGCATTGCACGTTGAAGGATCTGATCAATTCACAAATCGGCTGCATATAAATATTGAACATTAACGCCGATAGTGAAGATCCTTGTGTGGTACGCCTTGAGACTGTAGGAACGGCTCTGAGGATTTCTGGCCTGTTTTAACTTGTTGCCACCTGTTGGAAAGGTAGGATCTACACCATTCCAGTGCTGTGCTTCGAATCCCCTTCTCTCTCAGACGTTGAATTAGTATATCGTGGTTTACAGAATCGAAGGCAGCAGAAATGTCTAAAAAGATGAGGACAAATCCTTGTTTGATGTTGTTTATTCCTGTTATCAGATCGTTGAATAGGGTTGTAAGGATTGTGTCGACTCCATGTGCTTCTCTGAATCCATGTTGTGATTTGTCTAGGGGTGCTTCTGTGTCAATGTGATGCTGAAGTTGTTGTTGGGCAGCTTTCTCAATGATTTTTGCAAGCTTGGGGGATGCTTGAGATTGGCCTAAATGATTCAACTTTGGATGGATCAAGCTTACTGTTTTTTAGTAGGGGCTTGATAGAGGTGTGTTTAAGACTCTGGGGGAATGAGCCTGTTAGGAAGGATTGGTTCAGAATTTTGCATAGGATTTGGCTTAGATCATGTCGCAGATCTTTGATCCAGTTAGCTGGGCATGGGTCATTAGGTGCCGTGCTAGGATTGATGGAGGCAATAATTCTCTCAATTTCACTAGATGATATAGTATTGAAGTTGCAAAATGGAGTTATATGAGATTCCTTAGGTGATATAATGGGGTTGATGGTATTTATGCAGGTGCTGGACTTAATCATTTTTGATTGCAGGTAGTTTGCGTAGTCCTGTGGCCGAGGTGTTGCAGGTTGGTCTGAAACTGGCTCTCTTGTTATGGATCTTACTAAGTTGAATAGAGCATGAGGTTTATTGATGGAGCGCTTCAGTAGGTTCGTGTGGTATAGTTTCCTGCTCAATGTTACCTTTTCACGGTGGGTGGCTAGGTGTGAGTTATATGTTTCAAGGGCTTCTGGTGAGTGGGTTTGGCGCCACTGTCTTTCAAGTTTGCGTAGATGAATGAGGGATGTACGAAGGTCAGCAGAGAACCATGGTGCGTGATCTCGTTTTCTTATTTTCTTATCCATGTGCACTGGACATGAGGCGGCTCTGAGGTTCTCGTCCCATTTGGATACCAGGTCATCTAAGTTGAGGGTAGTGTTGGTCAAGAGTGGATGGAGGTTATCTAGGACTTTGTCGCGGTTGAGAGGTTGAAAACGGACTGCATGGGTTCCGGGTGAGTTAGATGGTATTTGACTCACATGTGAGGTAAAGGTGGGTATATTGAATTGAATAACATTGACTCCGCTGCACCGTTAGACCCCTGCCAACATGGTTTTAGGGAATTCCATGGAGTGGAAACCCTCCTTACCACTCTCCTCTGCAAAATAATCACTGGCATTGACGACATCCGTCAAGGTTTTGCACTCATCTTTCTTGACATCGCTGCAGCTTTTGATTCAGTAAATCATGAGCTTCTACTAGGACGACTGATTGACAAAGGCATTAATGGAAGAGCGCTCGAATGGTGCAGATCCTACTTGTCCGATAGATGGCAGCATGTTCATTCTGGAGGGATAAAGTCTGAACCCTTCCATCAAAGCCAAGGAGTCCCTCAGGGATCTTCCCTTTCTGCGCTCCTTTTCAATATTTACTGAAGAAAACTCCATGATCTGACCACAATACCCCGGCTCTTTAGGTCTCTGGTCCATCAGTAGTGAGAGACAGGTAGAGAGTAATACAGAACACAATCACACACACACAAAGTGCTATTTTCTTTGAGCTCAGAGGGAAGACGGCAAGCGGTATATGGACGGGCATAATTCCACACCTGCCGAATTCAAAGTTCTCCTCCTAAAAGCTCCTTTTTATTAGAGAAAAAGAGGAAGTTACAATCATTTATTATAACCATGAAATAACACAAGGTGTCGCCAAAGTTCTTTTTACAGAGTAAGATCTGATTACAGTATATTAGATGAAATTTACGCAATTATGACAAAATTGTTTATAATTGCAAATGTTGCAAAAATTATGTTTTGTCAGCAGGGACTTCCAGCTGACTGTACAATGAACTATGGTTGCACAGTTCATAGGCGTTATGCTTAGTTAACACTGTTCCATCTATTTTAAAGACAATTACACAGAACCCATGATCATGACATCCTATTCTATTTAAGAAAGTAGGTGAAAAGTCAAACTTCTAAACACATTTTGTATCCAGAAATTCATCCATCTTCAATTACATATTGGGGATTCTGGTATCCCTTTATCTGTCCATCCCTACAGTCCTCCCTGTGATTCTATAAAGAATCATTACTAAAGAGCAGTAGTTGAAACATGTCCAATTCCAGAATAATCTTCTACAGTAGGCTTCATTTTGCAGATGTGCTTTCAAAGTCCTAGGCACATCTGGTCCATAGGTGAGCTCCATCTTGTTCATTGGAAGAAATCATTATACAAAATCATGTGACATTGTTTACCTTTGCTTAGCCTCAATAAAAAATGTGTACAGAGAACAAGACTTTACCAATTATTCTTGTAAGCACTACCTCATCCAGCAGTGGCCAACTGCTTCTCGTAGATCTAGCAATAATTCAGAGATTAGTCCCTCAGATCATGACACCAGTCATCACTCCAGATTCGTCAGCAGCATCCTTTCTCACCATGGGCTGTGCTATGCACATCTTAGATCAATCTTTTTCAGTGACCATCCACCCGGCTTCACTGCTGCACATACATGAGTAGTTCTTCTGGAATCGCTGATCTTTATCAGGAGTCTCCATATCCAGTAGCATTTCATTCAGTCGTTTTCCTCTTCGGCCCATAGGATTCAGTGCATACAATATATAATTTGTAAAAATCCTACTCTCCACTACAGCATCTCTCTTGATGCCATACAATTGCAAACAAGCACAATTATTCATTCCGAATGACAGTCTTGAACAGAATTATATTATCCATTGTTAATTACAATACATCCATAGCTAGCACTAAACTATTACATAGCTAGTCTGTAACATACTCATTATTTTCATCTACATTCCTAAACTTATTCTGTCTATTTGCCAAATCAAATGTTAGCATGTGGCCTAATAGTCACATTGCTTTTTCCTGTCAGGAACACAAATGTACATATTCATATCACTAATTATATTTGTGATGTATTCTCCAGCCTTAACAATATACAAGATATAGTCAATCTGGTTTATTCAAGGGGTAACAAACATTAAAACATAACTAGCAGTTCATGACAAATTATTTAAACTAATTTCAAATGTTTGTCAACAATTATTAGGAAGGCTGTCTTATCTTAGGTGACGATTCAACTCACATTACTTTAAACATTATCACCACATCCTGTACACACAAACACCCCAATACCTCACTGGTCTTCTCCGCTTCCATATCCCTACACGTAGTCTTCATTCTCTTCACATTAATAGACTTCACTTCCCCCCACCATCTCGTGCACACTTACAGTCTACCTGTCATTCTGCCTTTTTCTTCCTTGGTCCAGCTCTGTGGAATTCTCTTCCCACTCCACTTCATCTGGAAGATAACTACACCAATTTCAGGCCCCTACTTAAATCCCATCTGTTCACCTCAGCATATAACCTCCCAGCCACACCCAACTGACCAGGTTTATCTATTTTTGCACTCTTCTTTGTTTTTTTTGTTATTTTTTTTAAATACTACTTTCCCCACTAATCACAGCAGTTCACATTGCAACTAGAACTTGGTACAGCACATTAAACAGGAACATTGATAACTTAAAATTTTTCTTTGTAAGGCAATGAGGGTTAAGTGACTTATCCAAGGTCACAAGGAGTGCTAGTACTCTAGTCATTAGACTACTTCTCCATTCCAGTCTAATTCGCATAGACATCTAAGCTCACAAAGGAAGGAACATTTATATAAGGGTGTGTACATTCATCAACTATAAAACCTTTTAACACCAAATTTGAACCAACTAAAACTGTTAATTACCACTTCTTTTCAGAACAAAACAGCATAGTAGTAGAATATCAGCACACAGGTCTCCTCATGCAAGAAGCCTGAGACAAAATCAGTATTAATCAAGTGAGCAGATAACTCTAGAGCTCTAGGAAGAGCGAACACTCCAGCTAGTTGAGCATTAACAAATAGCAAAGCAGCCGACTCTGTCACAGAATCAATTCTTTCAATTGCATCAGTTTTCCTTACTCATTGCACAAATCATTATACAAGTGCAGAAGACGCAAAAACTTAATGAGAGACATGTTATAGTACTAGAAAATCAGTCATTTGGATTGCAAAGACTACTGCTACCAGCCCAGTGGCTTACGTCCAATGGGAAATTTCTGAGTGAGAACACAAACAGCAGCAATAGAAGAGGTAAGCATATTGGATCACACTTGCAATTAACAACATCAATTCTGCAGAGGTCTTTCATAATAATTAAAACATATACGACATGAGAATTTAAGATCACTCCTCCAATCGACTCCTGCAGATTAGTTTAAAAGAGACTAAGAGAATATCAGCATTTTTTCTTCAGACATTTACTCATACACTATTATAGTTGAACTTTCAACATTATACATATATTCACCATACTGTTTTAATTACTTAATTCACTTGTTTGAATGTAATTGTATCATTCACTTTTTCCCTTTAAGTAACCAAACTTGCTTGACTTAACTTGACTAGCAATTCAATTTTTTCCAGTTAAGTTACTAACTTTTCTTTCCTTTAAAACATTTTTTTAAACCTTTATTACATCACACAATTATCAAATATCTAAATATATCAAAACATGGAAGATCTTCCCATTCATTCACATCAATTATAACTAGAAATAGAAGTTGGAAAATATATCATCAATCATTTTTTTCCAAAGCATCCAGAGACATAAACACCAAGGAGTAATGTTTCTAATAATATTTTTTTAGCATTTGCTAATTATTACACATAGAATGGAATCAGTAAATAAATTCTCATAACCCAAAATAAGTTCAGATCCAGACCTAAAAAAAACAAAACTTATTTACTATACATACACAAGTAAGAGAAATGGTTAATCACATTTGGAGGTTTTTTTAACTTCCCTAATGGTTAGTCTAACAAAGAAAATCTTACCACAGTTGCTCAAGATTTTCTTTCCTGCTAATATTGCAGTTATGCCAAGCCGTTATCTTTGCCGGAAACTCTACATTATTACTGCAATAAATATCAGAACTTACAATGCACAGAACAATTCCCTAACCACGAAATTAGAGGAAACAAACTTCATACTAAAGTTATGACATGAAAATTAGTCCTTCAAAACTTCTATTTTTTTCATAAAACAATGACTTAAGTTTTTCCCTGTAAGCTTCCTAAACACTTGATTTTTAAATTTTTCAAAACACAGAGTCAGTGGCTTGCTGCACTTTTCAGCCTTAAACTGCCACAAAACCATTCATGACTGGTATGAAATTTGCTTAAATCTAATCATATTTCATACTGTAATCAACTCAACTTGACCCACTGAAATGTTCCACAAAGGAGGAACGGCAAACTGTGGTTACTGGCAGTCATCAAATATTAACATAAGGGCGCTTCACCAAAATTTGCGCCTCATTTCACAATTAGGGCTTCCTTTCTCTTGCCCCATCTCACTTCACTTATCTAACTGAGATCTCTAATTAACCTTACCGGCTTTACATTATTTACATTACCAGCGACCATCTACTGCTGACCCGATCGGGGCTTGAAGCGCCGAGCAGGCCAGCAAGCACTCCTCTCGGTCCTCCGGCCCAATCCGGGCTGTGGGAGGAACAAAGGCGGCATATTTAAAGCACCGCCAGCGGCGGGAATAGCCTTTTCCAACCAGCGACCATCTACTGCTGACCCGATCGGGGGTTGAAGCGCCGAGCAGGCCAGCAAGCACTCCTCTCGGTCCTCCGGCCCAATCCGGGCTGTGGGAGGAACAAAGGCCGCATATTTAAAGCACCGCCAGCGGCGGGAATAGCCTTTTCCAACCAGCGACCATCTACTGCTGACCCGATCGGGGGTTGAAGCGCCGAGCAGGCCAGCAAGCACTCCTCTCGGTCCTCCGGCCCAATCCGGGCTGTGGGAGGAACAAAGGCGGCATAATTAAAGCACCGCCAGCGGCGGGAATAGCCTTTTCCAACCAGCGACCATCTACTGCTGACCCGATCGGGGTTGAAGCGCCGAGCAGGCCAGCAAGCACTCCTCTCGGTCCTCCGGCCCAATCCGGGCTGTGGGAGGAACAAAGGCCGCATATTTAAAGCATCGCAGACAGGCAGGCCCGCGCCTGTCGGGCCCGCGCCTGAGGACCTCGCCAGAGGGCCCTTTGGCGTGGCCCTTAGGCGGGGCACTACAATCACCATTGTACAACTAGAGAACATTCTACTAAGAATAACACAAGCCCTTCGTCAATCCACTCTATCACCAAGCTACGCTATCCAGTCTCATCAGCCACTCTTATCTGCAGCCATCTTGGAAGCTCCCCGATCAGGGTTGAGCCCAGCACGAGCGCCAACGTCCAGCAACCCTCTTCCCAGTCACATGCTCTGGAGGGACTGAGCCTTGCTGCCACCAGACCGCCTACACTCAACGAGAAATCATCATCCAAGCCGTGCACGGCAGAGCGCGAGCACCTCATGCCCTTCTAAGATTCTCCCAGCACAGCAAGTATAATTCCACAATCAGTATAAAGTCAGCAGCTTGAAACACAGTATCTAACACATAGGCTATTACTATCATCAACAGCATATCTTCCACCAGGACTGTTGTCAGTAGTCAGACTGTAAACAATTAGCATCGCATCACTTTTAGTACTGTTGTCAGTAGTGTATCTAACCAGCACCGTTGTCAGTAGACAACCTGCAAATAGTTAGCATTATTCCACACTATTACTGTTGTCAGTAATATATCTACAGTCAGTACTGTTGTCAGTTATCTGTAACCAGCTTACAAATAGTCATTTCTTTTAGCTCTATTGTCAGTAGTACACATTACTGTTATCAAGAGTATTCTATCAATTGAAACAATTACCAGCAGCTAACCAGCTTGAAAATCTCTCAAACAATTTATTACTGTTGTTAATGGTATATTATCTCATTACTGTTGTCAGCTGTCATTACCATTGTCATTACTGTTCCCAGTAGTATAATATCTCATTACTGTTGCCAGTAATACCTTATTAATCATAAACATTGTAAGATAATAGCCAGCCAGTAACTCTCAATCAATCTATTACTGTTACCAGTAGCATATTATCATCTACCAGGTTTACTATCAGTTACAATCACAATAATATACTGTTGTCAGTAGCTTATTTTATTTATTTATTTATTTACATTCTCTTATATACCGCACTATTCGGCATCAGCGCGGTTCACATAGAACAAAAAGTCTCAGTACAATAACATGCATGAGTTTACAGATAACAAGGGAAGGAACTTGGATAACAGGGGAAACTATTTATGCCAATCAGGATTGATACTGTTTCTAGCAGCTCTACTTACAACTCCTGCATACTCCAAATCCCCATTGGAATACCTTGCTCACATCTACTTACTCTACTATATTACTCCATAGCTCCACCAACACCAACCCTTTAAAAATGCCACGCTCAAACATCAAAAAAATGAAAATATTCTATATTGGCTTAGTCTTAGCAATACTAGCCATTGACTTAACCCTAAGCCTAAACAGCTTAAACCACAAAACAATCCCTATTATTCATACACGCATGCGAAACAACTACCAAATTGGACACAATTATCAAAATAACCATCCCAGATCAAATTTACATAGACTGATTCACATAAAACAAATAAACACAATACAAACACTCAAGGGAACACACATAAATAATACACCTTCCCTCTCATGTATTCTTATCAATGCAAGGTCGATGAAAAACAAACTACCTATATTTAATGATTTAATATCCGACTTAAAACCAGACATATTATGCGTTACAGAAACCTGGCTCTCAGATACCGATTCAGTCTACATAAACCAACTTAATACAGAAGACTATGACACCTTCTATAAACATAGAACTAACAGAAAAGGCGGAGGTGTTTTAATGATGACAAAAAAGGTACTATGCGCCAAAGCAATACAATCCAATATTTCTGACAAAATAGACACACTACTAATAAATATTGGCTTCATGAAACTTTGCTTGGTATATAGGCCCCCAAACCAAAAATCAGACTGCATTGACTCTCTCATTGAACTCCTCAGCTCCTCAACTGAACAACACCCCATAATGATGCTAGGAGATTTCAACCTTCCCTCGCTACCAATATCGGAATCTAAACTATTTTTTGATACTATCTCCGACATAGAATATCATCAAATAATAAACACATCTACACACATCAAAGGTGGAATTCTTGATCTTGTCCTTCTCCCTAACTCACTCTTCAAACTAATCAACCCAAATTCAGTTGAATGCACTCAAATACCCTGGTCAGATCACCACATTATTAAACTAAACCTGACTTATCCATCCACTAATACTAACAACTACATCAGAAATGTCACAACCACAAGATTTAAAAAGTTTAACAATGATGAATTTATTGACTTAACAATCCCCCACCTCGTCACAACAGAGACAAATTTAGATAACATTGTTAAAAACTGGCATGACACCATCTACAATGCCGCAAAAACTAATCAAATACACAAAAAGAGTAACCACTCTAACACCAATGCCAAACCATGGTTCAATACTACACTAAATCAGATGAAAAGGAACCTTAGAAAACTAGAACATAACTGGCGTAAATCCAAATTGACGATACACAAAGAAATATACAATAATCTACTCACTAAATACAAAGATACCTTGGATAGCACAAAAAAAGAATATTATGCCAAAATACTCTCAAAATCATATAACAGACCAAGAGAATTATTCTCCATTGTCAGAAATCTAACCAACCCCCAAACGTCTGACAGCGAAATCACAGACATCTCAGTCCAAACTTTAGCCCAACATTATCAAAACAAAGCAAAATTGCCATCAATACCTATAAACACTATCCTCTTGTCACACCAACATACAAACGAATGGTTAGAGTTCCATCCTATAACTAAAGAGACACTAAAAAACATCATCTCTGGCCTCAACACCACAACATCCTATCTAGATCCATGTCCAGTAACTTGGATAAAAAACACACTACCAATCTTATTGCCCTACATTCTCTCAATAGTAAACCTCTCACTTACCCAAGGCTACCTCCCACCATCTCTTAAACACGCACAAATCCGGCCAATCCTCAAAAACAGCAAACTGGACAAAACATCCCCAACGTCATATAGACCCATATCAAGCATACCTTTTTTGGCCAATATTATTGAAAAAGTAGTTCAATTACAAACACAAGATTTTCTTGACTCATCCTATCCTCTTGATGAGCAACAATATGGCTTTCGGCCCTGCCATGGAGTGTAAACACTCCTCACAGTTTTAATAGATGCACTCCTAAGAGAGATTGACAATCCTAAACAGGCATTTATCCTACTGTTCATCGACATATCAGCTGCGTTCGATAGCGTACACCACACAATAATGCTCAATAACTTAAAACAAATAGGATTAAACTCTACAGTACACAAATGGTTCTCATCCTATCTAACTGATAGAACACAAAATGTAAGAATTGGAAATCAAAACTCCACCACCTACAAGCAAGAAATTGGATTACCTCAAGGCTCAGCGCTGTCAGCTCTACTTTTCAATATTTACATAAAACCAGTCTGCAACATATTCAAAAGCTTTGGAGTAAAATATCATCTCTACGCAGATGATATTATGCTCTATATTCCATTCACAATTCCCAACCTACCGCTTCAACTCTTATCGGATTGCTATAATGAAGTCACAACTTGGCTAAAAACACAAAACCTCCACATAAATCACGCTAAAACCGAAGTTCTAATCGTAACCAGGAACAGAACCTATATCCCTCCATCACACATAAGACTCCAAAACCAAGAAATCAAAATAAAAAAGGAAATAAGATATCTAGGTGTCATGCTAGATACACACCTTACGATGGAAACTCACATCAGCAATACCATAAAGAAAATCTATTTCAAACTTAAAACCCTTAAACAACTTCGTCCACTAGTTTTCACACAGGACTTTATCAACATAATACAAGCTACAATAACCCCACACTTTGACTTTGCCAATCTAATCCTAATAGGCTTAACAAAACAAAGTATAAAACGATTGCAATTCGCACAAAATGCTGCAGCTAGAATCACATTGAAAATCAATTCCCTTCAACACATATCACCAATACTAGTCTCCCTTCATTGGTTACCAATTCAAAGTAGAATAATCTACAAAACAATAATAACAACATTCAAAGCCTTATATGCTTTGGCCCCACCCATGTTATGTAACCTAATACACAAAGAACCAGCTAAGCCTACACACAGAAAAGGACAACTATGCAGATTAAAAATCCCGAAAGATTTCACAAAAGCCCACAAATCAACAAACAATAGAGCATTTTCGCACATAGCCCCTACTATCTGGAATTCCCTTCCAGAGGAGCTACGAAAGCTAACAGAGATCACAGAACTACGCAAGAAACTGAAAACCTATCTGTTCACCAAACATTATAACATAAATAACTCAATATCTACAATAGACAAAGGTTAAATAGACAATCCGGTTGCTCTATGCAATAAACCTTTAACCTATACAGATAGCACTCTCCAATGATGATCTTCTGACCTCCCCCATGTAATCCATGTATATATATTCATATATAACTTGTATATAGTTTCCACACTGTTCGGTATTATACCACATTGTTTGTTCTATACTTTATATGATGTTCCTTGTAAATAAGTTCTGTATTATTGCAATGTTCCATGTAAAACAAACTTGATTTGTTAATTATTGTTAACTGTAAACCGCAACTGAACTCTTGGAAGATGCGGTATATAAATGTGAATAAATGTGAATAAATAAATTATTATCACAATATACACACAGATATCTGTCAATTCTTGAGTATACTCACGGCAACCACTGCCTATGTCCTTGAGACTTGTCTACTTGTTTCCAACTGCTGAAGGAACACAGAGATCCGAGTCACGGCACAAACTGAAGAAAACTCCATGATCTGACCACAGTACCCCGGCTCTTTAGGTCTCTGGTCCATCAGTAGTGAGAGACAGGTAGAGAGTAATACAGAACACAATCACACACACACACAAAGTGCTATTTTCTTTGAGCTCAGAGGGAAGACGGCAAGCGGTATATGGACGGGCATAATTCCACACCTGCCGAATTCAAAGTTCTCCTCCTAAAAGCTCCTTTTTATTAGAGAAAAAGAGGAAGTTACAATCATTTATTATAACCATGAAATAACACAAGGTGTCGCCAAAGACAGAGTAAGATCTGATTACAGTATATTAGATGAAATTTACGCAATTATGACAAAATTGTTTATAATTGCAAATGTTGCAAAAATTATGTTTTGTCAGCAGGGACTTCCAGCTGACTGTACAATGAACTATGGTTGCACAGTTCATAGGCGTTATGCTTAGTTAACACTGTTCCATCTATTTTAAAGACAATTACACAGAACCCATGATCATGACATCCTATTCTATTTAAGAAAGTAGGTGAAAAGTCAAACTTCTAAACACATTTTGTATCAAGAAATTCATCCATCTTCAATTACATATTGGGGATTCTGGTATCCCTTTATCTGTCCATCCCTACATTTACATGCAGCCAATTTGTAATATCATCCAGTCTTTCAATGTTGATTGCATGTTATACGCAGATGATGTCCTGCTTTACATTCCCTTCTCTACTGAGCATCTGGACCTCTCCCCACTGACGAATTGCTTCAATGCAATATCTGACTGGCTCCTGTCTCAAAACCTCAGAATACAACATAAGAAAACAGAAGTACTCTTCATTACAAGGAATCCCAATTTTACCCCCCCCCACAATATCTTAAAGTTAAAGAAGCGGAGTTGCAATCTAAATCCTCAATACGATATTTGGGAGTCACCCTAGATCAACGCCTGGACATGAAGGCCCACATAGGAAACATAGTCAGATCAGTTTACTACAAGATCCGCTCACTTAGACATTTACGTGCCATGCTTGATCCAACTGATTTCCGGACAATTTTCCAGGCGTTGGTTATACCTCATTTCGACTATGCCAACGTCATATTACAAGGTCTTCCCCATTCTACACTAAATCCGCTTCAGCTAGCCATGAACGCGGCAGCAAGAGTTATCCACGGAGCCTCCAGGAACGACCACGTGATGCCTCTGCTGATACAGTTGCATTGGCTTCCCATTCAAGCTAGAATAGTGTTCAAGACCCTGATAATCACTTTTAAAGCTGTTAATAATCTCACATCTGCATCCTTAACCTCCCTCATCCATATCACATCTCCAAATAGAGCAAGAAGATCCATGGCCATTAACTCCTTAAAAATCCCGAAGGAACTTACTGTTTGCACTAAATCGACAGCCAACAGAGCCTTCAGTCTCAGTGCCCCAAAATGCTGGAATTCACTACCCCCTGATATCCGGGCTATTAAGAGCCTAACACAGTTTAGAAAAGCCCTCAAATGCTACCTCTTCAACAAGTACCTTATAGAACCCAATGGCATCACCTAGAACCCAATAACACCTACTGACACCAGTCCCAGACAAATTTACGGTATTTCAACAACTCACCAAGTTTGATACTCAATTCTACAGTGGGCTGGTGTTGTCCTATAAAACCTCTGTACATATGATGCCATGTAGTACGTTTTGTAAATAGTTACCCCGGTTATCCAAGCTTTTTATGCCCTGTTACCTGTAAACTCATACGTGTTAAATGTACTGAGCATTTTGTTCCATGTGAACCGCGCTGATGGTGAATAGTGCGGTATATAAGAGACTGTAAATAAATAAATAAATAAAATAAATAAATAAAATATAGAGGCTTATATATTCATATCTATAGTATACATCTTACAGATGTCTGTCTATCATTTGTGTGTATTTTATGCCCTTTCATATCTCACTATAGATATATTCTTATACGTATATCTATCTATCTATCTATATCTATCTATATATATATATTAGGGTGGTCCACTGCCATAGGGGAAAAAATAAAAGTAGGAATTTCTTTGCTCCCTGGCCTGATTCTGGTTCCATTTATGTAGAAAACAATGTGTGCAAAGTTTGAAGCCAATCAAATAATATTTAGGGGTGGCTCAAGGTCCCTATCTATCAGGCCCTGGATCCCCCCCCAGGGTTCGTCAGACCACTGAGTATTATCCGCTCATAGATGGGGGTATCATGCTTGCCAAGCACTCAATGTGGTCCAGATGCTAGTAAGGACTTTGACAATGTGGGGAACATCTTACGGTGTTGCGAGACAACACCCAGAAGGAACTGGAGTTGCTCTTCTTTTGTGGTGTGTCGGCCGTTGAACTCCTCAATGAGTTTGACCCCTCGCTCAGCCACATTGTTGATCACTGGAAGATTTTTTACTTTCTTCAGACCGTCTTTGAATGATGCATTCTCTTCCCAGTCTTCTGGGTCTGCATTAAGAAAATCACTGTTGATGTCGAGGTGTTTCAGGAAACGGATTGACTTGCGAGTTGCAAAAGATTCAAGTGGTGGAATCATGGAACTTTTCAATTCGACCCGCTTTGGGGGATCTTCGTCATCATCCTCATCGCTTTCATCTGATTCTGCCGGGATCATGGCCGACACTATGGCCCGCTTTGTCGGTGCTGAAACAGCTTCATCGAACAGTGACAGTGCCACAAGCTCCTCTGACACATACCACAGATGCTGTTGCAGTTTGTCTCTGGCCGCTCTTCCAACACGGTCATTGTGGTAAGAGTGTAGTTTCTTCAGCATCTCCAAATCTGTTCGAGGAGCAACTGCGGCATCAGGGGCAGAAAACCAGGCTTCCACATGAATCAGGATGGAGAAAATGCTCACATCACGAACACAGGACTCCTCCCGTTGGGTAAGATCTTTGAGTTGTCCTCGGAACATCCAAATCTTGAGACAGTACAAGACTTTTGCCATCCATCTGGCATGATGGAAAGCTCCGGGTTTCTTGAAATTGAAACTAGGAAGATTCCCTCCAAGGCAGACAATCGTTAACTCCAAGAATTTCAGGTAATCATCTCGGTGATTGCCCTGTGCCAACTTGGATTCCGCAAACTTCATGATGCGATCCCTGTCAGGTTGCAGCACCTCCAAGTCTTTTCCAGTTTGATAGTTGGACTTGTCAAGGGAGCCCCAATTCTTTTGGAACCGGCGAAAGAGTTGGACATCGGGACCCGATGAAGCTCCAGAGCATGTAGAGAATACTGCACCAAGAATTATTTCATAAATGTGATGGCGGCATGCCAAATGAAGGACTGTGCGATGGAGTCTCTGTTCTAGAAGAATGCATGCTCCTGATCGACGTCCCGTGTTCGATGCAGTTGTATCAAAGCAGAAGCCTGCAACCTTTTCATCCAAACACCATTCCTGTAACAGTTCATAAACTGCTGCAGCTTGATTCTCGCCCGTTCCTGATGTCAGTTTTGGTACACCAAGAAGTTGTGTTTCTCCAGTGGAGACAGCCGTTATCAAAACTGGAAGGCGGTCAACGGATGTGGTTGAACAGAGGAGAGATGGCAATAACTTGCTATCCCAATGCACAATGCATGTTTTGCCTTCGGCTTTGAATGCGTTGTGCAGGTCCGTCCATTGTTGCTGATGGTGCTTTTCTCTATGGCGCTTGACGCTGGAGCAGCTGATATTGAGCTCCCCAGGATAATGTCCCAGACTTCTGGCAGTTTCAGCTACCACAAACAGAGCATTGCAATCCGTTGTCCCTGTCCGATCCAGGGCTGCTGTAAGCTCTGGGGTCCAGACATTGTTAGGTCGATACTGCTTCGTTTGTGGAGTTGCTTTCTTCTGTCCGTTATCTGAATCCGCAGATGTTGACTCTGCTGAGGAAGAAGATCCTTCCAGCTGAACTTGGCTTGTAGTTGCCTCGGCTTCGGCAACATGTTTTTGTCTGCGCCTTTTCAGTAGCTCTTCTCGCTGTTGCGATCTTGCTTCCGTGTTGGCCAGTTTCTTGTCCATCGCGCACATTGAGCCGCGGCGCCCTGGTTCTCGTTGCGCTATTAAGAATTCTTTGTCTTCTTGAATATGAATTAAAGACATTGCATTGGCATGCGCCACATCAAATAGGTTTTTCATTGCAACCTGGAATTCTTTTTCATTTGCCTCTTGTTTCCCTCCTCTCCCTTTGTTTTTCTTCAAAAGTTTCCACTGATGGAACAATTTCTTTACTTTTTCTTGAATTTTGTCATTTCTTTGAACAGGAAGCCTGGCCTTTTCCCAGTAAGCTTCTACTTCACTTGTTACAATAGATGCAGTTTCACTAACGCCTTTGTTTAATGTCATATGGTGATGTAAAAATACACTTAACACTTGCTCCTTGCTGCGGAGCTTGGCCCCCAGAATTGTGGTGGACATTTCTTCAATGAGATGAAAAACCATGTTTTTTCGCCATCTGAAAAGAATAAAGATACAAAGATAATAGTACAATGTCTTTGCCACCTCTCAGAGACGAGATTAGTTCAAATATGATGCAATCAAATGTAATCAGCGTGGAACTGAGTGGATGATACAAGATGATGCAACATTTCGCCATCTGCTCCCAGGGGGAAATCTCAAGACTTGTTGAGCCACCCCTAAATATTATTTGATTGGCTTCAAACTTTGTACACAGTGTTTTCTACCTAAATGGAACCGGAATCAGGCCAGGGAGCAAAGGAACACAGTCCAAAACGTGATAAGGTGGAAAAACACTTTATTTGAAATCTCAGACCTAGCAACCCGACACAGGCCGTGTTTCGGAGACCTTCATCAGGGGTTGTCTACATAGGTACTAAAAACATAGAAACAAACAATATTAAAAGATCAAATAATAGTGAAAGAACAAATACTCATAGACATTCATTTAAACTCTATTATACAGAAATAGAAATAAATATATAATAAATAAAAAATAAATAATAAAAAAATTAAAAAATAATAATAATCATCTCATAATAAATAAATAAAAATTAAAATTAAAAAATAATAAAAAATAAACAATAATAATAAATAGTAATAAAACTCAAATGCTCGAAATGCGATACCCAAATATAATATAAATAATAAAATTAATATAATAAAAAAACAAAGTAGACCACAACTAAATCCATACAGACACAATAAAATACAGTCCTTGTGAAGATGATCAGCATCATACTTGCATTATTACTACCTTATTCGTAGAGATGATGACATGCAAACCTCTCAGGAGGTACACAGCTTATATGTAGAGATGATGACATACAATACTCGCAAGGAGGTAAAAAACTAAAATGAAGAAGACATAAGATAAAGCATATGTATACCACTGGAGATAACTCATATATATTCAGAACATAAGTTAAAACTCACTGGGAACTGGAGACTGAAAACATAAAAGAAACGCAGCAGGCATTATTCTAAGGCCGGATGTGGGAGGAGGGCACAGCCGAGAAAGACACAAGTGCTAATTAACCATCTATTATAATTGAGAAAAATGGTGGGAAAAATAATTATAGTACTACATCCCAATTATTTTAAACTTCTGTCCAAAAATATTAATGGAGAATTATATTGTACTTATAAAAATGGTATGGAGTAAGGCCAAGGTCGCGTCGCAGGGCCAGCTTAGCCAAAACCATTAACATCAAATATAGATAGTATATGTGCAGGAAATAAAACGTCAAACTCCTGATAGATTCTTAAAAACAGTGGGGCAAAAAGAGGGACTAGATTCTCAGAAAAATAATCAAAAAGAGATATGCTACATTGTTACTCCTATTTATCGGAGGCTTGTAGTATGTGTGATTATCAAGAACATAACTTCAGGGAGGTGTGCAGAATCGCTACTCTCCTACTTATTACTCGTATTAAATCGACGACTCTTAGAGACGTATGGACATGTGCATGAAATAAAACAACAAACACTTTGCAGGTTCTTTGATCAGTTTTTGCACTGAGATGTTAAGCATCAAAAGTTTGATTGAAGTATAAGAAACAGTTTTTCATCAGAATTGAGAACTATATTCCACCAGGAACTGATACAATATAAGCTGTAGAAACTGAGCTCTGTATATTATAATCTTTATGACATTGGCCTTTCACAATCGTATTCTGACCACGTGAGAATGTGTATTATAAAGCCACATCTACACCTCCCTTACAATTTCAGATATTTCTAGCATATACACATGTATAAATACGAACAGGTCAATACTGAGCTGTGATAATCAGCATTTTTTTCAAAATAAACTGAGTATTAAGCACTAGTCGGTGGCTGGTACTGAATTTCCAGTTAATGCAGCCAGTGGTATAATAGTGAATATTCAGTGTCTCTATACGGGTTGGTGATCCCAGATTGACGGTGCGGATGATAGCTGAGGAGGGATAGATGACAGCCTGAACAGGGAGTCAGTGCAGACCATCTTGGTGCAGGAGCTGGGGATGCAGGTGGTGTGCGCCAAGATGGTGCCCAGGCTTTTATCGGACGACCAGAAGGAGCTCCGGGTCAATGTTTGTCGAGACTTGCTAGAGAAGATCAGAGAAGATCCAGAGTTCGTTGGCCGAGTCATCACAGGAGACGAGACTTGGGTCTTCCAGTACAACACTGAAAGCAAGAGACAGAGCCTGTACCTGTTAGAACCGTTGATTTATCCTTTCCTAAATTATCTAGATAGTTATCCACATAGTGGTGCTAAATTCCTGACTCTCCCTCTCTTCTGCCCATGGGTCGCCCCAGCACCCTCCGGATAGTGCCGAAGTGATCTATCAGAATTTTCAGCAGTATTAACCCTTTCAGCAGCATTTATCTGGACAGTACTTGGCTGCTGTCTCAATATGCGCTTTTAAAAATTGACTCCTGAAACGTCTACATAACACTAATCATACTGGGCAAGAAATATTCTCGTAAAAGATGTTCAGTTAAGCCCTTATCTGTGAACCTTGCCCTTCATACCAATTCATCATTCAAAATTGGCAAAATCGGGAAGCTGGTAGAGGACTCTCTTTGTAGTCTGGTTTATGAACGTCAATATCCATGATGCTCGGTATGAGTTAACTTAGACGTTTCTTTTACCCTCCTGCAGTCTTAATTTATTTTTACTTTGTCCCTCTATTATTTTTAAGTTGTGTATTTTTTTTCTCTTGCTTGGTGATTGTTTTGCATATTGTGATTTACACAGATTTATGCAGTCAACTACTACTTTCATCATATTTTATTGTAAAGGAAAATAATTAAAATAAAAATTTAAAATAAAAAAAAACGTTTTGAATGCATTCCGTGATGAGTATAGGCAGCTTGTTCTTCAATTAAAGCTCGTTTTTAATCAGTTTCTAAATGTGTTGGATTAAATAACACGCCTCCTCCACTTACTTCGCAAATCACCCACACAGCCGCAGACATCCCAAAAACTTAGTCAATACAGAACACAAACTAGTCTCTCTGCACCCAAATTTATGACCCCAACTTGAACTGTAATTGCCAGAGGTAATATATTTTCTGTACATAACTTGTATATAGTTTCCCATGTTATCTCCAAGTTACTGACCCTGTTATAATGTAAGCAAAGGATTGTTCTAATGCGAAAATTTGTTATCTGTAAACCGCGCTGATACCAAAAAGCGCGGTATATAAAAACTGTAAAATAAATAAATAAAATAAAATAGCTTATTTAAACAAAGACTATGTTGCATTTATTTCCAGTGAATGCCCTCTGTTCACCAATGGTTTCTCTCTCTGCTTTTTGGAGGCTCAGACTATAGCAGTGAATTAGAGGTGAAGAGCCTGGTATCAGAAATAGATATACGTTTATTATAAGAAAAAAAATTACAGTATTCAAACGAGACTAAATATCACTGTGATTAGAAGAGGCCAATTTAAGAATAAGGAAAAACAAAGAAGGCATTGAAAAATCAAATAAAGTGACTGTAGACTAGGGAGAATGTTTGTTTATAATTATCATGAATATAATAAATGTGACTCTTTCTGTAGTAGGGCTCTTGGGGAAAGTGGGTTAGATGGAGTAAAATAGGTGACAGTGAATAGACTGTGTCATTTTTTTTTCTTCCAAATGTAGTCAGTCTCGGCAAGGTCATCCAATGATATTGTACCGTGACCCGGCAAACCAGCAGAAGAGAAGCGTCTGTACAGAGCAACAAAGCCAAACTCTTTCATAGAGCATGACTGACAAGTATGGTCACGTTTTCTAACATAAAGATATTTGCGGATAAATAAAACCAATGTAAGCCCAGATATTTCAAAATCTAGCAGAGTTGCTCAAGTCATTTGGAAAAAATACGAGGTGTGACAAAAAAGAAACAAGATTGTCCCATAAATATTTTATTACAAAATCTACAGGGAAATTATGCATTGTCCCCTTCAAAGTAATCCCCCCCCCCCGAGTTAATGCACTTCTGCATTCGCTTCTGCCACATATGGAAGCACTTGGTAAAGTCCTCCTCCTTGAGGTCCCTCAGCTTCCTCGTCACAGTGGCCTTGATCTCATCTACAGAGGCGAAATGAGTTCCTTTGAGCACAGCCTGGGGAAGAGCCAGAAGTCGCACGGTGCGAGATCTGGGGAATAAGGAGGGTGGTCGATTGCTCTGATCTGTTTGTTGGCCAAGAACTTCCTCACACTGAGTGCGGTGTGTGCGGGCGCGTTGTTGTGGTGGAGCAGCCACGACTTGTCTCTCCACAGAGCCTGCCTGCTGTGCCGAACCCAGTCATGGAAGCGATTGAGGACCTGCTGGTAGAAGTGCTGGTTGACTGTCTGACCCTCAGGCACAAACTCATGATGGACCACTCCCATCTGGTTGAAGAATGTGATCAGCATGACTTTGATCCTTGATTTGGACATGCGTGCCTTCTTGGGTCTGGGTGACAGTCGAGTCTTCCACTGCAGGCTCTGTCTCTTGCTTTCAGTGTTGTACTGGAAGACCCAAGTCTCGTCTCCTGTGATGACTCGGCCAACGAACTCTGGATCTTCTCTGATCATCTCTAGCAAGTCTCGACAAACATTGACCCGGAGCTCCTTCTGGTCGTCCGATAAAAGCCTGGGCACCATCTTGGCGCACACCACCTGCATCCCCAGCTCCTGCACCAAGATGGTCTGCACTGGCTCCCTGTTCAGGCTGTCATCTATCCCTCCTCAGCTATCATCCGCACCGTCAATCTGCGATCACTCCGCACCAGCTGGTTCACTCTGTCAGTGTTCTCAGCCATCTTTGTCATGGAAGGCCGTCCTAACTTGGGGTCATCCTCCACCTCCTCGCGGCTAGTGTTGAAGCGTTTGTGACACTCGAAGACTTGCAGCCTTGACATTGCATCTTCTCCATAAGCCTTTTGGAGAAGTTGGAGACACTCAGTTGGGCCCTTCTTCAACTTAACCAGAAATTTCAAGTTGATTCTTTGCTCCATATTTCTGCCACCTCCAGTTGCATGACAAAGCGTTGGAACAGTGTGCTACAAAAAAAACTTGAAAAAGCAAAACAGAGTGAGAGAGATGAAAAATATTATAGCAGAATAGTGGCGAGATTTTGCACAACACAGTGACATAAGCAGTTAGCCAGTTGGCATTGAGTCCTGGGCGTGGCTGCCACATTTCTTTTTTGTTGCACCTCGTAAGTGTTGAAATGAAAACATGTCAAACTGGTGGGAGCTTTTAATGCTTTAATTTTCCATTGAGAGCACCAAGACATGTAAGTAGCCACAAAAGATGTTTTTCTTTCTGAAGTGGAAAAGTAGAGAAAGCAATAGGAGGATTTGCAACTTTAAATTCTGTCTACAAATAAAGAAAGAGAATCCTGTTCAACATCGTAAAATCTGATTTTGAAACTCTGAGTGACCTCCTCTAGCAAGCAAAGAACCCAATAAGAATGTGAGCGTCATTGAAGTAAGCAGTAGCAGGCCTCGTTTAATGGGAATATTGTCCTGGTGTTCAGTAGCAGGGCTACCCCAATTACTAAGCAAACTAGGCGTTCACCTGGGGTGGCAGCTTCTTGGACGGGGGAGGGGGTAAAGAGCAGGATATTCAAAGCTAAACAATAGATTTTGACAGCCAGGGGGATCATAAGACTTAAGGTTTACCTATGGTGCCAACACCTTGAACCAGCTCTTGGGTCATCCCTGTTCAGTAGCTGATGTGCTAGTATATGTACGTGGGATCTTGCATCAGACTTTAAGAACATAAGAGATGCCATACTGGGTCAGACCAAGGTCCATCAAACCTAGTATCCTGTTTCCAACAGCTGCCAATCTAGATCACAAGTACTGTCAGACGCTTGCTACCCTTGTCCTTATTAGGCGGTCGCCTAGGGCATGTAGTGCAAGCTGCCTTTGTAAAGAATACTCTGTAGCCGTGTGTTTAAGGCAAAATTATAATGAGGATTTATTCCCTTTCCCGTGTGGATTTCTGTTTTTCTCATATAGCAACAAAGGATTAAAGAAACTGTTTCTTCACAGCAAAATAACCAAAAGTGCACCTTCTTTCAAAAACAGGTATAACAATGCTCTTGCTTCTTTGATTAACATAAAGAGGTAATCTCATCCAAGATACAGAGCGTGCAATCCATTGGGCTATAATCAATGTCCTGATTTGTGCTCTCCCATTGCATCTGCTCAGCATCTAAACTTGTAAGTGGGTAACACTTCCCACAGTTATCATTTACAGAACTCCCTCGAGAGGCAGCAGCTCTTGGGGAAAGGAACCGTTCTGTATAAGGGAAGTCCTGGGGACCTGTACTGGAGCCTATTTCTTTGAGGCTTCCCCTTTCCCTCCACCAAGGGTTTTCCTTCCACCAATTAGCCTTTGCTTTTCTAGCCGAGCCCACCTCTTGCCCTCTGGAGAAATTGGTGTACTTAGCTTTGTTTCTTGGATAACCAGCTTCCACTCTTTCCTCTCTTAACCAGGCACCTTTTCTTGGGCTGTAGCCTGCTTTGCCATGAGAGTTCCTCTCAGCAATTGTCTGGTCTGGGCTGTGGTAACCTCCAGGAAAGGCTTCCCTTCTGCTGTTCCTCACTGCAGGGACACACCCGATGCTTCCTGGTCCCAGCAAGCTCTCCTGCTTGTGACCTCTGCCCTCCAACTGCTTACTCACTCTCCTTGGGACGATGCCCCCTCTGGCTTGGGAGACCTGTGCACGAGCACCTCCAGCTCTCTCTGTGTCAACTGCTTCCGTTACTCTTCCTCCCCTTGCTGCACCTCCCCCTACTGGGATTTCCCAGCCACTTTTATCCTCCTGGCTCCTGCACGTTGTACGTGCTTCCTGGCCCAGGTGGACGTGATTAGCTTTCTGGCTTTCTACTGCGTCACACCCAGTGTAGGGAAAGTTTGATCTACTATTTTCTGGATCCTTACAACCTGAAAATGCTTTCTGCCTAGGTGACTGAAAGGTAAGCTCTTCCTTTTCTCCTGTATCCATGGGCTCTGTGCTGGCCACTATATCACAGTACCTGTCAGGATCCGAAAAGGTATACACATTTCATGCTGCTTGTCGCAAGGGTAAGTAGTGGATTTCCCTAGTCCACTTTAATAACAGTTAATGGACTTTTCCTCCAGGAACTCAAACAAACCTCTTTTAAACCCAGCTACACTGACAGCTTTTACTACATCCTTTGGCAACAAATTCCAGAGTTTGATTATGCATTGAGTGAAAATCAGCATACTTTATGGCCTACCCCAAAAAAACCACACATCAACTTCAAAATGGCACAGAACTTCGCTGCCCGTATAATTCACAACGCTCACCGATATGACCACATCACGCCACTACTATAGACCCTCCACTAGCTACCCATAGAAGCACGTATCAAATACAAATATCTACTGATAACTTTCAAACTATACAGTAAGATTGCTCCTTCATGCCTTTCCTCTCTTATTACCCCTAGTGACTCCATTAGATCCAGAAGAATGTGCACCCAGAATACCTTCTCAGTTCCAGCCCATTTTCATAATACAATCAAAACTACAAATTCAAGAGGGTTTTGTTTGTAGCCCCTACTCTCTGGAACGCTCCCCAGACAACCTAAGACTAATAAAAGATCTACAGATTTTTAGAAAAGAGCTTAAAACGTTCCTCTTCATTCAACACTTTAACCTCAACACCTCTATTACTCCCCCTCGAACACCATTATCCCCCCCTACTTCTCTCCGCTCTATACTGGAGAAATACAAATACAATAAATACATACCCTCCTGAACCTATTTCTCACTTGATATAGCTTATTTAGGTAAATCTCCAGGAACAAGCAGGAATGTAGTCCTCTCATATGGGTATCGTCGGTACCGATGGAGCCTGCGTGGGAACGCTCCCCAACGTCCAATAGGAAAGCTTTAGGGAACATCCCACAGCGCCTGCATGCTGCCTTCCCGCCTTTCCCAACTGTCCCCCTCCAGTTCTTTGTTTTCCGCGGAGCCGATAGGTCGCACATCCTGTCGCCGCAGAAATTTCCCTTCTTATTCTTCTTTTTTGTGGTCGCGTCTGCCTTCCCTCGATGCTATACCGGTACCGCCGATTCTTCTTTTCTTTTTTCTAAAAAAAAAAAAAAAAACACTTTGTTTCTGGTTCTCCAGTATTTTTTCTTTTCGGGTTCCACGCGCCATTTTGGGCACTAGGCCCAATTGTTTTCCTCAAAATGGAAAAACCTGCTTCGGGTTTTAAAAAATGTTCTAAGTGTGGCGGTACCATCTCCGTCACTGACACCCATGAGTGGTGCCTCAAATGTTTAGGTCCTGACCACTCTATTTCAGAGTGTGTTGCCTGTGGGATGATGTCAAAAAGGGACCGGCAAAACCGAGCTGCTAAACTTAGCACCCTTTTTCCCTCCAATGCAGCCTCCGTGGCATCGACGTCTTCCAGGGCTTCATCTTCCTCCCATGGATCTCAGGTAACTAAACATAAATCTAGCCGGTCCTCAAAGGGTAGATCTCCTTCTAAACATTGAGATGCCTCTGGCATTGCCCTTGAGGGACTTTCACCGGCAAAATTGCCCTGGCAGGAGGCTTCAGCTTCCAAAGCACTAACGGGGCTCCAGGATGTTCTTGAGGCTTGAACCTCTGCAGAACTACTGGTGCCATGCTCTGGGATTTCGGCTGCTTCATCTGGCACCGATACCCAAGCATCGGCAGCGTCGATAGACCAGAGGTTCTTGGCTATTGAACGCAGTCTGGCAGCTCTTCTCACGGACTCGATGCCCCTGAAACCGCTTCAGACAATTCAACCAGTACCGGCACCGACTGCATCGACATTGGCAGGTATTCTACTGGGACAGAGTCATGCGTCTCTATCCGGCATCGACGGTACCGGACCACTCCGATGCCGACTTCGATCGGTACCGATACCGTGCCTTGCACGATCACCCGGATCGGAGATACTTCAAGTCCCTCTGATGAGTCTGAAAGCTCTGCCGATACCAGAGTACTTTTTCCTGAGGATTCCTCTTCTCCTCAGCATAGAATGTCTCCACCAGAGGATATGTCCTTTCAGGATTTATCCGAGATGTGGCCCGAGGTCTTTCCATCACAGCGGCTCCTGAAAAAGAGCCTAGGGCAAAGGAATAGGAAATCCTGCAATACCCTAAAGCTCCCAAGGAGGCAGCTACCCTACCTATTCATGAGATCTTGCATGATCTTATGTTAAGGATGTGGGAAACACCTCTGACCACATCGCCTCACTCTCGAAGACTCGACACCATGTATCGAGTTCTTCCTTGTCCTGGGTTTCAGAAGACTCAATTACCACACCATTCCATAGTGGTGGAATCAGCCATGAGATGGATAAAGAGTGCAAAAAGGCATGCATCTAATCCTCCAGGACGTGAGTGTAGGACTCTTGACGCCTTTGGACGTCGAACCTTCCAGGCTTCCATGCTTTCTACAAGGATCAGTTCCTATATCTTGTATATGGGAATGTTCTTTAAGGAAGTCACAGGAGACTTAGAGCTTATGAGCCCTCTCCTTCCTGATGATAAAAGGCAAGATTATCTTTCTCTTGTTAAACATGCTCAGGATGTTTCCAAGTTTGTGAATCGTGCAGCCTTTGACTGCTTTGAATGCATAAGCAGAACCTCTGCTATTGCCATAGGTGCACGTAGAATTGCCTGGCTCCAGGCATCTGACTTGGAAATCTGGGTACAGGACAAACTGGGGAATATACCTTGCGCAGGAGAGAAACTCTTTGGCAAGAATTGACAGGAAAAAGCTAATGAGATAGATGCTGACAATATAACTTTGGATAGATTGTCTAAATCTACAGCTGATCCTGCGAGGAAAAGATCCTCTAAGAAACCATTCTTCAGCAAGAAGAAAAAATTGTATCCCTCCTATACCCAGCAGGGACATTGTTTAGGTCAGTCTGCCCAAAAGGGACAGCAGCAACAACCTAGGCAACAAAGGAAGTCAAAAGCAGCTAAGCCTCAACCGGCTCAGCAGATTCAGCCTCCACAGAGGCTTTGACTCCTGTCTAGAGAACTTTGCCTTCCTGGCCCTGAATGGCTCAGAACCCTCCACCATCCCAGGAAGGTTGTGTCATTTTGCCCCCAGATGGGGGTCAGATAACAGCAGAAAATTGGACTCTGTCTATTGTATGATAGGGGGTACAAGCTTCATTTCCTCAGCATGCCCCCTCGTACAATGGTAAGACAGTTCAATTCTCAGACCTCTCTCAACGACCGGTTAGGTCAAGAAGTCACTATGCTCCTTGCTCAAGGGGCAGTAGAAGAGGTACCCATTCCCCAACGGGGTACAGGGTTTTACTCCCCCTATTTCCTTATCCCAAAGAAAGCAGGACACAGACCCATTCTAGACCTCGGAGAATTGAACAAATTCCTGTTCAAAGAGAAGTTCAAAATGATTTCTCTAGGAACTCTGCTGCCATACCTTCAGAGTCAGGATTGGCTTTGTTCTCTAGATCTCAAGGATGCGTACACTCATGTTCTCATCCATCCAGCTCACCGAAAGTTCCTTTGATTCCTGTTTCAAGGGAAGCACTACCAATACAGGGTTCTTCCTTTTGGCCTGGCCTCTGCACCAAGGGTGTTCACAAAATGCATGGCTGTGGTAGCAGCATTTCTCCGCATCTTGGGAATATTCGTCTTCCCTTACGACTGGCTCATCCAAGCCCCTTCAGAGCCAGAGGCCAGGATTGCTCTGTCTCGCACAATGCGCATCCTTCAGTATTTGGGACTTGTCATAAACTTCACAAAGTCCACCCTTGCTCCCACTCAATCCCTAGAGTTTATAGGAGCTCTTCGCATTGTGCAGTTAGCTTCCCAAGCAGTGCTAAAACCTCACCTCACTGCTCGGGAAATGTTACAGTTGCTAGGCCACATGGCATCCACCGTGCATGTGGTTCCTTATGCTCGCCTCCATATGAGGGCAGCCCTTTGGACCTTATCCACTCAGTGGACTCGGGCGTCAGGTTGCCTATCAGACAAAATAGCAAACTCAGATCGCCTTATTTTGTCTCTCCAATGGTGGCAGTCACCCAAAAACCTTTTGGTGGGGTCTCCTTTTCAGCAAACCCCACCCCAGGCCACTGTAACAACAGATGCTTCACAGGTGGGTTGGGGAGCCCATCTGCAAGGCTTCTCTACCCAGGGGGTACCTGGACTCCACAGGAGGCCTATCTCCATATAAGTCTCCTGGAGATCAGGGCTATCTTCCTTGCTCTTTGAGTATTTCATGCCCAGCTCAGCTACAAGACAGTCCTAATTCAAACGAACAATCAGGTAGCCATGTTCTGTGTGAACAAGAAGGGCGTAACAGGCTCTCTGTCGCTCTGCAACGAAACTTTGCGACTATGGCCCTCGCCAGAGAGCAACGGATTCATCTCCTTTCGGTGTATCTTCCAGGCATTCAAAACTCTTGGGCAGACAAACTCAGACGAGTTCTGCTTCCACATGAATGGTCTCTCCATGCAGACCAGGTGGCCAAAATTTTTCAAATTTGGGGAACCCCGGACATAGACCTCTTTGCAAGTCCACTGAATGCCAAACTTCCCCAATTCTGTTCCAGAATTCTGGCTCGGGGTTGTCCAGACCAGGGATGCCTTCCTCCTTCACTGGGGTCAGGACTTCCTGTATGCCTTCCTACCCATTCCCCTAATTCCCAAAACCCTGTTCAAGCTTCAGAGAGACAGAGGTCATATGATCCTCATAGCTCCACTTTGGCCACGGCAAATGTGGTACCCTCTGCTCCTACATCTCTCTCAAGCTCCGCCACTGTAGTTAGGATCTGCTCCAGATCTCCTTTCTCAAGAGGACGGGATGCTGTGGCATCCCAATCCCCAGTCTCTGCATCTCAGGGCCTGGTTGCTGAAAGCCTAGAACTTCACGGTCTTAACCTTTCCCAGCAGGTGAAGGATATCCTTCATGCTTCCAGGAAACCTTCCACAAGACGCTCTTATGCATTCAAGTGGAAAAGGTTTACCATATGGTGCTCGCAGAAGGGTCTTAACCCTCTTGCGATACCTCTGGAATAATTACTGGAGTACCTCCTTCATTTATCAAATGCAGGGCTCAAGACTAATTCAGTGAGAGTCCATTTGAGTGCTATTGCAGCTTCTTTCAAGCCTCTCAATGGGCAACCTATTTCCTCTCATCCTCTCATAGCGAGATTTATGAGAGGCCTTCTTTTAACGAAGCCTCCCATTAAGCCACCACCGGTGGCATGAAACTTGAATCTGGTACTTTGGCAGCTCATGAAACCGCCCTTTGAACCATTAGCCACTACCTCTTTGAAATTCCTTTCCTGGAAAGGTATCTTTCTCATTGCAATCACATCAGCTCGTCGCATCAGTGAATTGCAAGCCTTGGTGGCTGATCCTTCTTATACAAGGTTCCATCATAAGGTAGTCCTTAGGACTCATCCACACTTTATGCCAAAGGTGGTTTTGCCTTTTCATTTTGTGGCAGCACTGATAGCATGCAATAAATAATACCCGGAGTCAGTACAAGGATCCAAACCAATTTATTGTGCACAAGGCCCAAGCATCAAAGGACTGAGCAATGGCGAACAGGAACAACTTCCTTAAATACAAGCTTCACAGTTTGATACAGGCAGACTTTTTATTGGTCCCAACGCCCCCTGCACCTATCCATTCGGGGACCCCCTCACTGGGCCCTCTTCCCCCTTCTCAGGCTATGCTAACACAGGCTCAGTTTCTAGACATAATACATTCCTGCTACAAGGTCACTGCATCAGCATAAAAGCATGGAATAAAGGATTAATACAAACTTATCAAAAGCAGTTTAGAGCGGTTTTAGGCCGATCCTCAGCCTTCACTGACTTTGGTCTTTCTCAGCACTACTATTTCTAGCAGTGGGGGTGGGGACTCCGGCCTAGCTTGCAGGCTCATACATGTACAGGCTATTATATAGGCCATAGCCTACCACAATTTGAACCAAGCGGTCTACCTTCCTGTATTCTTTCCAAGGCCTCACGCCTCAAATGCAGAAAGGAACCTTCATACTTTGGACTGTAAAAGAGCTTTGGCCTTTTACTTGCAAAGGACACAGCAACATAGAAAATCCTCTCAACTCTTTGTTGCTTTTGATCCTTCTCATTTGGGACTTCCAGTCTCCAAATGAACACTGTCCAGATGGATTGCACAGTGTATATCTTTTGCCTATGAGAGTAAGAACCTTCCTCTTGAAGGCCATGTCACAGCTCACAATGTGAGAGCCATGGCAGCCTCAATGGCTCATCTACACTCTGTGTCTATCGACGACATCTGTCGAGCAGCTACTTGGGCTTTGGTTCATACCTTCACAGCCCATTATTGCTTAGACAAGGAATCCCGCCGGGATGCCTTGTTTGGTCAGGCTGTTTCTTCAACACCTGTTCCACACTTATTTACAATAAAGATGTACTTTATTGTAAATAGTGTACCAGCTCGGTAATTGTTAAAATGTAAATAGTTTCCCCCAGTTCAAATCCATGTTATGTCTCCTGTTATATGTAAACTTAGAACAGATTTGACTGTCCGAGTATTATATTATTTAATGTAAACCGCACTGATAACAAAGAGCACGGTATATAAGAGCTGTTAAATAAATAAATACATAAATAATCAACTCCTTCCCACCATCCCTTGTAGGATGCCAGAGATCCATGGGGGGAAGTGGAGCCCTTTCACAAGGGCACACAACTTCTGGGGTTTCTCCCTGGCATCTGTAGCTAGGGAGTCCCCATATGTGAAGACTACATTCCTGCTTGTTCCTGGAGATAGCATAGTTACTCACCTGTAACAGGTGATCTCCGGGAACAGCAGGAATTTAGTCTTCACAACCCACCCACCTCCCCTAGGAGTTGTATCTCTTTCTCTCTTTTGTCTCAGCTATAAACTCAACTGGAGAGGGACAGTTGGGAAAGGCGGGAAGGTAGCACGCAGGCGCTGAGGGATGCTCCCAAAAGCTTTTCTATTGGACGCTGGGGAGCGTTCCTGCGCAGGCTCCCTTGGGACCGACGATACTCATATGTGAGGACAAAATTCCTGCTGTTCTCAGAGATCACCTGTTACAGGTGACTAACTATGCTTTACTCCTCTTCTTTCCCCACCCCCCTCTAAACCTTTCTCTTTATGAAACTCCATTTAATATATTTCTTCGTTATCCCGTTCCCTTCCCCCACCCTACACTTTAAATAGCTCTGTCTCCGCATCCGCTATTCTGCTATATGTGTGAACAGCTGATTTGTAAATAGTACCTTGTAATATAGTTTGATATGTTCAATGTTCTTTGTAAATGAGTTCTTTTCATTGTAAACCGCCCTGATCACTGGAAGGGCGGTATATAAAAACGTTTAAATAAATAAAACAAAATAAAATAAAGAGGTGAGTTTTCAGCCTGGATTTGAAAAGGGCCAGAGATGAAGCCTGACATACAGACTCGGGTAGTTTGCTCCAGGCATAAGTAGCAGCAAGGTGGAAGGATCAAAATCTGGAGTTGGCAGTAGAAAAGGGCACAGATAGAAGGGATCTATCAGAAGCGCAGAGATCCTGAGGAGAGGGGTTTAGGGAGAAATAAGAGAGGAAAGGTAGTGAGGAGAAGAATAATGAATGAACTTATTGGTCAGAAGTTTGAACTGGATATGGAAATGGATAGGGAGCCAGTGAAGCGACTAAAGAAGAGGGGGTTATATGAGCAAATTGAGGCTGGCGGAAGAGTAGCTGCACAGCTGAAGGGGAGACAGATGATTTAGAGGGAGACTAGCAAGGCGGAGGTTGCAATAGTCTAGATGGAAGGTGACTAAAGAGTGGATTAGTAGGGTGTGTAGAAAGGAAAGGACAAATTTTGCCAATGTTATAGAGAAAGAAGCGACAGATTTTAGCTGTCTGTTGGATTGTGCAGTGAAAGAGAGAGTAGAGTCAAAGATGACCCCAAGGTTGCGAGCTGAGGAAGCAGGGAAGAGTGTAGTGTTATCCACAGAAATAGAGAAGGGAGGAAGGGGGGAGGTGGGCTTAAGGGGAAAGATAAGGAACTCTGTTTTGGCCATGTTCAGTTTCAGACAGCGGTGAGACATCCAACTTTGAATAATTTTGTGTCATCTGCAAATTTGATCACCTAACTCATTATTCCCATTTCCAGGTCATTTATGAATATATTAAAAAGCAATGGGCCCAGCACAGATCTTTGGGGTACTCCACTATTCACCTTTCTCCATAGAGAAAATTGTCCATTATCTGGGAACAAGCAGGAAGTCAGCCCTCATATATAGGTGACGTCTGCGCCAATGGAGCCTGTGCAGAAGCATCTCCGCAGCTTTCAAAGCTTTAGGAGATGCACCATGCTTGTATGGTCCCCTTTCCACCCAAGGGTGCCATCTTGCCTCAGTCTCCTTTTTTCCATGGAGCCCTCTGGACGTCTGTCCTGTTTCCTCCGAAAAAAGTGTTTTTTTAAAATCCTGTGTTTATCCATACACATACCGGTTCCTTTCCCATCCCCGAGCCAGCTCGCCTCAGCGTTGCGTTGGGCTCATTCCTTTGGGGGGTTTTTGGGGTTTGTTTTCTCAAGGTATTTCTTGACTGGTGCTTCACACCCTTTTTTGGACACAAGCCTTGGACCCGTGCCGGGCAGCAGGGCCCCTTTTTTCCCTGATAGCCTCCAGCAGCTTCAAGAAATGTGATTGGTGCAGTAAGATGATGTCCCGCACCAACCCACATGATTACTGCCTTCACTGCCTTGGGCCAGAACATGATGACTCAGACTGCAAACTCTACAGGACCATGACTACAAAGGCCATCAAGAGCCTTCAGCTGCAGCAGGAACAGTTCTTTCACAAGTCCAACTCTGCACCAGAGTCTCCTGCGACATTGGGGCTCCCTCTGGTACCTCGGTTCCCCGTGAGGCCAGGGCTGCCTCAGAGTCCCATGGCCACGGCTCCTCCAAGAGGAAATCCCCAGAGGTGGAACACAAGAAATCAAAATCCTCGAAGATCACCTCTGAGGACAGATTCGGGAATAAGGGAAAATCCCATTCCCCGCACTTCCTGGTGTGAGTCCAAGGGGTCAGAGCGGGAACGGCCCCACAAGTTGTCCCAGAAGGAGTCGTCTGTATCCAGTGACCGGCCTCAGACACCCGAGGCCTTCCTTGTCGAGGACTCCCCTTGATAGAACAGATGCCAGGCCTGGAGCCCTTAGTGCCCATGTTGAAGGCTGTGGAGCCAACTGGCATGGAGACCGGGATGGTGGCCTTAGAGAGCAGTATATCTGCCCTCATTACCATACAGTGGGCATTTGTGTCTGGTTCCTCTGGTTCATCCGCCCCGACGATGGGACCCTTGACATTGAGGGCTTCCCCGGATGTCGAGCTGATCCTTGAGCACCACCAGCCTCGAGAGACCCATTGGTATCGCACAAGGTCTCGGTCCTAAAACTCAGGATACCAGTCCTCTCTGGCAAGTGCACGCAATTCGGACTGCAAGTCCTCTGGAGGTTGTGGGCCTTCGGGCATAGGCCTAGACTGTGGTGACTGCTGGGCCTCTGATTTGAGCTCTAACTTCAAGTCAGAATGGAAGACAGAGGACGAGGAGTCCTTGGACACTCGGCTACACCGAGATATCCCCTCAGACCTGTCTCCCCTGGTGTCCTGGTGCCATTCCCTCCCCGTGGACGTCACCTTCCTCAACTTTGTGCGGGACATAGCTAAGGTGCTTGCCATCGAGACCGAGGCCAAGGAGGATCCCCACACAGAGATTCTGCAGTATGAGACCCCCCTGAGGAAACCCTTACGGTGCCTATCCCTCCAATCCTCGAGTGCCTCTTCCTTCATATGTCCTTCTCCTTCCCATTGTACCGAGTCCGCTGAAGCCCCATGTTCCAGAATACTCAACTTCCCCACAACTCGATGGTTGTTGAGTCTGCCATGCACAGACTCAAGAGCCAAAAGACCCATTCCTCGTGCCTCCCAGCAGGAAGGCCCAGACTCTTGACACCCTCGGCCCTCCCAGGGCTTAATGCTTGCATGCCAAGTCCAATCCTATTAACTGTAAATTGGCATGTACCTCAAAGAATTGGCAAGGGAGCTCACCGGTTTCTCGGCAGGCCTCGACGGGGAACCCCTTCAGTGGTTCAAGTCTCTGGCCTTGGCGGTTAAGGAATGCTTGAGGTTTTTATCCCGAGCAGCTTACGACTACTTTGAGTCCTCAGCCAGAGTAGCTGCTGCGGGCATCAGGGCCCGACATCAGGCATGGCTGCAGTCATCTGACCTCAAACAATGGGTTCAGCACAAACTTATCGATTTCCCCTGTATTGGAGAGAATCTCTTCAGGAAACCCATGGCAGACAAAGCAGCTGAAATGGATACTGAGTTCTTGACAAGGACCAGACTCTAAAAAGACCTCGGTGCAGCCCCGTAAGAAGGTCCCTGGGAAGAAGCTCTTCTTCCCAAGGAAAAATGGAGATTTTGGCAATGCTTCAGAGTTCAAAACTTCTCGGCCCCACAGCAAGGCCAACAGCACAAGGCCAAGGGGTAAGGGCACGGCCCCTGGAAACAAAAGACCCCCAGGTCACTGGCACAAGCCCCACTCAGTCTGGGGGGAGATTTTGACTCCTTGGGCATTTTCCTCCTCTCCCCCAGGAGGTCCCCAGCAGCCCATAGGGGGGCATCTGGCCCTGTTTGCCCACAGGTGGTCAACCATCACCATCGATTCCTGGGTATTACAAGTGGTCAAGGAGGGCTACCTCCTTCACCTGCAATGGGCGTCACTCTCATACTGACTCTCCTGGAAAGTAAGATCTCTCCTCCACCAGACTCTGCTCCTCACCGAGGTCACAGGTTTCCTTGAGGACAAGGCGGTGGAACCAGTGCCCAAGCATCTCTGGGGCACCAGCTTCTACTCCAGGTATTTCCTCGTTCCCAGGCAAACAGGGGGCCTCAGACCCATCTTGGACCTGTAAGACCTGAACAGATTTCTGGTAAGGAAGAAGTTCAAGATGCTCTCCCTTGGAACACTGCTGCCATACCTCCAGCAGGGAGTCTGGCTATGCTCCTTAGACCTGCAGGAAGCCTATATGCACATCCTGATCCATCACAGCCACCGAAAATACCTCCATTTTGTAGTGGGGGTGAGATTGCTACCAATACAGGGTGCTGGCCTTTGACTGGCCTCATCGCCAAGGGTCTTCACCAAGTGCCTAGCAGTGGTCATAGCCCACCTTTGTCTCCAAGAGGTCTTCATATTTCCCTATCTGGGCGACTGGCTCATAAAGGGAGGCACAGCTGCAGAGGTGCAACACACCACCGAGTGCACTATCCACACTCTGCAGCACCTGGGGTTCGTCATCAACTACCCCAAGACCCACACCCCCCCCGGCTCAGTGCCTGGAGTTCATAGGGGCTCAGGTAGACATGCTCCAGGCGAAGGCCTTATTCCCTCAAGAGAGGTCAGAATACCTCAGGGGGCTAGCTGCAGAGGTACAGCAGTGCCAGTGGCTAATTGCCCGGCTTCTCCTCTGCCTGCTAGGCCACATGGCCTCTACGGTCCACGTGACTCCATACACACGCCTACACATGAGAACGACCCAGTGATGCCTTTGTTCTCAGTAGATACAAGCCACGGGCAGGCTTCGGGACAGGATGAGAGTGACTCACCAGCTGGCGGACTTCCTCGACTGGTGGCAGATCCCCCGCCACCTTCAGGCCTGGTTGCCCTTCCAGGCACCCACCCCCCAGAAGGTCCTCACCACAGACTCCTCCCTGTTGGGCTGGGGAGATCATTGCAAGGACCTCTGCACACAGGGCATCTGGTCCCAGATGGCATGCTAGCTGCAATCAACCTTCTGGAGCTCCTGGCAGTTGTTCACCAGCCCGGATAACACACAGTTGCCTGCTTTTGCTCCCGCCGGCCACACCCATCCTAGGTGGCAGTGGATGTGTTCCTCATTCCATGGATAGGCGGCCTCCTTTACGCCTTCCCGCCAACTCCACTGGTCGCTAGGACACTCTCTTCAGGTTCAGCGCGACAGGGCATCACTAATACTGATAGCCCCTCGGTGACCCAGGCAACCTTGCTTCCTGCTGCTTCTCCACCTATCAGCGGTGTCACTGATTTTCCCTGGGCTGTGTCCCAGGACTTCTATCACAGGAGAAGGGCACTCTCCTGCACTTCAACTTGGGGTCTCTGTCACTTACCGTTTCGCTACTGAAAGGGTAGCCCTGGCTCCCTTCAACCTCCCACGGGACGTGGAAGAGATCCTTCTAGCCCTCCCATAAGGCCTCCACAAGGAGAGTATTCGCTTTCGCGGCATCACTTCTTGGTTTAGTGCACTGAGAGATGGGCGAACCCGTTCTCCTGCTCGGTTCAGATGGTACTCCAGTACCTACTGCACCTGTCGCAGGTGGAACTAAAGGCCAACTCAGAGTGCACATGTGTGCTATCGCAGTGCATCACCATTCCATTCAGGGAAAACCCCTCTCGGCTCAGCCCCTTGCATCATGGTTCCTGCGGAGCCTCATGCTATCCAAACCCCCCGTCCACCCACCAGCGGCTAAGTAGGATCTCAATGTGGTGATCTTGCAGCTTACTAAGCCACCGTTTGAGCCCCTGGCTACCTGCCACTTGCGATACCTCTCCTAGGAAGATCATCTTTCTCCTGGCACTTGCATTAGTTCGCAGGGTCAGCGAGCTCCAGGCTCTGATGGCAGAGCCTTCCTAGATGAGGGTTCTACAAGAACAGCTGGTGCTCCGCACATACCCCAAGTTTCTGCCGAAGGTGGTGTCCCCATTTCACCTGTTAGGAGGTGGTGCTCTCCATCTTCTTTCTGAGGCCTCATGCCAGCAAGGCAGAGACCATCCTCCATACTTTGGTTTGTAAAAGGGCTCTGTCCTTCTATCTGCAACGGACTCGGGGCCACCGCAAAGCATCTCAGCTTATCGTCTTTTATGACCTCAGTCGACTGAAGTTCTCAGTGACTAAGTGAACTTTGTCCAGTTGGGTGGCAGTGCATTGCCATCGCCTATGAGCAGGCTGGGATCTCACGAGACCTCATCAAGGCCACAGCTACTTCTGTGGCAAATCTGCATTCTGTACCTGTGACAGAAATCTGCCAGGCTGCCAACTGGTCTTCGGTCCATACCTTTGCAGTTCACTACTGCCTGGAGAGGGAGTCCCGATAGGACAGTGCCTTCAGCCAGGCCGTACTCCATAATCTCTTCGGAGTGTAGGCCTGTCCTCCTACCCTTCTTTGTTCAGGCTACTGGAGTGCTGGTTCTCCACCAGACACCTTGATCTTGCGAGAGTCTCTTCGTTGGGACTTAACTGATGCAGCTCATGGCTCACTTCTCTAGCTACCGTGGTATTTTGTACAGGTTCTCGGTAGCCTGTAGCTGGGGAGTCCCATATGTGAGGACTGACTTCCAGCTTGTTCCCAGAGAAAGCATAGTTACTCACCTGCAATAGGTGTTCTCCGGGGACAGCAGGAATCAGTCCTCACAACCCTACCTCCTCCCCTTGGAGTTGCTTCTTTACCGTATTTTAATTTTTGCCATCTTAGCTATGTCATCAGACTGAGGCAAGATGATACCCTTGGACGGAAAGGGGACCACGCATGTGTAATACATCTCCCAAAGGCTTTTTTTGAAAGCTGTGGAGATGGTTTCGCACGGACTCCGGCACCGATGTCACCCATATGTGAAGCCTGATTCCAGCTGTCCCTGGAAAACACCCGATACAGTGAGTAACTATGCTTTTAGCCCTACTTTCTATCTTTTAACCAGTTCCTAATCCAGAATAGTACACTACCTCCTATGCCATAATTTTTTAATTTCCTTATGAGTCTCTCATGAGGGACCTTGTCAAAGGCTTTTTGAAAATCCAGATACACTATATCAACTGGTTCACCTTTATCTACCTGTTTGTTCACACCTTAAATAATTATAACAGATTAGTAAGGCAAGACTTTCCATGGCTAAATCCATTATGGCTTTCTCCCATTAAACCATGATCATCTACATGTTCAGTAATTTTATTCTTTATAATGGTTTATCTGGTACTGACGTCAGGCTCAAGGTCCGTAGTTACCCAGATAACCCCTGGAACGCTTTTCCTCAGCAATATGCAAGCTTGCCCATATACAACAAAGTAAAAAATGAAATAATTATTTAATATATTCAAGACTATCACTGTGGTTTCCTATATGAAAACGCACTGACGGGCAGGGATGGGATGGAGTGTGTTTGGGTGGCTTGGACGCCTACAAAATGGAAGACCCTGATGGCGAGGCACTGCTTCCAAGAACAGGTTGTAGCATCATCCATGGTGGAAAGGAGATGGATTACATGACTTGTCAGGCATGCTCTATGAAAGAGTTTGGCTTTGTTGCTCTGTACAGACGCTTCTCTTCTGCTGGTTTGCGGGGTCACGGTACAATATCATTGGATGACCTTGCCGAGGCTGTGACTACATCTGGAAGAAAAAAATGGCAGTCTATTCACTGTCACCTATTTTACTTCATCTGACCCACTTTCCCCAAGAGCCCTACTACAGAAACAGTCACATTTATCATATTCATGATAATTATAAACAAACATTCTCCCTAGTCTACAGTCACTTTATTTGATTTTTCAATGCCTTCTTTGTTTTTCCTTATTCTTAAAATTGGCCTCTTCTAATCACATCCATATTTAGTCTCATCTGGATACTGTGGGGGGGTTTTTGTTTTGTTTTATTTTTAAATAAAAACCGTGTATCCTTTTCTGACACTGGGCTCTTCACCTCTAATTCACTGCTATAGTCCCAGCCTCCAAAAAGCAGAGAGAGAAGCCACCAGTGAACAAAAGGCATTCACTGGGAATAAATGCAACACAGTCCTTGTTTCAATAAACTATTATAAAGACTTTAATCCAACACATTTAGAAACTGATGAAAAATGAGCATTAATTGCAGCACGAGCTGCCTTTACTCATCACAGAATGCATTCAAAACAGTATGGAATAAAAAAAGACCACGCATTGCTGTATCACCATTAAAGGTGTTTAGCAGTAAGTGGGGAGTGGGGTTCCTGGACTTCAAAGTATATCACTCAGCTTCATTACTAAGATATGGAATTGAATGGATTCCGGATGATTCTTCATCACCCTAGATCAAGATGGAGAGAGCACTGGGTTTTCCGTTTAGATTGTCTTCTCTGCCTATAATCCCAACATCAAAATTGAAGTCAACACTCATTCATAGTACCATTAAGGCAGTAATTGCAGACTTCTGTTGTAAGATTTCCTATTCTCTGCCGCTTCGTCAGTTTGGCACAATTGGCTGGTACAAGTCAATGGACGGAAAATTTGTTGGAAGAGCTGGTTGGAAAAAGGCATTCTCTTTGTTGGTCAGCTAGTTCATGGGGGGAATGTATTGACAAAAGAAAATCCTAATTGAAAGATTCAGACTGACACCCAAACAAGCTGCCAAATTAGATCTTTTGGCTTGGCTGACGTCCCTATGGTATGATGGAGAATGTCTTGTTGATAACTTAAGTGAATTCAGTTGCAAGGCTAAAACAAATGGGAATTTACTATCTTATTTTTATAAAATGATCAAGCGTCAAGATAGACCTTCATTGGTAGACCTCTATAGGACATGGGAACATGATGCAGATGTTCCCTAAAACAGATTTAGTTGGAGTGTCTTCTGGGGTAGAATTGTTCGGCCTACAATGTCTAGTAGCCTTACTTAGTCACTGTAAAGTATCACACATTGTGCAGTATGGACTCCTTTGCTCATGTTCAGGGCTGGACTCTGGGAGTCCAATACATGCTGGCACTCCAATACATGCTGGCACTGTGCAGGCATAGTAGGTACTCTAACTCATATGCTTTTTGAGTGTGCACTTATTCAACCTTTTTAGGATGGAGTATGAGGATATGTGTCTGATGTTCTCTGATTGAACTCTGATATTATACTCCAAATAGTCTTTTTCAGGTCACTGTGCCTGCCAGATGTTTTAAATAAATATGATAAAATGCTGTTTGATATTATGATCTCAATTGCCATTCAACACATACTACGTAATTGGAAGAACCTGTCCTTGTTCAATATAACCTTTTGGTGGCATGCAATATGTGCAACCAGAAAGCTGGAAGGTGCTGCATTTATATCATCTGGCAGTATAGGTAAAGTTGAAAGAATTTGGAAATCATTATACACTTATTTAGAAAATGTTTAAATTTGGACTGATGTATGGTATTTATGGATCATTTGGGGTCAGTTTTTAATTTGTTCTTTTTCTGGAGAAGCGAAATGTTATGGTATTGTATGTATTTGTATTAATGTATTGATTTGGTTAATAATTTGAAAATAAAATGCAATGTGTGCCTTTGAGTCAGTCCTGACTCCTGGCGACCCAGAAGCTCCTGGATTTTCTTGGCAGTGTCACTGGAAGTAGATTGCCAGGCCTTTCTTCTGAGGCAATGGAGGGTTAAGTGACTTGCCCAAGGCCACAAGGAGTGCTAGTGGGAATCGAACCCTGGTTGCTTGGTTACCAAGCCAGTGTTCTAACCACTAGGCTACTCCTCCACTCCTGTAAAGGAGGAACAAAAAAACAAACTGTTTGGAAGACAGGCTGAGATGTATTTGGTAGGAAGCTAGTTGTTGTTAAGCGCCGTAAAGTTTGTGTTAACTCATGGCGACTCTCTGGATAGTTGTCCTTAACTGTGTTCGGTCTTCAGTCATGCAGCTCATAGTTGATAGAGTGGCACCCATTGATGCTGTTATTGTATCAACCCATCTCATTGCTGGCCTTCCTCTTTTGCAGTGACTTTCAACATTGCTAAGCATGATGTCTATCTCTAATGATCTCTCATCGCATGATGTGTCCAAGTCTTGTTGAAGTCAAAGTCTTGTTATCTGAGCTTCTAAAGAAAGCTTTGATTTGATCTCTAATACTGACTGGTTTGTTCTTTGGGCAGTCCATGGTCTACACAGTATTCTATGCCAGCACCATAATTCAAAGGCATCAATTTTTTTCCTGTCTGTCTTTTTCACTATCACGTGGTTCTCAGAAATGTGAGAGAGTACATCTTATCAAGGGCTCTTATTGACCTCTGGAGTGCAGATAGAAATGAGTTTCCTCCCATGGATATGACATGATTTGGTTTTGTCCCAACAGTTTTCTCCTCCTCTTCACGATTGCTCAAGGATGTTTTGCTCCTATGTCGTATTTCCTCCCAATTAAATTTAGGGGCCTATACCCCAGAGCTCCTTCCAGAACCTTGCAGTCAAGTCATAAGCCCTAAATCCAGCCAGTAGGAGTCGTCATTGCACAATTGAATTCTTCCTCCTAGGGGTCTAGGTTCACCCTATATAGCATCCCTAGTCCCAGCTGACTCCAGTTGTGGAAGCCCTAAGCTAAGAATCAAATCCAGGTCGCTTTTCATGACGGTGCGCAGCACTGCTACTGAGGCACTGCCCATCTGACATATGTTAATCTAATATTATAGAAAAGGTTAACATTACTTTCAAACAATTGTTAACAATTTAGAATTTTTTTTGTGGGACTAACGTTGAGCAACGTCGGGGATAATGTTACCCAAAAATTCTCCTCACTTAATGGTCCACTATACTGATTTAATATAAAATCTGACTTGTCTTCAATTCCAACAGTTTCCCCTCATTTAAAACTTGTTAAATATACTCTGCGAAGTTCATATATTCAGTGTTTAATTCAGTATCTCAGTTTTAATATATAGCATCTCGACAGCACTCACTCTATGGTGGTACCTCCATATTTCACTATTTGCAGCATATTTCTAAGCCATGGGACTGAGATTTGACAAGCATGAATACTGGGCAGGAAACCCCAGGGGGAATGGGCAAAAAAGGAGCCCTAGTAGGGAGTAGAACCAAGTAGCAGCAGGTTGGTATTATCAGCTGTGGGATTAATATATCTGCTCTAAAAATTGCTCTAGGAATTTTCAGCAGCTCTTCCACTGAGCATATGGTGTTTTGGCTTTGTAATTTAACCTTATGGATATATGTTCAAAATAAATTAAGGTGAAGATATTGATCAGGCCTGAGTGATATATATTGCAATATCCCAGTGGATGAGATTTTTTTTTAATGGTGCTACTAGTGCATCTGATGATCTGCTGGTTTGGGGACTATTTATTCTTCTTTTTGATGTCAAGCCATGTGACTGCTGTAGTAGCCCTTCTTCTACTGGTCGATCCCCGATGCTACGCAGCCTCTTTCATTTCTGTAATGTTTATGTTTATGTTTATTACATTTGATATACCGCTCAAGCCAAAGCATCAGAGCGGTTTACAATATTACATAAAAAGCAGTTAATCATGGGCTTTCCTTTGGGTCCTTTTTTGTGGGATAGAGTTGATGAGGAATATGTGAATCAAATTAGGAAATGGATAAGATTATCGGCTGTGCAGCGTATGTATAGAAACTTGAAAGCGCTCCCAAAGATGTTTCTCGAAGCGAGAGAGGGGCTTATGTAGTTGAATGGATGCTGCCACTGTTTGGCATGCAAGTAGGCTTGGGACGATGAAAAGTCTCCATTTGCAGTGAGCCCAGTAGATCACTTAGACTGAAAAAAACTGCCTTCCGTATAGTTCGGGCCTCTTACTACATTTCAGAAGTCACTTAGCTTTGATCTAGAAGAAGACGTGCAAAAATCAGTAGTCTCTACTATGTCTCTGAGGGTAATGTCTTCAAATGGAAAGAACCTCCCTCCAAAAGCTGCCCTGGCTAGCAGTACCATACAGGGCCAAATTTAAAACTCTCTCTGATTTTCAAGTCCCTCAGACAAAATGGGGTCAGAATACCTAAAGAATGTTTGCTATGTACACATCCTTGGGGCTCGAAGGTGCGGCCAAGGAGCATCCCTGACCCATGGCCTAAGGAAATCGCACAATGTAACACTTGCCAGCAAGCTTTCTCAGGAGTAACCTCCACACTCTAGAACTTCTTCCCAGAGGGGCTGTGTCTACTTCAGCAAGCTGGTGAAAGCCTGCCTTTGTTTCCAAACCCTTAATAGCTCTGGCGATTGACTTATACCGCATTGGGACTAGCTTATTACACACCTGTAACTGAGACAGCTCCACTACCTTATTCAACTGTACATATAATTTACCTTCAGCCACTTTTATTTATCCTGATGCCTTTGTCTTACTCGTGTGTCTATTTCCTAATTGTGCTTGTCCCCTCTGCTGCCTAATAAGATGTTTTTTTATATAGTGCTGACATTGCGATGACATATCTGTTATATGAATATTCTGTCATGGTGCATCATTTGTATCCTGCTAATATCACATCCTATTTCTGCCATAGGAATGTTCTGCTGTACTGTTTTGTGTGTTTTGTTACTGATCCTGTTTCATATAATTGCTATTACTAGGATTTAATTTGCCCATCTCTGAGTTTACCATATTGTTCTAGTTATGTATTATGCTGACATTGGGTCATTTTACTATTGTTATGCTGTTTCTACCGTGTAAGTTATGTCAAGTTATACCTGTTGCACACTGCCTTGGGTGAATTGCCTCATAAAGGTGGTTAATACTTCTTAATAAATAAATGTTGCAGATTCACCACTAATGCTCATCTGCACACTTGCGCTGTTCCAAAGAGAGGTGTAACCTGGAGTTCAGGATATGCACAGGCAACCGATCAGGATGCGCCTGGAAGTTCTTTTTAATCAGGCTGGTGGCACCCAATACCATTGGGACGGTTTCTTCATCTTGGTAGCACATTTTCTTCGTCTCTGTCTGCATGTGTTGGTACATGAGGATCTTCTCTTTCTCCGTAGTACAGACTAGTCATTTGGTACTAACACTGTCTTAGACGTATCTCCTTTTCCTATAATGTCCACTTTTATCCGTGGGAATAGGGTGCAAGGCCAGTGCTACCATTTGGCAAACTAAGTAGTCGCCTAGAGCACCGGCTTTCTGGGGACACCACTGCCTCCCTTCTCCGGGACTTGCGGTAGTAGTAATAGTGGCTCAGTAAATACAGAGCAGCACTTGCCTCATGTCACTGGGGGCTGCCCCGTGGTTCCTGCGCATTACAATGCCTCTTCCGTCCCTGCCCCCCCCCCTCCCCCAGATTGAAAAACTGGAAGTAGCATCAGAGAAGGGCAGAAGAGGCATTGTTAAAGAACAGGAACCGCGGGGTACTGCCAGCAACCTGAGGTAAGAACTGGCCCGTGTTTACTGAGCCATAGCCACCACTGTAGGCCCTGGAGAGGGGTGCACTGCGACAGTGCTGGTGCGGGGAGGGTGCTACAGGATGGAGCCGCCCACCTAGGGCACCTCCGATCCTTGCACTGGCCCTGAGCATAAGACATTGTGATCCCCCGTGAAGAGCCAGTGCAAGGATATAAGCTGCCCTAGACGAAACCTCATTCTTGAGCTCCTCTTGCCCCACTGTTACACATCTGTGGGACCTGCGACAGTGCCAACAACTTCCTCCAGGACCTTTATGGTGCAAACATTCTTTGTGGGTCTTCATATGCTGCTTAATCACTAACCAAACACCATGCTAAGAGTAACAATACAAAATGCCAAAACAAAACTTATAACTTCACCAAACTTATACCAACCACCTTATAAACTATACTTGTACTTAACCCAAATTAAATGATACCAAAAAGGGATCGACAGAGAACAACACCTCAAATTTCAACTAGGGGAGAAAAAGACCTCAGGGTGACAATATGTCCCTCTATGTGGCAGCAGAAGTGCCATAGGGGAAGTTGTAAAGATCGCATCGTTGGTCTAAAATACCCCCCCACACTTTATTAAAGCATTACAAAACTACCAAAATGAGTGGAGAAGTACTTTTCCAATAACTGGTTCAATAAAGTGTGGGGAGTTTTTTAGACCAGTGATGCGAACCTTACAGCTTCCCCTGTGGTAGTTCTATTGCCACATAGGACATACTGTCGCCCTGAGGTCTTCATATGCTGCACGTCATAAGAACAGAACTCTCTAGACCAGCATCCTGGCTTGCAACTGATATTTAGAATATGAAATGCTGAAAAAGCAGCAACTTGTTGCCATAGCGATAAGCCTCTTCTCTCTGCCTGTAAGCAAGTGGAAAGCTCTCCCTTTGTCTCTCCTGTGTCGGAGGTGTTGGAGTCTGTGTACATGGATAGCTCACTGGCAGAGAAAAAAGACCCCTTTGTCAGTGACGTGTTATATTTATTTAGGTAACTAGGCTTATGTACCACTTTTCTACGAGTCAAAGCGGTTTACATTCGGGTACTGTCTATGTATATTTCCCTTGTCCCCGAAGGCTCACAGTCTGTTTTTGTACCTGAGGCAACAGAAGGTTAAGTGGCTTGCCCAAGTCCACAAGGAGCACCTGTAGGACTAGAAACCCCGGTCCTTCTGGCCCAAGGTTGCTGTCCTCTAGTGGAATTTCTATAAAGCATGTGTGTAGTTATGTGATAAATGTGTGTAAATTCTTATTTTAAAGGGTATGCGCTTGCTTTAGGTGGTTGCTATTGCGTAAGCGCGTGCATATGTCTCATTGCGTGTACTTTAAGTTTGGACGGGCAGAAGGGCAGAGCTTGGGCAGGCATAGGTAAGGCCTAAATTTATGAACATAATTTATATATTTAGGCATTTCTGAAGGATCTAGGTGCGAGCATTTACATATGCTTTAGAGACACTAGGTTCAGGCGTGCCATGATACCTTATTTTATAAAGTACTTCGCTTTTTAAAATAGGTCCCACATATGAACCTCGAAACGTGTGATAACTGCGTGGAAGACTATAAAATTGCTCTTGACATGGTATCTTAGTCTCATTTGCTATGCATTAGATGGACAATCGTACACGTTTCTCGTTCTCCATTGTACCTGGGTTGTACACTCGATGAAAAGTGTCCCTCAAAAGCAGCAGAATATTTCAAGAGGCATTAGTTAGTGCATCAGAGAGCAATTAGCTTCTCCAGATTAGGAGGCAAAGAGAGACACTAGTTTTATATTGCGCTTTGTTTGGCGTGGAAAGAGTGTGTTGATTTGAACATTGTTATTGTCTCTTCCCACTACTTTGAAGAGCTGTATGCCTGGACATCAGCACTTGTCAACTGTCATCTCGCCTTTTAACGCCATCTATTAATTTTATTGTATTTTGCTTTCAGAATTACAAAATGCAAGTTGAAGTCAAATTCCTTTTAATTTTATCTGCAAGAGCATTTAGCCCGCTCCTCCTAGAAAACAAGTTATAGTCCGTATCTTTCTTTGTCAGCTTTCATCAGGACTGTTGACACAATTCTGTAGAACTCAGAATCCAAGAATGAATTCTTTTAGTCCGAGCTAAGTCTAGTTTTAATGTTCTCAGTACCCTGCCGTGAAAACAATGCTGTGACGTGGTTTCAGCTCTACATAGTCTAAGCTCCTGGCATTTCCTGCCTGCTTTCACAGATGCCTCAAACAACAAAGAGGGAGAAATGCCAAGTTAGCAATTACATGCTGCCCTGAATACTGTGTAACCACTTGCTCCTGGAGAAGCAAAGCCACTTATCAATGAAAGGAAGCTGTGAAGAAAATGATTGAGAACGCTGCTGAAGATCTGTTGACAGGGAAAAAAAATCTATATTTACGAACATTTTCAAGTTGCTGATTACAGAACTGCATCGTCAATAACTGTCTCATGGTAAAGTAGGTTACTAAAGAGAGACAACTGATTGTCAATGAAAACTTTAATGTCAATGGGGGGGGGGAGGGTTTGTTGCTTCAGTTAACCACTTTTAGGGTCTCTTCCTTAAAGTTTTTTTTTTCTCCGTGAAGACATAGAACGAGTGAAAAATCTTAAGTAAATCACATCCTTGTCACACAATTCTTTTGACCGAGGTGTGTCTCTGGATAGGTGACCTGGAAAACTATAGCAGAAGTCAGGGGAGCTAGATTTCTGATTATGCCAAATGCACACGTTTGAAGGGTAATTTCCTAACGAGTTGCTTATGTTGGAAATCCAAGTATGTGCCTGCTTTGAAGTAACTTTATAAATACACATAGGCACCTATGTGTCATCTCACAAAATCTACAGTCATAGCTAAAATGTGCTCATGTATTTTTACACCTGCTCAGGACCTACCTGGGAGTCCTCTCTGACTTCACAGACAGTGCAACGTCCTTGGCTCTGCAGAGGACAGTTTGATAACGTCTTGCCTTGTCAACATGCGGGTTGCTTTGCGTCTATCGTGTGTGTTTTATAAAGTAAAATAAGTGCCCCCTTAACTTTATATAATAGGCATATAAGTGGTTGGATATGTGTGGCAAATATAGCTGTAAACAATGACACCAACCCTAGAGCTGGGGCAAATGCCCTTGTGTACATTTTGAAGGGGCACAAATAGGTTATAGTAGTTTATAACTTTGAGGCTGCTTTTGGATGGAACATACGAAGCATGAACCAAGGGAAGTTGGAGATGGTCAAGAATGAAATGGAACATGTACAACTCGATCTGTTGGGTGTCAGCGAACTGAAATGGACTGGCATTGAGCAGTTTGTATCTGATGATCACATGGTCGTCTATGCAGGAAATGAAAGACAAAGAAGAAATGGTGTTGCATTTATAATTAAGAAGAAACTTGCAAGAACTGTAATGAAATACAATGCAATCAGTGAACACTTAATTTCTATTCGTCTACAAGGAATGCCCATCAACATAACTATAATTCAAGTATATGCCCCAACAACAGCTGCAGAAGAGGATGAAATTGACGAGTTCTTTGAAAAAGTACAAGCTGAAATTGACAGAACATGCAAACAGGATATCCTGATAGTCATGGGCGACTGGAACGCAAAGGTTGGCAACAAAGAAGAAGGCAAAATATTTGGAAAATATGGACTTGGCAACAGAAATGAAGCTGGAGAAAGACTGATAGAATTCTGCAAGACCAATGATCTATTCATCTCAAGCACCTTCTTCCAGTAACACAAGTGGTGACTGTACACATGGACTTCACCCAATGGATTGTACAAAAATAAAATTGACTACACCTGTGAAAGTCAGCGATAGAAAGGTTTTATAATGTCAACAAAGACAAAACCTGGAGCTGACTGTGGTACAGATCACCAACTACTAGTATGCAAACTGAAGCTAAAGTTGAAAAAGAGCAAGCCACTCATGAATGTAGCAAAATATGACCTTGAAAATACACTACCAGAATTTAAAGACTGCCTGCAAAATCGATTTGCTGCTTTAGAAACAAATGACAGAGCTCCAGAAGAGTTATGGGATGACATCAAGAAGGTTGTGTTGAAAAAAGTGAGAAATCTCTACAAAAGGTAAAAAAGCAAAAACAGCCAAAATGGATGACGGAAGAAACTCTGAAAATTGCCCAGAAACATGGCTAAAGCTAGAGGATAAGGAGAGGCAATCACAGAACTCAACAGAGATTTCCAATGTGCAGCCAGACAAGACAAGAAGAAGTACTACAATGACGTATGCAAGGAAATAGAAGCAGAAACTATTAAAGGAAGAACAAGATCGGATTTCCTAAAGCTACAAGAGTTAAAGAAAAAATTCCATCTTCAATTGGAATGTTACAAGATACTCAAGGATCCATGTTGAATGATGCTAAGATGATCAAGAAAAGGTGGAAAGAATGTACAGAGTTATATGATAAAGATTTAGTGGACCAACAGCCATTTCAACCTGTACCTTATGATCCGGAACCATTGCTGATGAAAGAAGAAGTTGAAGCAACATTGAAAACCTTATCAAAGAACAAAGCACCAGGCATTGATGGCATTCCAATATTTATTTATTTATTTAACAGTTGCTTATATACCGCTACCTTCCACAGATCAGGTGCGGTTTACATTGAACAAGGAATGAACAGATTTACAAGTCTGTTTTACATGGAACATTTGTTAACTAGGTACAATTTAGCTGTTTTACATGGAACATTTGTTAACTTGGTACAATTTTGCTAAATACATTAATCATGAATGACTAAATATGGTAAAACTTGTTAAATAACAGACGAACTTGTTAAATAACAGACGAACTTATTTACATATTTTGATCTATTACATATATCTATTTACAAGATTTACAAGTAGTTATTTAGTCGATTTTAATTGTAATTGTAGTTAGCTAGGAGAATTAGAGTTGGTGTACCCTAGGTTGCTATTAACCATTACCTGTCAGAGGTAAGGTATTTTCAAGTGTGCCAAAATGGGAGGTGAATAGATAAGTCTTTAATTTCTTGCGGAGTTCCTTTGCATCATTTAATGCCCTTATTTCTTCAGGGAGGGAGTTCCATAGGGTGGGAGCTGCATGTGAGAACGCTTTCCTATTAGTAGTCTTTTTAGCAGTTGTGAATTCTTTCGGGATCCTAATTCTATTCGTGTGGCCTCTCCGTAGCGTAATTTGGGATGTGTCTTTGGTGATAAGTTTTGTTAAGGGGACTGGGGCCATTGTGTTTAAAGTCTTAAATGTGGTGATAATCAATTTGTGATTTATTCTGGATTGAATTGGGAGCCAGTGAAGGTTTGCTAGTATAGGGGTAATGTGTTCAAATGGTGGAACCTTCATTACAATTCTTGCTGCTGCATTTTGGGCAAGTTGGAGTCTTTTAATGTTTTGTTTTGTTGTTCCTAGTAGGGTGAGATTTGCGAAATCAAAGTGTGGTGATGATGGCCTGTACAATGCTCAGAAAATCATGTAGAAGTACAAGAGGACGTAATTGTTTTAAAATTTTGAGTTTAAAGTAGATCTTCTTAGTGATGTTTCTAATATGTGTGTCCATACTAAGGTGTGAGTCAAGGGTGACACCCAGGTATTTCACTTCATTTTTTATAGTAATGTTGTGATTTTGGAGAGTGATGTGTGTTGGAGGTATGTAGGATTGATTTTTAGTTACTATTAATATATCCGTTTTAGAATGATTGATATGGAGATTGTGTTCTTTTAGCCAGGTTGTTAATTCAGAGAAGCATTCTGTTAACAGTTGTAGTGGGAGTGTTGGGATTGTGAATGGAATGTACATCATCATGTCGTCTGCGTATATGTGGTAGTGGACTTTAAATTTCTTGAAAATGTCACAGACCGGTTGGATATATATATTAAATAGGAGGGCAGAGAGGGCGGAGCCTTGTGGGAGACCAATTTCCTGTTTGTATGTTTTAGAAGTTTCAGTGTGTGTTCGGACGGTTTGTGTTCGATCAGTTAGATATGAGGTGAACCAATTTTGTACAGTTGAGTGGGTTCCTATTTGTTCTAGTCTGTTAAGCATTAGAGCATGGTGTACACTGTCAAACGCTGCAGAGATGTCTAGAAAGAGGAGAATGAAAGCTTGTTTAGGGTTATCAATGCCTCTTATTAATGTATCGAGGAGTACTGTTAATAGGGTGTCTACACCATGGTAGGGGCGAAATTCATATTGTTGGTCATCAAGTGGGGCTGAAGTTTCTATATGATCTTGTGTTTGAGTTTGGACGATCTTTTCAATCAGTTTAGCCATAAATGGGATACTAGAGATAGGTCTGTAGGAGTTGGGTGATGTTTTGTCAAGGGTGTTATTTTTAATTATTGGACGGATTTGTGCATGTTTGAGGGAAGGTGGTAAGTATCCTTGGCGCAGCGACAGGTTGACTATGGGAAGGATAAAGGGGGATAGTGTAGTGAGGGTATGCTTGATCCAGTTTACCGGACATGGATCAAGTTGAGAGGTCGTAGTGTTCAGGTTTGAAATAGTAGTCTTGATAGTGTCTTTGGTTATAGGGTGAAAGTCGGACCATTTTTCAAATTGGTGTTGGTGGGAAAGGGATAGAGGATTTGGTGTGAATGCAAATGATTTTGCTTTATTCATATAGTGGTTTGCTAGAGTCTGGGCAGAGATATCAATATTATCGTTGCTGGTCCCATATGAGTTATTGGTTAAGTTTTGGACGATACTAAAAAGTTCTCTTGGTCTATTAATGGATTTGTTTAGTATGGTTGAGTGGTAATTTTTCTTTGCGCTGTCTGAAGCTTCTTTGTACATTTTAAGGTGGCTGTGATACGCATTGTAATAAGGGGTGGATTTGGTTTTGCGCCATTTAGATTCAATATTTCTCAATTCTCTCTTCATATGTCTTAAGGTGCTGTTGAACCAGGGGGTATCTCCTATTCTAGAGTAGCTTTTCTTTTTGATGGATTGTTTATAAGCAGCTGCATTGTTAATTGTTTTGTGCCAAGTTGTGACAGCTTCATCTAGGTCAGTTGGTACAAGGGTGAGATGGGGTATAGTTAGATTGATAAATTCATCAGCGTTAAATTTTGTGAATCTAGGTGGAGGGGTAATTTGTAGATTATTTTATTGTTTCTTCCAGTGTAGGCTAAGGTGAATTTGATCAGGTGGTGGTCTGACCAAGGAACAGGTATACACTCAAGCGATGACTGGTTGAAATGTTTTTGGAAAGCATCTGGTAAAAAGACTAGATCAAGGGTTCCACCTTTCTTATGAGTCTTTGTATTGATTATTTGGAGGAAACCCATATCTGCAATTGATTCCAAGAAAAGGGCTGAGTGTGAAGGTGGCAAGGATGGGAGGTTAAAATCTCCTAGTGATATAATAAGGTTGGAGACTGTGGATGAGCTGAGGAGTTCTATTAGGGCATCTAAGTTTTCAGATTTTTGGTCCGGTGGCCTGTATAATAAGCAAATTTTGAAATGATCTATTTTTAAAATGATGGTGTCAATGTTATTTGGGAGATCAGATGGATGTGGTTTAGCCTTTAGTTCTTTTTTTGTCATTATAAGAACACCACCTCCTTTTTTAGAGTTTCTGTGTGTGTGAGATATGTCATAGATGTTGGTGTTAAGTTGGTTTAGGTAAACAACATCAGAGTCGGTTAGCCAAGTTTCGGTAACACATAGGATGTCTGGCTTTTGATCATTTAGTAAGTCAGTGAAGATGGGTAATTTATTTTTCATAGATCTTGCATTTATTAATATACAGGACAATGTTTGGGTGGTTGTTGGTTGAGTGTGTAGATGGGTGAATGTGGTAGGTTTTATATGTATTAGTCTGTGATGATTTATTTTCATGTTGATGCCAATATGCATTTGAGACGAAGGGGGATCCAGGCGGACGCTTCTCTGAATTATTGGGATTAGTTTGTAATTATTGTTATTTTGACTATTTGTCAGTGTGATAAGTGTCAGGATTATTAAACTGCTGCTTATTAGTTTTAGCCAGAAGGTGTTTGAGCAATACATTTTGGAAATGGTATATCAACAGTATATCTTTTTCTACTGGCAACAGTATATCCTTTTCAACTAGCAACAGTGTATCCTTTTCTACTAGCAACAGTATATCCTTTTCTACTGGCAACAATATATCTATTTCTATTGGCAACAGTAATTGTTATGAAATTACAGTTTTCAAGTTAGCTTTTTCTACTGGCAACAGTATATTCTTTTCTATTAGCAGCAGTGTAACCTTTTCTACTAGCAACAGTTAAATTAGGTAGACTATTAGCAATAGTACCAAAGGAACAATGGTGGAAAATTTAAAGCAACTAGCAATAGTATATGTATATTCTTAGCTGTTGGAGTCTGTAGTTAAGGGTGGGTGGGGTTAATGATTAATAACAGGCAGCGAAATAGGGTACTTGTTACTATAAATGTTGGGTACATTCAACAATATGAGTAGGTATGTTGGTACGTCAAAACAAGGATGAACAAATAGATGTGATATACTTGCTGTATCAGCTGGGTGTCCGGAGGAGGCTGGATAGGAGCGAGTTCAGTCTTGCGGGAGCTTTAGCTTTATGCCTAAGCTGATCTTCTTTAGTTGTTGGGGAGCGTCTCTAGTCCTTTATTGGACCACGCCAAAGGGTCCTCAGGCGCGTGGCCTGGCAGGCGCGTGTATGCCTGCCGGTGTAAACTTTACAGTTGCAGGTCACGTGCCCCGATGGGCAGAGGAGGCTCCGTTGATGTTCCCGCTGTTGGAGGGTCGATCCCCCGACTGGGGAGAGTTGGGGAAGGTGTCAGGAGCTGAAAAGGACCGCGCACCAGCACCTGCTGGAGGATCGGAGTGCTGGGCTGCCGAAGAGGCCACGCGTCAGCTGTCGCTCTTTGTTAGATGAAGATCTTGTTGCTTGGATTGGGCAGAACTGCGTGGTTGCGGTGGCCTGGTGCTCCGACCCTCTCGATCACGCTGTTGGAGTGGAGTTGGTTTTTGCCTGTCGTGCCACCACCTAAGGGCCACGCCAAAGGGCCCTCTTGCGAGGCCCTCAGGCGCGGGCCCGCAAGGCGCGGGCGCGCTTGCCTGCGGCTGCCTTTAAAGAAGGCAGCTGGGTCCTCCCACGGCCCGGATTGGGCCGGAGTTGCTGGAGCGGGAAACGCTCACCTCCTTCGCTCTACCCCGACCGGGGAGCACCTGAAGCCAGTTGCTGTGGCCAAAAGGGCCGACTCTTGCCTGCGGCTGCCTTTAAAGAAGGCAGCTGGGTCCTCCCACGGCCCGGATTGGGCCGGAGTTGCTGGAGCGGGAAACGCTCACCTCCTTCGCTCTACCCCGACCGGGAGCACCTGAAGCCAGTTGCTGTGGCCAAAAGGGCCGACTCTTGCCTGCGGCTGCCTTTAAAGAAGGCAGCTGGGTCCTCCCACGGCCCGGATTGGGCCGGAGTTGCTGGAGCGGGAAACGCTCACCTCCTTCGCTCTACCCCGACCGGGGAGCACCTGAAGCCAGTTGCTGTGGCCAAAAGGGCCGACTCTTGCCTGCGGCTGCCTTTAAAGAAGGCAGCTGGGTCCTCCCACGGCCCGGATTGGGCCGGAGTTGCTGGAGCGGGAAACGCTCACCTCCTTCGCTCTACCCCGACCGGGGAGCACCTGAAGCCAGTTGCTGTGGCCAATAGAAGTATTACAGCAATCTGATGCAACTGTTACCAGGAAAAATGGAAGACAACACCATGTCCTACTGACTGGAAAAGATCTGTGTTTATACCAATACTAAAGAAAGGTGATCCAACTGACTGTGGAAATTATTGCACAATCGCTCTGATGCCACATGCCAGCAAGATTCTGTTTAAGATTATTCAGCATAGACTACAACCATACCTGAAGTGCAAGCAGGGTTCAGGAAAGGGCAAGGAATAAGAGACATCATCGCGGATGTGAGATGGATCCTTAAAAAGACTAAAGAATGCGAAAAGGATATCTGTGTTTTATTGACTACAGCAAGGCTTTTGACTGTGTAAACCATGAGAAACTCTGGGCCACATTAAGAAGCATGGATATACCAGAACACCTCATCGTTCTCTTGCACAACTGTTACATTGATCAAGAAGCAATAGTTCAAGCGGAGAAACAGAAGAAACAGAATAGTATAAAATCAGCAAAGGTGTACAACAAGGCTGTATACTTTCCCTCTACTGGTTTAATTTATATGCAGAACAAATCATCAGTGAAGCAGAACTATATGAAGACGACAGAGGTGTGAAGATTAGTGGGAGACTTATCAACAACCTTCGCTATGCTGATGATACCACATTACTGACTGAAAGTGAAGACGATCTGAAACATTTGCTTCTCAAGATCAAGTAAGGTAATCTTAAAATGGGCCTGTACCTTAATGTAAAGAAGACCAAGATCCTGACAACTGGTAAAATCAATAAGTTCATCATTGATGGAGATGAAATTGAAATAACCTACTTGAATCAACTGTCAATAAAGAAGCAACAAACAGTCAAGAAATCAGATGACACATTGCTCTTGGCAGAATGGCTATTAAGGACCTAGACAAGATTCTCAAGAACAGAGATGTCTCTCTCCATACGAAGATTCAACTTGTTCAGAGGATGGTATTTTCAATAACATCATATGGATGCAAAAGTTGGACAGTGAAAAAGATAGACAGGAAGAAAATCAATGCCTTTGAATTATGGTGCTGATGATGAATACGGTGTATACCATGGACTGCCTGAAGAACAAACCAGCCAGTACTAGAGGAGATCAAACCTAAGCTGTCTTTAGAAGCCCAGACAACAAGACTTTGACTTTCATACATTGGACACATCATGCAAAGAGAGAGATTATTAGAGAAAGACATCATGCTTGGCAAGGTAGAAGGTCAACGCAAAAGAGGAAGGCCAACAATGAGATGGATTGATACAATAACAGCAGTTTTGAGTGCCAGTTTGTCAACAGTGAGCTGCCTGACTGAAGACCGAACACAGTTTAGGACTACTATCCAGAGGGTCGCCATGAGTTGACACCAACTCAACAGCACTTAGCAGCAACAACAACAACATTTTATAACTTTGAGGCTGCTTTTGGATCTTGATGCCTTGTTTTCCTTTTGTTGCCTTTTCCCTATTTGTTCCCCTTGCTCTCATCTATTATATTGTCTGTCTTGATTAGATTGAAAGCTCTTACAAGCAGGGATAGTCTTTTACATATCTCTGTACAGCGCTGCGTGCGCCTTGTAGAGCTATATAAATGATTAATAGAAGTAATAGTAGTAATTTATGCTCCATCCTTGTGCATGCCCATGGTGAAAGTACATGCCATCCGCCTGCATGCATACTTACAGAATAGTGACTCGCTAACGTGTACGTAAAGGCCCATACATCTGTGCAAGCCATTGAAAATATGTGATTTGCATGTGTCAATGCACATAACTTTACACAGCTCCCTAGTGCAGTGTTCTCAACCCAGTCCTCCGCTACCCCATAGGCCTCTTGTGTTTTCAGGATTTCCACATGACTATGCACAAGATAGATTTGCATGCATGCATGCAGATCTATCTCATGTATATTCATTGGGGATATTCTTAAAATCCGACTGGCCTACGGGGTACTGGAGGACTGGGTTGAGAATCATCGCTCTAGTACTAGTTGAACATTTATTCATTAGAAAGGTAAAGGGTGTCTCTGCTATATCAATTGGTAAAATGATGGAGGGAATCAGAAATAGAGCATGTGCAGGATGGCTTGAGGTAGAGCTTTGGCTATTTATTTATTTATTTAACTAGGCTTATAGACTGCTTTTTCTTCCAGGCAAAGCGGTGTACATTCAAGTACTGTATATATATTTTTCCTTTGTCCCCGAAGGGCTTACAATCTATGTTTTGTACCTGAAGCAACGGAGGGTTAAGTGACTTGCCCAAGGCCACAAGGGGAGTACCTGTGGGACTAGAAACCCCAGTCCTTCCGGCCCAAGGATGATGTCCGCTAGCAACCTTGGGCCGGACATCGGTTGCTTCTTGTCTCTAAGCCTTATTGATGCGTTGCTATGCCACTGGATGAACAGAGTTGTAGAAATGCTTGGGCAGGTCATCTCCTGTCGTCAAGTGGACTGCTATTTTTTTTTCTTTGCCACCAGATTTGTAGAGTTCCTTCTTCTCTTGCCGCCTTTGCCTTTTCCAGCACAAACTTAGTTTCCTAGTATTCGCACAAACTCTCATTAATAAAATATTGAGCAGTTGAGTGCTTGATCTTCCAGAGTTCTGCATTTGTAACCATCAAGCGAAGTGATTCACATGGACAAGTTTGCCTGAAAATGCAGTTTTGCAAATTCACATTCAGAGCTTCCTTGGAAGGAAAGAAATTGGATCATTTTCTTTTCTTGCATGCAGCTGTCAAGAGAGAAAAACATCTCTAACTGGGTAAAGAATTAGTTCATTGGATCTGTAAAATACCAAGCAGTTATGTTTATCTCTACTGCTTGCGCATGTTATGTGTACTAGTAACGTGTTGTCATGACAGGTTTCTGGGAAATTAGTCTAGAGATTTCCATAGCAAGCAATTGGGCGAGCACAACACAGAAGACATCGTCAACTAGAGTAGCACTTTGGATAATGTGTTGCCTGATATATACGGTACCATGTTTCATGTGGAGACTTGGACCTCGCAAAACATTGCAAGGTACCATTGGTTCTGCTGAAATTTTGCTACCTAAACTCAGAAGTGTATTGGCTGACTGTGCCGTAATTTGACAATAGTAAATTAAAGCTGATGTTAATAACCACATTTAGATAATGGATGGTAGGACATCTTAATATTTTTCCCACATCTTGGTGAGTCCAGTTGGGATGGATCTTAAGGACTGAAAAGGTGTTAAATGGTTTGCTGCTATTGTTTGGGGTCTGTTCAATGAAGTATGGTGGCATGAGCTTTTTAATAAATAAATACATTTGCCTTTTATTTCATGGCAGGAACATAAATCGGTGAGCACCAAAGCTTAGTTTTCAACATCATTATGAAGATCAAGCAAAGGAAATGGATTTATGTATTTTTTTTTTATCTTGGCTCTTCTGAAGCAAGTGTATTGCAAGCAAGTTGAAATGTGTATGCTTGCAGTGTAACACAATGGCGTGTGTGTGTGTGTCATGGGGAGTGGCGGAGGTCCACATGCATGTTTGGGGGAGTGTCAGGGGTGCATGCACACGCATGTTTGTGTGTGTTGTGGCGCTCCTGCCCCGCCTTAGGGCTAAAGACAGGAGCGGGGCCTATTGCCTCGTGAGGAAGGAGTTTAAACCTATTCCCCTGGAATGCTGGGTACTGTAGTTTTTCTGCTCCTTTCACTCCGAAATAAAGTGTAGTTGTGCGCCAGAGACGGTAAGGCTTATTTGCAAGTATTTTATTATGGTTAAGGTTATTCTTCCATCGCATGACAAATTCAGAAATATGAACAAAACAGGTGCTTTAACACGAACAGAAAGAACTCAGGTATAAAGTCAACTTAAAGTAGAAATTCAGCTTTACTTCTAAGCAGTTTACTCAGCTCTGCCCCAAGAGGTCATTCACTTTAAATGCAGCCTCTTTTCACACACTGTTACGTTCACAGTGCTGGGTCACTTCAGGTGCAGGTAATTAAAGCTTTCCTAGCATGGCAGCAAAACAGCTCCGTAGTATTCAACTCATACACGGCATAACCAGTTTTCTTCAGTTTGGTATTTCCACACAACAAATAGTACAGTCCATGCTCTCACAGTCAGGTAAGTCAGAATTAACTTGCATTAATTCCTCAGACTGTATAGAATTATTAGCTTCCTGCAATACTGGCTGTCTGTTTGCTTTTAGCTTTAAAAACTCTTTAAAATCCTGGAGAAGCAATTCAGCCTGTTGTCTGCTAGATAAGGAATTGTTATCAGTTATTAAACTTCCCTCTTGATTAAGGCTGTTTCCCTTTTCCTCTCTCAGGTTAAGTGAATCAGAGTAACTCTTAGGCTCTTTTGTTAAGGTTTCAAATATAGGAGAGTTGGGTTTACCTTCACTCTGGAAACTCTTTGGCAAATCGTTTACTTGTTGCCAAGCCCCTCTTATCCTAGGTGGCTCAGACGTCCTCCAGCTGTGAGAGTTCCCGTGCCTCTCTGGGCCAAACTGTAATTCCCAGAATGAGTTCTTTCTCTCTTGCCTGCCGTGAAGGCTTCCTCTCCCAGGGCTCTGCCTTCCTCCAGGTGTCTATTCCAGGGCTAGGTCCACTTTCCTCAGGACTTCCATTTATTGCCTCTGAACAGATTCTTGCAGGTCTTCTTCTACTGCTTCGGCTCAGTCCTTGGCTGCTAGCCTTCTCTCTCTGACTGCTGCTCCTCTGACTGCTCACGGTACTCTGACCGTTCCCTGGGCTCCTTCTCTTCCCCTTCCACTTCTCCTTCTCCCTCTCCTTCTCCCCCTTAGCAAAGCCATACTCCGGTTTAAAACCAGGTTCTCTTCTAGACACGCCCCTTCCAAGCACTGGGTGTGCCCAATCAGGACTGCACGACTCCTCCCCTGGGCTGGTATCCATGCTCAGCTCAGCAGAACGAAGTCTCTCTTTCTTTCCAGGATTGACAATCTGACGTAAATCCTGTTGCCCTTCAGGATTTTCATCTGTCTCCATAGCCTCAGGAGGGCGCTCTTCACCACAGTGTGTCACAGGGAACGTTGGGATTTGAGCATGTGTGTGTTTCTGATTGTATGTCTTGGCAACTCTGTGATGTTTGTGCATCGGGGGGCTGTGTGTGTATGTATGTGTTAGTGTATGTGACGGGGGGGTGACTGTGTATTGGAGTGATGGGTGGGTGTTTTGTATTTTCCACTGTCCTCCTGCACCTACTCCTTGTCCCTCTTGCACTATTTCCTCATTTCATCCTTCCTTGCTCTATTGCCTTCTGCCTCTTTTCCCTCCACCCACCCATGCACTGTCCTGCTACTCAACCTTGCACTGTCCCTGGCCTCTCACTTCTTCCCTCCTTCTCCTTTTTAATGCACTAACCTTCTCATCTCTTTCTTTCCTCTAAACATGCCCCTTCCCTTATGCTCTACCACTAGCTCCACCCCTTCTTTCCTTCTAATCCCGTTGCTAACCTTAGGCTCCACCCTCTCATCTTCCCCTTCCCTTATTCTCCATCCCTTCTTTTAGCCACCCTCCTCTGCATGCCACAGCCCTGCTCTTCTGGCTGGTGAAATCCAGGGCTTCCCACCAGTCTCTTCAGGCCACAACAGACATGCACATGGAAGGACACAAATTGTGCTGGCCTGACCCTCAACAATAGGCGCTATACTGAAGCGAACTGCACCTAAAAAGAAGGATTTAGAGGTAATACTTCAGGATCTCAACTAGAAATTCTTTGTGTAACCACCTGCTGAAACATGAATAATTTTTATTATGTTTTATTTTTCAATTTTTATGACTTTATAATGGGGGGGAAAAGTATCTCAAACATTCTGCCCCATACTGTTCTCATCCATTAGGCATCAGCTCACTCATTGGTCCAAATCCCTTAATTCCTTATTGATTCTATTTATTATACTTCATTTCTAAATTATTTAATTCAAATCAAACATGTATCTGATACTGATATCTTGCAGTGCCAAGCTCAGTAAAACCCAAAGGTGGAGTTGCATGATATGTTCAAAGGGAGCAGACATGCTCTGTTCTCTCTCCGGGGCACCCCCCTTCCTGGGCCTCACATCACTTTTCGCTGACTGAATTGTGCTCCTAGGCCATGGGAAATGAAGCACCATGCAGACTTATTCTCCTTAGAACCATTTGGTGTGGCTTGGTGTGATGAAATCGGCATGCTGTGGCAGAGAGAAAGTAGGGCTAGCATCCTCCAAAATGGCAGTCACTGCCTTCCCCCAACCTTCTAATGCAAACCGCATTGGTTGATGAAATGACTGCGGCAGTGGTTGGTGCCTTCACCACTAAATTTGACGCTCTTGCTGTCAAATTAGGCTCCATGGCTAAAACATTTGAGGCATTTGGAGGCTGACTGCAAGATGCCGAGCATGTCATATCTCAGAATGAGGATACTATGACTGTGGCAGAGCAGGAATTACATCAGCTTCGAGAGCTAGTGTCTGCCCCCGGGGCCAAGCTTGACTACCTCGAGAACAGAAGCCGACAAAACACTTGCACTTCGTAGGTATCCCCAAGTTGGTGAAAGATGGAGAGCTGTAGGGTTATCTGGAAACCCTCCTCTCTCGGCCCTTACCTCTGGGGGATGTCTGCAACCCACTGCAGCTGGAGAGGACACATAGGGTAAAGCCTGCTCGACCATCTGAGCGCCAACCTCCAAATCATGATGGTGCGGTTTCTTAATTACATCCAGAAGGATACCGTTCTGCAGTGGCTAGAAGCATTGGACCCATTATACAGGATGAGCTTCACCTGCATATCTTTCCAGACTCCTCTGCGAATCTGAGCCAGTGGAACCAGGCCTATTCTACTGTATGTCAGTGATTGGTGGAGGCAAAGGTAAAATTTACTTTGCAATACCTGGCCCGATTACGTATCTTTCATAACGGGACTTACAAAGTTTTTGAAACAGCAGACTTGGTCCTCCAATATGTACAGGCCACCATACAGCCCCCGTCAGTGGAATCTGAGCCCTTAAGGGAAGGAGAGTTGCAGTACTCAGGGGTAGGACCTCCAGAAGATTGGCCTGGGGTTGGACTGCAAAGTCACTGAGGAGCCCTAAGTGGGGTGCTTTGGGTTGGAGAATGTCTTCCCCTACTTGGTGTTCTATAGGACAACGTGCCCCAGCTGGACATTTACAGGCACCCACTAATCTGGATATTCCATTTGGCGAGAGACCCCTGTTATCAGTCTCGTTAACTGAGCACCATTGTGCACAGTTCTAAATGGCCAGGGGCGCTTTAGTGGATCGAGTTGGGTCTGTGGCCACTTCCTCCTTGGGGACTGTTACTGTGCGCCTCTCTCTACTGTATAATGTTGATTTGCATGGATGTTGATGTTGAGGGGAGGGGGTGTCTTCTGCCTGGTTTCCTGGAAGTGAGTCTTGGTGGGATATTCAACGTGAATGGTTAATGCTGGTGGTTCGGGAAATGTGAATGGGGTGGAATATGTGTGGGAATGTACCTGGTAGTGAGGGGGTTCTTGAGTTGTGTCACGCCCTTAGCCCCTTACCTTGGTATGGAGGGGTGTGGGTTTATTTTTATCACTGTGGTGCTTCAACTTTCTGGCCTTTTCTAACTGGATGCCTTTAAATGCATTCTGGGAAAGGTAGTTCAGTTAGATATCATTTGGGCTCAGATGAAAAAAAACACCTTCATTGTAGTTGGGTTTGAGTGTGTGCAATTTATTCATTAGCACGAAAAGACACGCTAGGTTCACAGATCCACCTTTTAAGATATTTTCACCAGGAATTCTTGTAACTTATTACAGGATAACATGAACTGAAACAAACAGCTTTCCTCAGCCTTAATTAACTGCACCTGCTTTCAGCAGAGCTTTGCCGTGCAGATCAAAACAAACAAAGAAACTTTTAAACCAGGTTTCTTTTCCCTTTCCAGTCCAGAACAAATACCTGGCTATCTTGTATGCTTAAACTCAGCACTTCATACAGATAGTCCAATTCATACAAGCAGATAAAAACTATTTTCCCGGTTTTCTCAGCAGTTCAGACAAACAAAAGCAGTTCTTACTTCCTTCAATTGAAACGGCATCCAAAACTGAGCTCTGCACTGCTCACAGCTGTTTCTCAAAAGATAATCAGGAAGATTCAGCTTTGCACTGTGTCACACTTTTCTTGAGCTTAGAGCATTAACAAGCAAACACAGCTCTCAGGGCTTTGGACACTGGAGGCTTCTCTTTACGGTTGACAACCCCTTGCAACCATTCTTAATTGGCAGACTGGCATGCAGAGCAGTCCATGTATGAGACCTCTTCATCACAAGGTAAATCTGACTCCCCCAATTCCATGGGTTTACTCTCTGGCTCAGATTCAGATAGCTTACTTGACTGCCTTCTGCTTTGGTTAAAGCTGTCTCTGGCAAATATGTATTGCTCCTTATTAGCTAAGCTTCTGGGGCTCATACCTTGATCAAAGCCTGTAGTAGCTTCACTCCTTACATGCTCTGGCCACCATCTAGCGCGTCCTGTTCTCCAATTAGTGCCTCTGGCTCTTACTGCTCCATTCCTTGAGTAGGCAAAACTTCTACTCTCTCTTTCTCTCTGGTCAGCAGTTGCAGCACTCTCTGGTCTCAGGAGTCCTTCCAGTTTCTCTCCATGTGTCCTGCTTGTCCCTCTTCGTCGTCCTGCTCCTCCTCGACTCTCCATTCTCTCTGACCTAACTGAGCTAAACTTAAACCCCTCAGGCTCATGCTCATGCTCCACCCTCTCCCCTCTCAGGTGAGAAAGATCAAACTCCCTCGTGGCAGCTGTGTGATTAGGGGATGCAGTGATGTAAGAGTTTCTTACCCTGGGCCTGTATTCCCTATCCTTTCTACCACTAGGGGCACTCTGTTCCTCATTGTAGCCAGGAATTACTGGCTTTCTAAGAGCAAATGGAGTTTTAAGTCCTGGACCTTTTAAAATGGGTCCCTTTTATTAAGATAAATTCTTTCTTTTTACCCCTCTCTTCTAGGTCCTGATAAGCTTCCTTATCACAGTTGTCAAGTAGGGGTGTGTAATGGTTGAGAGGGGGTGGAGGCAGAACTCACATTCCCAACGGCCTCACTGGGCCGTGAATGGCGTAGAGCAGTCCCTGCTGACTTATTGGGATACCTTGGGGCACTCAGTGTGATGGCATTCACCAGTGCTCTTTTTTCCTTTTATCCATCATATGGTTGCGGCTCCAGGAGGTGTGCAGGTAGTTTGCCTTCCTGGAGACCCCAAGGTGCTTGCCGAACAGCCCATTCTGTGGGGGGGGGGCGGCCCTCTACTAGTTCCCCCGAGTAGATGCGACTGTCCCTTGGTATAGATTCTCCACAACACTTAAAAGAACTGGGCTCTGTTCTTGTTTTCCCCACTCTGGAGCTGTCTTGCAGGCACCACTTTATATTAGTGGGTATTGACTGCCTCTCTGTCATTGCTAGGAATAGGGGGGGGAGGGATGCATCCAGCTAGTGTGGGCTGGGGGGTAATGTTTGTGTGTGTGATGCTCGGGGCTGAAAGGAATGCGCAGGATTTAGAGGGATCCAGCGAAGAGTTCCTGAGACCAGAGTCTTAAGGCTGGTGTAGGAGATGGGTGTTGGGTTGCTGGGGAAGGATCCCAACACATCTAGACGTGGCTTGGAGAATGAGGCAGTTGGAGACATGGTATGTGAGGGGAGACTGGGGGGGTTGGGAAGAGTTGGATGGTAGGGGGTGGGAGGATTTGGCAACTGGGATTCAGGGTACGAGATGGTCTGGATGGGTGGCTGGTTTGTGTGGTTTGTAGGGGGGGTCTTATGTTGGGGAGATTCCCCTGGTTGTTGGTCCAGTTTTACCTTGATGTTGGACCATGGTTCCTGGGACATGGACTAAGGGTAATCTCTTGGAATGTGTGTGGCCTGGGCTTCATGATCAAGCACCATAAGAATTTGCACACTCTAGCGCACCAACACTATGAAGTAGCCTTCCTCCAAGAAACGCATCAAACAGTGGCACAGCATGCTAAATTGTGAAGGGACTGGGTTGGGCAAGTTTTCGGAGCTCCTGCGGTCGGGGAAAAAGGGGGGCTGGTCATCTTGCTTCACAAAACTGTCTGCTTTGAGTGCATCACTGTAGTGTCTGACCCTTCTGGCCAGTTTCTTACCTTGCAGGATACCCTGGATGGAAGCCCAGTGTTTTTTTGTAATGTATACAGCATTAACTATGGATGCGGCCTTCTTACGCCAGAGTGGCCTCTGAGTTTGAGCAACTTCCAGAGGATCCTCTTATTGTGAGGGGCAATTTTAATGCAGTGCTTGACCCCCTCTTGGATGTATCACTGGGGAGGGTAAGGTGCAGAATGGGTCCACATGTGTTCTTCGCCGATTTCAGGACCAGCTCACCTGCACCCAATGGAGTGGCACTTTACTCATATGTCTCATGTGCATGGGATGAGCTCATGTATAGATCTTTTTCTTGTCTTCAAAGCTATGTTTGACATGGTGGGAGAGGCGGCTGTTGGGCTGGGTGAAATCTCAGATCATGCTTTTGTTTTTTCTGGATTTGACTTAGGCTGGGCTCCCGCATCCCCCGCGGCTCTGGCGCGCTCTGCTGGACCTCTACCAGGATGAACAATTTGGCCCATACATTCGGGAGTGATGGAAGGAGTTCGTATGCCACAATGCCCAACATGTGCATGCCCCAGAGCTGTTCTGGGAAACAGCAAAGATGGTGTTGAATAGTCAATATTATTGTCTACTCCGTGAAGAAGTACAAGGTTTTGAATGTCCAGATTCTGCGGCTGGAATGTCAGGTAGTGAAGAAGCTATAAGAAATTAATTATTTTTAAGCCCAACTATAAACTTGGAGTTCTGTATACAATTCCTTAATGCTAAACTAATATTGAAATAATTATTTTTATTTTGTATCTTTTATCATTCACACTAGGATGCCACAAGGTCTCAGACTTTTTTTAAGGCTTGAATCAGCCAGACTTGCTGGGTTGAAAATAGCCTTTTTTTTGCATCAACGACCTTAATTATTCATGCATCCATAGGAATATTTTCTCGTTTTTTTCTTTTTATCTTTTTTTTGGTTATTAATTTCTTTCTAACCGTTTTCCTATAGATAAAATTCTTTCTTTCAAAAAATAGTTTCTTAGTCCATTTACAATCTTCGACCAACTTCAATAGTAGTGTGAAAAAATCCTTAAATTACTCTCAAATGAAACAACTTTTCAGAAAAACAGGCTTATCTGTGAACATTGGTAGAATCTGCATTTCATGTCATATCGCCATAGAAGAAAGATTTCCCAACGTCTAGCAAAAGCGCTTGCACGTTTCACTTTTCGTTTCTTCAGGGGAACTGCGATACAGATGTCAAACCTCGTTCTTCTACCTGCACGGACTTGTTTCTTCCAGCTCACGCTTCAATCCTTTTACTGACAAAATGCGCAGCGTTTTTTGGTGTCAGTAAAAGGATTGAAGCGTGAGCTGGAAGAAACAAGTCCGTGCAGGTAGAAGAACGAGGTTTGACATCTGTTAGCCTTGACATCTGTTAGCCTTTCTTCATAGGAGTATCCTTCCATCCCCTTTACCATTTTGGTGGCTCTTCTCTGAACCTTTTCTAATAACTCTATATCCTTTTTAAGATACGGCGACCAGAATTGCACACAATATTCAAGGTGCGGTCTCACCATGGAACGATATAGAGGCATTATAATATCCTTTGTTTTATTTTCCATTCCTTTCCTTATCATACCTAGCATTCTATTTGCTCTCTTGGCCGCCGCTGCACACTGGGCCGAGGGTTTTAACATGGTATCCACAATGACGCCTAAATCTTTTCCTGGGTGGTGGTTCCTAATGTGGAACCTTGCATCGTGTAACCATAGTTTGGGTTGTTCTTCCCTAGGTGCATAACCTTGCACTTGTCCACATTAAATTTCATCTGCCATTTTGATGCCCAGTCTTCCAACTTATCAAGATCCTCTTGCAATTTTCCACAATCCTCTTGGGTTTTAACAACTTTAAATAGTTTTGTGTCATCTGCAAATTTGATAACCTCACTCGTTATTCCACTTTCCACGTCATTTATGAATATGTCAAAAAGCAGCGGACCCAGCACAGATCCCTGGGGTACACCACTATTCACCTTTCTCCATTGGGAAAATTGGCCATTTAGCCCTGCCCTCTGCTTTCTCTCTTTTAACCAGTTCCTGATCCACAATAGTACACTGCCTCCTATCCCATGACTCTTTAGTTTTGCCAAAAGTCTCTGATGAGGGACCTTGTCAAGGGCTTTCTGAAAGTCCAGATACACAATATCAACCGACTCACCTTTGTCCACCTGATTATTCACTCCTTCAAAAAAACATAACAGATTAGTAAGACAAGATCTTCCTTGTCTAAAGCCATGTTGGCTGTCTCTCATTAGTTCATGACTACATGCTGAGTAATTTTATTCTTTATGATGGTTTCTATCATTTTTCCCGGTATTGACGTCAGGCTCACCGGTCTGTAGTTTCCCGGATCACCCCTGGAACCCTTTTTAAAAATTGGTGTTACATTGGCGATCCTCCAATCTTCAGGTATTAGAGATGATTTTAATGATAGTTCACAGATTACTAATAGCAGGTCTGCAATCTCATATTTCAGTTCTTTCAATACCCTTGGATGTATACCATCTGGCCCAGGTGATTTGCTACTCTTCAGGTTATCTAATAGTTGTAATACATCTTCTCGATGTATCGATATTTCCTTCAATTCTTCTGCACCTTTAAATACCACTTCAGTCATGGGTAACATCCCTACATCTTCCTCAGTAAAGACTGAAGCAAAGAATTTGTTCAGTCTCTCCGCTATCGCCTTGTCGCCTCTTAGTGCTCCTTTAATCTCTTTATCATCTAATGGACCAACTGACTCTCTCACAGGTTTTTTGCTACGAATGTACTTGAAAAGGTCTTTACTTCGCGTTTTTGCTTCTGCAGCAAGCTTCTTCTCAAATTCTCCCTTTGCCTGCCTTATCAATGCCTTGCCTTTGACTTGCCAGTGCTTGTGCTGTTTCCAGGTTTCGTCGTTTGGCTCTTTTTTCCATTTCCTGAAAGATGCTTTTTTGGCAACAACAGCCTCTCTGACCTCGACTTTAAACCATGCTGGCAGTTTTTTGGACTTCCTTCCACTTTTCTTAAAGCGGGAATACAGCTGGTCTGGGCTTCCAAGATAGTATTTTTCAACAACAGCCAAGCCTGATGTACGTCTTTAACCTTTGCAACTGCTCCTTTTAGTTTTTTCTTGACTGTTTTCCTCATTTTATCATAGTCTCCCTTTCGAAAGTTAAAAGGTAGTACTGTGGATTTCCTTACTATCCCTCCTCCACTAATTAAATCAAAGGCGATCATGCTATGATCACTATTGCCAAGTGGCCCCAACAACCTTATCTCTTGCACTAGATCTGGTGTTCCACTAAGGATTAGGTCTAATATGGCTTCCCCTCTGGTCAGTTCATGAACCAGCTGCTCCAAGAAGCAGTCATTTATTTCATCTAGGAACTTTATCTCCCTAGCATGTCCTGACGTGACACTGATAGTGGCAGATCATTTGACCTTGCTATTGTCTGGTCTAATTCATGACTCCCAGGTCAGTTTCGTTTGTGATTGGTATGCGGCTGGCAATCTGTGGAAAATCGTGGCCTCTCTTGAATGGGTTCACAAGAAACAACTGCCCTCCTTACTTATTAGCTTTGATGCTGAGAAGGTATTTAATAGGGTGGGGTGGGAATATCTATTTGAGGTCCTGCCACTTTATGGGTTGTACGATCATTTTTTGTGGATGGTACAGTTGCTCTATTCTGGGCCAACAGCAACTATACTGGTCAATGGCACTATATCGGAGGCCTTTTCTCCCTATCGAGGTATGAGGCAGGGGTGTCCACTCTCCCTTAGCTATTCATCCTATCGCTTGATCCCTTACTTCGTAGGATAGCAAGTCACTAGGAGTTGCGGAGCATATGTGTGAGGTAGTTGGAATTTAAGGTGTCTGCCTTTGCTGATGACTTGTTTGTGCATGTGTCTCAATCCCAGGAATCTTTGCCATCATTGCTGGATGAATTTGGTCGCTCTGGGGATGTAGCTGGGTTTAAACTGAATATGGACAAGTTGGAAGCGTTGGATGTGCTGGGCCAGCTGCGGGCAAGATTGGGGTTGGAATTTCCCCTTCGATGGGCGGAGGAGGCTTTTACCTATTTGGGTATCCAGCTGCCCCAGGACCCTGTGCAGCTATATCGAGTGAACTTAGACAGTTTGCTTAAATTGCAGAACACCATGAGGGATTGAATGCCTCTGCCATTGTCTCTGCTAGGTAGGGTGAAAGCTTTCCCCATGACTCTTTCTAAAGCTGTTGTATGATCTTCAGACCTTCCCACTCTGATTACTTGTGGGGCTGGAGCATGAGATTTGCTGGTTTGTATGGTGGGTCCATCTGGTATGAGTGGCATTGACACACCTTTGGGGCAATTGGCGGAAGGTGTGTCAGTGGCTTGGATTTACCCGATAAACATCGGTATGCAGAAACCTGTCCCATGTGCCATTTGCGGTGATTGGTTGGGATTCATATCTATATTTACACCACAAGCCTTTGAGGAGGACTTTGTTTTTCCCCACAACCTACTAGCTGTGCTGCATCCGGAGGGTCTGATACTTCCCGCACACCTCCACAGAAGTTTGATGCTTCAACCTCTATGAAGCATGTGGCATGCTACCTTTGTACTATATGGCTAGTTTCTGCAATGCTAATGCCCAGTTTCAACTGGGCATGGAGGCGAACCCCTTTCATGAGTGGGCATTGAAGGGAGTGCGTTTACTTCAGCACATCGTAGACTCGAGGAGGGGGGGGGTCTTTGAAGCTTTTTCTAGATCTCCGAGAAGAGTTTGACTTAGCGGGCCGTCATTATTTTGCCCATCTCCAGCTTTGCCACCATGTTTGCTCGCTTTCACAGGAGGCAGTGTCCTCCAGGGTAGTGGACCAGGTGAGCGCCTTTTTCAACTTAGGGGTGGAGGGGGCCCTTTCTATCTTGCAGTATGATCACAGGATCACTGGTTGCTTTCCACCCCATGATTTCTCAACCATTGAGGCGCGCTGGGCCACTGAGCTGGGGGTTAAAGTGCGCTCGGGTACCTTATTGGGTGCTATCTCGCAAATACTGAGTCTGGTTATATTGGCACGATTACACGAGATTGAGTTCGATGCGGTGAGTCGTGCCAAGTTTTCTCTAGTGCGAGCGCAGAGGAATGGCCTCGCTGAGGGGGGCTGCCCTTGGTGTGGATGCTTACAAGTGAACTTGGTCCATCTGCAGTGGCATTGTGTACAGGTGCAATCGTACTGGCCCCAGATACAAGTTTATTTAAATGGATTGCTTGGACCGCAGTTAGAGTTGATTGGACACCTGGTTTTATTTGATGTTTGTGTCCTGGCTCACTGAAAGGGCACTTGCCATGGCTGCTGATCTCCAGGAACAAGCAGGAATGTAGTCTTCACACATATGGGTATCGTCGGTACCAACGGAGCCTGCGCAGGAACGATCCCCAGCATCCAATAGGAACGCTTTTGGGAGCATCCCTCAGCATATGCGTGCTGCCTTCCCGCCTTTCCAACTGTCCCTCTTCAGTTCTTTGTTGTCCGCGGATCCAAAAGGTCACATACCCTGTCACCACAGAAAATTTCTTCTTTAAACTTGTTTTTTTATGTGGTTGCACCTGCCTCCGCTTGACGCCTACCGGTACTGCCAGTTCTCTTTTCTCTTTTTCTTCTTTAAAAAAAAAAAACCTAAATAAATAAATAACTAAATAAATATATATATAAATATATATATATATAAATATATAACTAACTAAATATATATATATATTGTGGCCTCCTTGCCCCGCCTAGGCGGCTGCCTATAGAAGGGAAAGGGTGCCCTTTCAATGTCCCCTTTATGTGAGCTCCCAGAGCTAGGGCTTCTGGGAGTTGTAGTTGCTTGTACTGAGTTGTAGTTGTGAATAAATGATTAAGCCGAGGGTTTGAAAGCAACACAGAAAATTTATTTGCCTCCTTTGTTCAAGGAACTTCCATAGAAGCTTGGCACATCATATAAGGTAAGATCCTTTTCCTCAAAAGAAAGATAACTTCTGTACAAAACTTTTTCCAGAGTCTCTAATTACCTTTGCTTCCCTCAGCAAGGTAAATATCTCTTCACGCCACAAACTATCACATTACAGTCTCTGGCTAGCTTTAGCTTCCAAACAGCGTTCTTTAAACCGCAACACTTATACTTTAAGCCAAAACAATGGTCTTTAAACTGCAGCACTTATACTTTGTTTTCCTTTTTTACTTGGATTATCACAGGTTTTGTTAATTGCTCCAGACACATTCACAATGTAGTCCTGACGGTCTCATGCATTTTAAAACCACAGCAGCAACTTCATATCAAATCTTCTTAGGCTTGTTTTAACCACAGACATTCAAGCATAATAAGTCTGGGATTTTCTTCAGGTTTACAGTCTATAGGTTTTCACTTTACCCTCCAAGATAAAGCACAGTCCATCTCACATTCTGAGAAATCAGATTCAATATCAGCCTCATCTATTTGCATACACTCACAGTCAGACTCTGCAGTCTCCGGACTGGAAACAACGTGGGACAATGTGGGTTTAATCTCTTCCAGCAGCTTAACAACCCGTTCCCAATGAGACCTCCCTCTTGGCTCAGGGGTGTTATCAGGGCACAGGAAATCCTTATCCCGTAGCAAGCTATTTAGAACTTCTAAAGGATTCAGCTCCTTTCTTTTAACAGCTCTCTTTAACAGCCTTCCCCGAGGTAAAATTCTTTGACCCAGCTCCTCCTGGAAAGTCCCCATACCTGGGTTATAGACAGCAGTCTCTTCAGGAATAAACCTCCTGCTTTCTAGACCAGCTGTAGCCTTTCTACCACACTGGCTCTGCTCAAGACTCTGTTGCTGGCTATGAGGAGTGTCTTCCCTTAAGCTGTCATTAGAGTACCTTTCTCTGGGCTCTCTGCTAGAATCCTTTCTTTCTGTTTCCTTCAGGATTTCTTCCACTTCTGTTTCTCTGCTGTTCTCTTGGTTGTGCTTGCCCCTGATTTCTCTTCCGTTCCCCCTTCCGTCTCTCTCACTTCCTGTTCTCTGGGGCTTAAATGAGTGGGGATGTCCTACCCCTTTCCACTCCTCCCTCAGCTGTCTCTCATTACCTCCCTTAGTAGCTATGGTGTTAGGGCGTGGCCTTAGGACAGCAGCTTTAGATATGTTTTTTTTCTCTCCAGCTGAACTTTTAAAGTCACGGCTCCCTGCACTTTCTTTCTGCCTGGAGGTAAAGGTCTGTGTTTTTTCTATTTCCCTGGGCTCTGGAGCAGATTCGTCACCACAATCTATATATATCTATATCTATCTATCTATATCTATCTATCTATATATCTATCTATATATATCTATATATCTATCTATATATATATATATATATATACATATACATACACACACTTCGGAAGTGTTTCTCTTCAGAAACGTTTTCTTTTTGTGCTAGGCACCATTTTGGGCATTAGGCCCCATTTTCCTGAAGAATGCAAAAACTAGCTAGTGGTTTTAAAAACTGTACTAAGTGTGGCGGTACCATTTCCGTCACCGACACCCATGACTGGTGTCTCAAATGTTTAGGCCCTGACCATTCTCCTTCGGAGTGTTCCTCTTGTATGGGGATGACTAAAAGAGGAAGACAGAACCGGGCTGCAAAGCTCGGTACCCTCTCTTCTTCAGATGCGAAGTCCATTGCATCAACGTCTTCCAGAGCCTCGTCTTCCTCCCATGGATCTCAGGTAACTAAACATAAGAGCCGGTCCTCAAAGGGTAGATCTCCTTCCAAGCATCGAGAAGCCATTGGCATTACCCTTGAGGAAACTACCGGCAAAACAGCCCCGGCGGGAGGCTTCGGCCTCCAATGCACTAACAGGGCTCCAGGATGTTCTCGAGGCCTCGACCTCGGCAGAACTACTGGTGCCATGTTCAGGGGTTCTGGCTGCTTCTACCGGTACCAACACCCAGACATCGGCAGCATCGATAGACCAGAGGTTCCTCGCTATCGAACGCAGTCTTGTAGCTCTCCTTAGAGCTGTGGTACCGTTGACACCGCTACCAACGATTCAACGGGCACCGGTACCGATACCAGTACCTGCACCGACAGTACCGACCCCGGTGGGAATTCTGCTCATGACGACTTTTTCGGGCATCGACAGATCGGTACCAGACCAACTCGGTGCCGACTTCGATCGATACAGATACCATGCTTTGCATGAACATCGCGATCAGAGATGCTTTGAATCTTCTGATTCCAATGACTCGGATAACTCGGTCGGTACCAGAGTACTTCTTCCAGAAGACTCCTCTTCTCCTCAACGCAGAATGTCTCCTCCGGAGGACATGTCTTTTCAGGATTTTATTCATGATGTGGCCCGAGGCCTATCAATCACCGTAGCTCCTGAAAAAGAACCTAGAGCAAAGGAATTGGAAATACTCCAATACCCTAAGGCTCCCAAAGAGGCAGCAACCCTGCCCATTCATGAAATTCTTCATGATTTGATGCTCAGGATGTGGGAAATACCTCTGACCACATCTCCTCATTCTAGGAGACTCGATACCATGTATCGAGTTCCACCATGTCCTGGTTTTCAAAAGACTCAGCTGCCACACCATTCAATGGTAGTGGAATCAGCCATGCATAGGATGAAAAGTGCAAAAAGACATGCATCCAATCTTCCAGGTCGTGAATGCAGGACTCTTGACGCCTTTGGGCATCGAACATTTCAGGCTTCCGTGCTTTCAGCTAGGATCAGCTCATATATTTTATATATGGGAATGTTCCTCAAAGAAGTCACAGGAGACTTGGAGCTTATGAGCCCCCTTCTCCCTGATGACAGACGACAAGACTTCCTTACTCTTGTCAAGCATGCTCAAGACCTTTCCAAGTTTGTAAATCGTGCAGCCTTTGACAGCTTTGAATGCATCAGCAGAACTTCTGCTATTGCCATTGGTGCACGTCGGATTGCCTGGCTTCAGGCATCAGACTTGGAAACTTGGGTACAGGACAAATAAGGAAACATCCCTTGCACAGGAAAAAACCTCTTTGGCAAGAATTGGCAGAAAAAGGCTAATGAGATAGATACTGACAAACTCACTTTAGACAGATTGTCAAAATCTACAGCCACTCTAGCCAAAAAGAAACCCTATAAAAAAAACCCTTTTTCAGCAAAAAGAGGAAGTTTTATCCATCCTATACCCAGCAAGGGCAAGCTCAGGGTCAAGTTGCCCAAAAGGGACAGCAGCAACAATCCAGACAACAAAAGAAGCCAAAAGGCCTGAGAGCTCAACCAGCTCCACAGGCTCAGCCCCCTCAAGGGCTTTGACTCCTTCCTAGAGAGCATAGCTTTCCTGCCTCTGAAGGGTCCAGAACCCCTAAGCATTCCAGGCAGGTTGTGTCATTTTGTCAACAGATGGCACCAAATAACAGCAGAAAATTGGACTCTGTCCATTGTAGGGGAGGGGTACAAGCTTCATTTTTACAGCATGCCCCCTCCTACAATCGTAAGACAGTTCAATTCCCAAACCTCTCCAGGCAGTCTACTGGATCAAGAGGTCTCAACACTCCTTGCTGAGGAAGCAATAGAGGAAGTGCCCATTCCCCAACAGGGTACAGGGTTCTACTCCCCCTATTTTCTTATTCTAAAGAAAACAGGAGGACACAGACCCATTCTAGACCTCAAAGAATTGAACAAATATCTGTTCCGAGAAAAGTTCAAAATGATTTCTCTGGGAACTCTTCTGCCATACCTTCAGAGTCAGGATTGGCTTTGCTCTCTAGATCTAAAGGATGTATATACTCATATTCTGATCCATCCAGATCACAGGAAATTCTTATGATTCCTTTTCAAGGGAAAACACCTACAATACAGGGTTCTTCCTTTTGGTCTGGCTTCAGCACCAAGAGTATTCACAAAATGAATGGCAGTAGTAGCTGCATTCCTGCGAACCCTAGGGATATTCGTCTTCCATTACTTGGACGACTGACTTATTCGAGCCCCCACAATTCCAGAAGCCAGCTCTGCACTGTCTCGCACAATGTGAATTCTCCAATACTTGGGATTGGTCATAAACTTCCCAAAATCCCAACTTGTTCCTTCTCAGACCCTGGAGTTCATAGGAGCTTGTTTAGATACCAGACAGTCAAGGGCTTTCCTCCCACAGCCCTGCTGTCTTCGCATAATGCAACTAGCTTCTCAAGCAGCGGGAAAGTCCTCCCTAACTGCTCAAGAACTGCTGCAATTACTGGGACATATGCCATCCACAGTTCACGTAGTTCCTTATGCTCACCTCCACATGCAAGCAGCCCAGTGGACCCTATCCACACAGTGGACACAGGCCACAGGACGTCTGTCAGACGAGATATCAAACTCACAACGACTGATCTTGTCCCTACAATGGTGGCAATCACTGGAGAATCTTTTAGTGGGGTCTCCTTTCCAACAACCCCCATTCCAGGCCACCCTAACAGATGCATCACAGGTGGGATGGGGAGCACACCTGCGCCATCTCTCCATCCAGGATACCTGGACTCCACATGAGGCTTGTCTTCACATAAACCTCCTAGAACTCAGAGCAATCTATCTAGCTCTTCAAGTATTCCATGCCCAGTTCAGCTACAAGACAGTCCTAGTCCAAATGGACAATCAAGTAGCCATGTTCTACGTGAACAAGCAGGGTGGAACAAGCTGTCTGTCATTATGCAATGAAGCTTTACGACTATAGGCCCTCGCCAGAGAGCATCAAATTCACCTTCTCGTGGTATATCTTCCAGGCATTCAAAACCTTTGGGCAGACAAACTCAGCCAAGTACTGCTGCCTCACGAATGGTCTCTCCACCCAGACCAGGTGACAAAGATATTTCACATCCGGGGGACTCCAGACATAGACCTCTTTGCAAGTCCACTGAATGCCAAACTTCCCTGGTTCTGTTCCAGAATTCCGGCTCACAATTGCCAGACAAGGGACGCCTTCCTCCTTCACTGGGGTCAGGACTTCCTCTATGCCTTCCCATCCATTCCCCTCATCCCCAAAACACTCTTCAAGCTTCAGAGAGACAGAGGTTATATGATCCTCATAGCACCACGGTGGCCACGATAAACATGGTATCCCTTGCTTCTACATCTCTCTCAAGCTGCACCTCTGGAGTTAGGGTGTGCTCCAGACCTTCTCTCCCAAGAGAACGGGATGCTATTTCACCCGAATTCTCAGTCCCTGCATCTCAGGGCCTGGTTGCTGAAAGCCTAGACCTGCGGGATCTTAACCTTTCCCAACAGGTAAAGGATGTCCTTCAGGCTTCCAGAAAACCTTCCACAAGACGTTCTTACGCCTTCAAGTGGAAACCTTTATCTCCAGGAACAAGCAGGAATGTAGTCTTCACATATGGGTATCATCGGTACCGACAGAGCCTGCGTGGGAACGCTCTCCAGCGTCCAATTAGGAAGCTTTTGGGAGCATCCCACAGACACCTGCGTGCTGCCTTCCCACCTTTTCCAACTGCCTCTCTTCAGTTCTTCGTTTTCCGCGGAGCCAGCAGGTCGTGTTCCTGTCACCGCAGAAAATCTTTTTCCTTACTCTTTTTGTAGTCGCATCTGCCTTCCTCAATGCTTTACCGGTACCTCCAGTTCTTCTTTCTTTCTTTAAAAAAAAAAAATAATAATAATCTTTTTTTCCAAACTTTTCTTTTCCAGTTGCATGCGCCATTTTGGGCCTTAGGCCCAAAATTTCCTCCATCATGGAGAAACTTGCCTCGGGTTTTAAAAAGTGCACCAAGTGTGGCGGTACCATCTCCGTCACCGTTACCCACGAGTGGTGTCTTAAATGTTTAGGTCCTGACCACTCCATCTCCGAGTGTATGGCTTGTGCCATGATGTCCAAGAGGGCTCAACAAAACCGAATTGCCAAGCTCAGCACCCTTTTTCCCTCCGATGCAACTTCGGTGACATCGACGTCTTCCAGGGCTTCGTCTTCCTCCCATGGATCTCAGGTAACTAAACATAAGTCCAGCCGGTCCTCAAAGGGTAGATCTCCTTCTAAGCATCGAGATGCCTCTGGCGCTGCCCTTGAGGGTTCTGTACCGGCAGTATTGCCCCGGCGAGAGGCTTCGGCTTCCAAAGCATTATTGGGGCTCCAGGACGTTCTCGAGGCCTCGACCTCAGCAGAACTACTGGTGCCATGCTCTGGGGTACCGGCTGCGTCCGGTACTGATATCCAGGCATTGGCAGCGTCAATAGACCAGAGGTTCCTGGTTATTGAACGCAGTCTGGCGGCTCTCCTTGCGGCATCGACGCCCTTGGAACCGCGTCAGACAGTTCAACCGGTACCGATAGCATTGACATCGGTGTCGGCTTTGCCGGCACCCAGTCATGCGATGCCTTCCGGTACCGATACCCCAGTACTGATTCCCCCCGGTACCGACTTCGGTCGGTACGTGTATCGGGCTCTTCAAGAGCATCCGGACAGAAGGTACTTCGAATCCTCAGAGGATTCTGACAGCTCTGTTGGTACCGGAATACTTCTCCCGGAGGAGCCTTCCTCTCCTAAACGTAGGATGTCTCCTCCAGAAGATATCTCCTTTCAGGACTTTATCAGGGAGGTGGCTTGTAGTTTGTCCATTACTGTGACTCCTGAAACAGAGCCCAGAGCTAAGGAATTGGAGATTTTACAATATCCCAAAGCTCCTAAGGAGGCAGCTACCTTACCGGTCCATGAGATTTTATATGATCTCATGTTGAGAATGTGGGAGACACCTCTCACCACCTCTCCTCACTCTCGCAGACTGGATACCATGTATCGAGTCCCTCCTTGTCCTGGATTCCAGAAAACTCAGCTTCCTCACCACTCTATTGTAGTGGAATCAGCTATGAGAAGGATCAGGAGTGCAAAGAGGCATGCCTCTAATCCTCCAGGACGTGAGTGTAGAACTTTGGATGCCTTTGGACGTCGTACTTTCCAGGCTTCCATGCTTTCTGCCAGGATCAGTTCCTATATTTTATATATGGGAATGTTCCTTAAAGAAGTCACAGGTGATTTAGAGGTTTTGAGCCCTCTTCTTCCTGAGGATAGAAGGCAGGATTTTCTCACACTGGTCAAACATGCCCAGGATGTTTCTAAGTTTGTCAACCGTGCAGCTTTTGACTGTTTTGAGTGCATAAGCAGAACCTCTGCCATTGCCATAGGTGCACATAGAATTGCCTAGCTCCAGGCATCCGATTTGGAGCTCTGGGTGCAGGAAAAACTGGGCAATATCCCTTGTACAGGTGAGAATCTATTTGGCAAAAATTGGCAAGAAGAAGCCAATGAATCAGATGCTGACATCTCCACTTTGGATAGGCCATCCAAAGCCACATCTGATCCTGCGAGAAAGGCTTCTTGAAAGATTTCTTTCTTCTCAAAAAAGAAGAGGTTTTATCCCTCTTATTCCCAACAGGGATGTTCTGCAGGTCAGCCTGCCCGAAAGGGTCAGCAACCACCTAAGCAAAGGAAAGCAAAGACTGCTAAGCCTCAACCGTCTCAGCAGTCTCAGCCTCCACAAGGCCTTTGACGTTCATCTAGAGAACTTAGCCTTCCTGGCCCTCAATGGACCAGAGCCCTCCACCATTCCAGGAAGGATATGTCACTTTGCCCCCAGGTGGGAGCAGATAACAGCAGAGCATTGAAAACTCTCCATTATAAGAGAGGGGTACAAGCAGCACTTTCTGTGCATGCCCCCTCCCACAATGGTAAGACAGTTCAATTCTCAGACCTCTCTCATCAACCTGTTAGATCAAGAGGTCACTATGCTTCTTGCCCAAGGGGCAATAGAAGAAGTACCCATTCATCAACAGGGTACAGGGTTTTACTCCCCCTATTTCCTTATCCCAAAGAAAACAGGGGGATACAGACCTATTCTGGACCTCAGAGAATTGAACAAATTCCTGTTCAAAGAGAAATTCAAAATGATTTCTCTAGGAACTCTGCTGCCATACCTTCAGCGTCAGGATTGGATTTGTTCTCTAGATCTCAAGGATGCGTACAACTATGTTCTCATCCATCCAACTCACAGAAAGTTCCTTCTGTTCCTTTTTCAAGGAAAGCACTACCAATACAGGGTGCTTTCTTTTGGCCTGGCCTCAGCACCAAGAGTGTCACGAAATGCATGGCTGTAATAGCAGCATTTCTTATCACTCTAGGAATATTCGTCTTCCCCTACTTAAACGACTGGCTCATTCGAGCCCCCTCAGAGTCAAGAGGCCAGGACGTCTCTATCTTGCACAATGCGTATCCTTCAGTATTTGGGTCTGGTCATAAACATCTCAAAATCCAGTCTAACTCCCACTCAGTCTCTAGAGTTCATAGGAGCTTTGCTGGATACCAGAAAAACAAGGGCCTATCTTCCCCAGGTCCGTTGCCTTCGCATGGTGCAGTAAGCTTCTCAAGCAGTGCTAAAACCTAATCTCACTGCCCGAGAAATGCTACAGCTACTAGGCCACATGGCATCTACAGTGCATGTGGTTCCTTATGCTCGCCTCCATATGAGAGCAGCCCAGTGGACTTTATCCACTCAGTGGACCCAGGCATCATGGTGCCTGTCAGACAGAATATCAAACACAAATCGCCTTATTTTGTCCCTCCAATGGTGGCAGTCCACTCAGAACCTGTTGCCGGGGTCCCCATTTCAACAGCCCTTACCCCAGGCAACTCTCACAATGGATGCTTCACCAATGGGTTGGGGAGCTCATCTGCAAAACCTCTCCACCCAAGGCACTTGGACTCCACAGGAGACTCATCCACATATCAATCTCTTGGAGCTCAGAGCAATCTTCTTTGCTCTTCGAGTGTTCCACACCCTGCTCAGCTGCAAGACAGTCCTCATTCATACGGACAATCAAGTAGCCATGTTCTACGTGAACAAACAGGGGGGAACAGGCTCTCTGTCGCTTTGCAATGAAGCTTTGCGACTATGGGCTATCGCCAGAGAGCATCAGATTCATCTCCTGGCAGTGTATCTTCCAGGCATGCAAAATTCTTGGCAGACAGACTCAGTCGAGTTCTGCTTCCACACGAATGGTCTCTACATGCAGACCAGGTGGCCAAGATTTTTCAAATTTGGGGAACCCCGGGCATAGACCTCTTTGCAAGTCCATTGAATGCCAAACTTCCCCAGTTCTGTTCCAGAATTCCGGGCGGGGCTGTCAGGCCAGGGATGCTTTCCTCCTTCACTGGGTTCAAGACTTCCTTTATGCCTTTCCACCCATTCCCCTAATTCCCAAAACCCTGTTCAAGCTTCAGAGAGACAGAGGCCGTATGATTCTCATAGCTCCACATTGACCACGGCAAGTGTGGTACGCTCTGCTTCTACATCTCTCTCAAGCTCCCTCCCTGGACTTAGGATCTGCTCCAGATCTCCTGTCCCAGGAGGACGGAATGTTATGGCATCCCAATCCCCAGTCTTTGCATCTCAGGGCTTGGTTGCTGAAGGCCTAGATCTTCATTATCTTAACCTCCCTCAGCAAGTAAAGGATATCCTTTATGCTTCCAGGAAGCCTTCCACAACACGCTCTTATGCTTTCAAGTGGAAAAGGTTTACCATAGGGTGTTCGCAGAAGGGCCTTAACCCCCTTGCGATACCTCTGGAATCATTACTGGAGTATCTCCTTCATTTATCCAATGCAGGACTTAAAACTAACTCAGTAAGAGTCCATTTGAGTGCTATTGCAGCTTCTTTCAAGCCTCTTAAGGGACAACCTATTTCCTCACATCCTCTTATAGCAAGATTTATGAGAGGCCTCCTTCTAACTAAGCCTCCCATTAGGCCACCACCGGTGGCATGGGACTTAAACCTGGTTCTTGGTCAGCTCATGAAGCCACCTTTCGAACCCTTAGCTACTACCTCATTGAAATTACTTTCTTGGAAGGTTATCTTTCTCACTGCAATCACATCAACATGCCGCATCAGTGAGTTGCAGACATTAGTATCTAATCCACCTTATACAAGGTTCCATCATGACAAGGTAGTCCTTAGGGCTCATCCACACTTTATGCCAAAGGTGGTCTCGCCTTTTCATTTAAACCAAGCGGTCTACCTGCCTGTGTTTTTTCCAAGGCCTCATGCATCTAATGCAGAAAGGAATCTTCATACTTTGGACTGTAAAAGAGCTTTAGCCTTTTACTTGCAAAGAACACAGCAACATAGAAAGTCCTCTCAACTGTTTGTTGCTTTTGATCCTTCTCATTTGGGACTTCCAGTCTCCAAGAGAACACTGTCCAACTGGATTGCACAGTGTATTTCCTGTTGCCTATCAGAGTAATAATCTAACTCTGGAGGGCAATGTGAGAGCCATGGCAGCTTCAGTGGCTCATCTGCACTCTGTGTCTATCCATGACATCTGTCGAGCAGCCACTTGGGCCTCGGTTCATACCTTCACAGCCCATTACTGCTTGGACAAGGACTCCCGCCGGGATGCCTTGTTTGGTCAGGCTGTTCTCCAACACCTGTTCCATACCTAATCAACTCCTACCCGCCATCCCTGGTTGGATGCCAGAGATCCATGGGGGGAAGTGGAGCCCTTTCACAGGGACACACAACTTCTGGGGTCTCTCCATGGCATCTAAAGCTAGGGAGTCCCCATATGTGAAGACTACATTCCTGCTTGTTCCTGGAGATAGCATAGTTACTCACCTGTAACAGGTGATCTCCGGGAACAGCAGGAATTTAGTCTTCACAACCCACCCACCTCCCCTAGGAGTTGTATCTCTCTATCTATCTCTTTCTCTTTCCCTCTCTCTCTTTGTCTCAGCTTTAAACTCAACTGGAGAGAGGCAGTTGCGAAAGGCGGGAAGGCAGCACACAGGCGCTGTGGGATGCTCCCAAAAGCTTTCTAATTGGACACTGGGGAGCGTTCCCGTGCAGGCTCCGTCGGTTCCGACGATACCCATATGTGAAGACTAAATACCTGCTGTTCCCGGAGATCACCTGTTACAAGTGAGTAACTATGCTTACTATATGGTGTTCTCAAAAGGGCTTAAACCCCCTTGTGATACCTTTGGAATCGGTACTAGAGTACCTACTTCATTAATCAAATTCTGGTCTAAAGACAAATTCAGTAAGAGTCCATCTTAGTGCAATTGCAGCTTCCTATAAGCCTCTAAATGGACAGCCAATTTCCTCTCATCCACTCATAGCAAGGTTTATGAGAGGTCTTCTATTAACAAAGCCTCCCATCAGGCCACCACCGGTGGCATGGGATTTAAATCTAGTTCTCGGACAGCTCATGAAACCGCCCTTTGAACCTTTAGTCACTACAACCCTAAAGATTTTATCCTGGAAGGTCATCTTCCTAATTGCAACACCTCCACACGTCGCATTAGTGAATTGCAAGCTTTAGTGGCTGATCCCCCTTATACAAGGTTTCATCATGATAAGGTTGTTCTCAGAACTCATCCACATTTTATGCCAAAGGTGGTTTCGCCTTTTCATTTAAATCAATCGATTTACCTTCCTGTATTCTTTTCGAGGCCGCATGCCTCTAATGCAGAAAGGAACCTTCATACTTTGGATTATAAAAGAGCCTTGGCTTTTTACCTACAAAGAACACAGCATCATAGAAAGTCTTCTCAACTTTTTGTTGCTTTTGATTCTAGTCATTTTGGACTTCAGTCTCTAAAAGAACTCTATCTAAATGGATTGCACAATGCATATCCTTTACTTATGAGAGTAAGAGTCTTCTTCTTCAAGACCATGTCACAGCACATAATGTGAGAGCCATGGCAGCCTCTATGGCTAACCTTCACTCTGTGTCTATCAATGACATCTGTCGAGCAGCCACCTGGGCTTCGGTGCACACCTTCACAGCCCACTACTGCCTAGATAAAGCCTCCCGTTGGGATGCCTTCTTTGGCCAAGCTGTTCTTCAACATCTCTTTCAGACTTAATTCAACTCCTACCCACCAACCCTGGTAGGATGCCAGAGATCCATGGGAGGAAGCATGGCCCACCTCACTATAGGTGGCAGCTTCCTGGGGCGATCTCCCCAGCATCATCAACTAGGGAGTCCCCATATGTGAAGACTACATTCCTGCTTGTTCCTGGATATAGCATAGTTACTCACCTGTAACAGGTGATCTCCGGGAACAGCAGGAATTTAGTCTTCACATCCCACCCACCTCCCCTAGGAGTTGTCTCTCTATTTCTCTGTCTCTCTTTCCTCTCTCCCTCTATCCTTTCACTCAGCTACAAACTTAACTGAAGAGGGACAGTTGGAAAGACGGGAAGGCAGCACACATGTGCTGAGGGATGCTCCCAAAAGCGTTCCTATTGGACGCTGGGGAGCGTTCCTGCGCAGGCTCTGTCGGTACCGACGATACCCATATGTGAAGACTAAATTCCTGCTGTTCCCGGAGATCACCTGTTACAGGTGAGTAACTACGCTATATGGAAGGCTTGTCTGGTGGGGAAGAAATCGGTCCTCAAGCACTGTAGAGATGAGCATGCTCCCTCTTATTGGGAGTGGAGGAGTTTCCACAATATGATGATCATGGAATGGTTGGCAGTGCAGGGTGTTGTGAAGCAGAGGGAGGCTCCTCTGGTGCTTTGGGGGGGCTATATTGATATGCTGGCCCCAAGGGCACGCAATGAGTTGCTTACCATGGAGTGGCCTGGTTAGGGGAGGCATTTGGTCGGGGGCCTGGACGATGTGGTGGATGCAGGGGTAGGCTGGGGCACACTGATTAGATGAGAGGAGGGGAGTGTGGGGAAGAGTCCAGATGAGGTATGGCAGATGCCCTGCCATCCAGGATTTGTCTACCAGTTTAGGTAATGAGGGTACCTAATTGCCTGTGGGGGATACTTTGAACAAACTATTGAAAAATTCTACATTTTGACTGTTACCTTGGTGCTTGCAGACGCCATGGAAGTGTTCCCATTGCGTTCTGAGGTGTGTATGTTGTGGTGGTGTTAATAGGTGGTGGTTGTTTTTTTTTGTGAAATCTTTAACACTGGAACATGTATGTTATTTTTGTTCTCAGTAAATTAATCGCAGAAATGCTTTATAATCAATCTGCATGTTTAGGCTATTTGGATCCACTGTATTCAAAATAGAAATCCACTTTTAGTCTAGTCTGAGCAGCGTCTGGTTTTGACCCCTTCCTCTTCTGTTCTCTGGAACTTGGTCTATACCCATATACCAGGGGTCTCAAACTCAAATTGCTTTGAGGGCCGAATGAGGACTTCTAAAGTAACCCGGGGGCCGCATAAGACACGGGGGGCTCATTTGCATAAGGGGCCTCATTTGCATAAATATTTGCATAATGTTGCATAATGAGTGCATGGATAAAGAAAGACTAGAAAATTTCTATATTACTATAACCCAGTGCCAACCGCCAGGCACATTAGGAACTACTACTAACACTGCCCATTTAGAACCCATAGCAAACCCCCCGTATCATAACAGCACTACCAGGACTCACAAAGCACCAGACCCTACCTATCAAAAGGCAACACTGCAAAAATACATTTCAGAGAATACATGACCTACTGGGAAAAGAGAACAAGTAGCAGTGTCAAATAGGAATTACACAGAATACCTCAGCACTGTAGAAATAAAACTATAAATTAATGGTAATGGTTCTGACCCCCCCCCCCAGCCCACAGCACATTACCAGTTCTGACCCCCCAGCCCACAGCACATTACCAGCTCTAAACCCCCCAGCCCACAGCACACTGGTAATGTGCTGGGGGGTTTAGAACTGGTAATGTGCTGTGGGCTGGGGGGGGGTCAGAACAGGTAATGGTTCTGACCCCCCCCCCAGCCCACAGCACATTACCAGCTCTAACCCCCCCAAGCCCACAGCCCCCCCTCCCTCCCTTGGCAAAAATCACAGGCTCCCCCCCCTGCCTACCTCCTTGGCAAAAATCCCCGCCCCCCCCCTCCCTCCCTCCCTCCCTCCTTGGCAAAAATCACAGGCTCCCCCCCCTCCCTCCCTCCTTGGCAAAAATCACAGGCTCCCCCCCCTCCCTCCCTGGCAAAAATCACAGCCCCCCCCCCTCCCTCCCTCCCTCCCTCCCTCCTTGGCAAAAATCACAGGCTCCCCCCCCTCCCTCCCTGGCAAAAATCACAGCCCCCCCTCCCTCCCTCCCTCCCTCCCTCCTTGGCAAAAATCACAGGCTCCCCCCCCTCCCTCCCTGGCAAAAATCACAGGTCCCTCCCTGGCAAAAATCACAGGCCCCCCCCTCCCTCCCTCCCTCCCTGGCAAAAATCACAGGCCCCCCCCCTCCCTCCCTCCTTGGCAAAAATCACAGGCTCCCTCCCCCCTCCCTCCCTCCTTGGCAAAAATCACAGGCAGGCAGGCGGCAGGCCCCCCCTCCCTCCCTCCCTCCCTCCCTGCCTCAGTCCCTCTCCTCTTCGGCTTAGAACCGCGAAGGGAGAGTTCCTCCCTCGCGACTCTTTTAAGCCGGCTGAGGCTTATGGGAAATTTCCCCTCTGCCCCCTCGAGCTTAACAGAGTCGCGAGGGAGAAGCTCTCCCTTCGCGGCTCTGAAAGCCGAAGAGGAGAGGGACTGAGGGAGGCAGGGCTGGGCAGACTGCTTCCTTACCTGCCGTGGAGAGCTGTGCACCCTGGCGATCCTCCAAGCGATCCAAGCAGGCGATTCTTCAAGGCGCTGGTACCTCGTGGCTATTCAGACTGCTTCTGGGCCCGGGCCCCCCCCTCCTCCTTTTTCTCCTCCTCCTGCCTGTCGCTCATTGGTGGAGGGCAGGCGTGTGACGCGGACGTGAGAAACACCATGCAGCCCCGGGAATCACGCGAGGTAAAAAAAATATAGAAACAGCAGGAGGACAAAAATGCAACATAAAGCAGGACAATACTCCGTGGCGTCGCGGGCCGCAGAAAATGCTCTCGCGGGCCGTATGCGGCCCGCGGGCCGCGTGTTTGAGACCCCTGCCATATACCATACTGAAGAAAAAGCATGCTGCTGTTCTACAGCATGCCACCATGGGAGCTTCTGGTATTCAATCCGGGATTTATGTGCAGTTATCCTTTGTTTTAACCGTCTTGTGGTTTTTCTGATATGCAGCTTGCCGCAAAGGTATTTAGATGGCTACTTAATAAGGTGCTAATAATTTGTTACCACACGTTTAGTAACTAGGTGCCATCAAATAACATGGGATCTGCAGTAAAATAGCACACACTACAGGTGAATTAATGCACATTAACATCATTGCACTTTAGTAACTAGCCCCCTAAGTTGCGAATACTACATAGGATGAAAAGCACGTGGTTGTAAATTTCAATAAATGAATTCTGCCATCAGAGCCTGCTGTGGTATCATTTTCAATTGTAATATCATGCACACCACACCAAAAATGACCTTTAACTTGTTGGTCTGCCACTTTCTGATCTCGCTCCCTACTGTTGGTAACCACCAGTCTTCTCTTTGAAACGTGGATGAATTCTGAAAACATTCTAATGTTTTTTTCAAGAATCAAGGTGATTCTTGTAGAAAAAGATGAAAAGCACAGAACACAAATGGCTTGCTCCTTATCAGTGTATCTATTGATCTTCTTATTAAGGAAGCTTCCCGATTGGTAGTGCTCTTGAGAGCATTCGGAAGGACAGATAAGGGACAACCTCTGTCAATTAGCCTCTGCCCGATGTTTAAACTCCTCTCTAGTGGAGCAAATTCTTCTGTGCCTTAAAAATTGCAAGAAAGGAAGCCTAGCCTTCAAATGCTTAGGATGAAAGCTTCCATACTGAAGTAAAGCATTTCGGCCTAGGTTTTGTGTAAATTGTAATGAAAAATCAGTCATTCCTCTTCTGAACCAGCACATCTAAAAAATGTAATCCATGTTCAGTCATACTTAATATCAAATTAAATATGCATGTTGCGTGAATTCAACCAGCTTTCAAAGCTTCTCAGCTGTATTTCAGTACTTGCCTATAAGAAAAAGAAATCAGCTATATAATGGGACCAGATATTATTTTATCATTATAAGAAACTCCGATCTGCTTGGCTTCAAAGTCACTCGTATAAATTTGCCAGTGAAGAAGCAAAGGTGGTTCTCCTTGCGATCCCTGATACTTGAGCCATGGTGTTACATCATTCAAAAAATGTGTAGCATCTTGTATATAAGATGGTATCTTAAGGACCTCTATCTTCAAAATGCTGCTGCTGCTGTTAAATGCCGTCAAGTTGGTGTTGACTCATGGCAGCCCTCTGGATAGTTGTCCTAAATTGTGCTCAGTCTTCAGTCAGGAGGCTCATTGTTAATAGAATGACATCCATAGCTGCTGTTATTGTATCCATTGCATTGCTGGCCTTCCTCGTTTACATTGATCCTTCAACCTTGTCAAGCATGATGTCTGTCTTTAATGATCTTTCTCATAGCATGATGTGTTGAAGTCTTGTAATCTGAGCTTCTAAAAAAAGCTTTGGTTTGATCTCCTCTAGTACTGACTGGTTTGTTCTTTGGGCAGTCGATGATATACACAGTATTCTTTGCCAGCACCATAATTCAAAAGCATAGATTTTTTTCCTGTTTATCTTTTTCACTGTCCAACTTTCACATACGTAAGATGTTATTGAAAATAATATGGCCTGAATAAGTTAAATCTTTGTACAGAGAGAGACCTCTATACAAGGACCCATTGAAGGCAAAGTCATAGACCAATCTCCCTTAACAATTTTGATCTTAAACTGTTAGCTAAGATAGTGGCAGATCATTTGACCTTGCTATTGCCTGGTCTAATTCATGACTCCCAGGTCAGTTTCGTTTGTGATTGGTATGCGGCTGGCAATCTGTGGAAAATCGTGGCCATCAAGTCTGTGTCGACTCATGGCGACCCTCTGGCTAGTTGTCCTAAATTGTGCTCGGTCTTCAGTCAGGCGGCCCGTAGCTGCTGCTGTTGTATCTATTCACCTCATTGTCAGGATCTTAAATACTTGCATTTTCTAAAAATGAATTCCTACTTGACATGATGAGGTGTCCTGGAGGCCTTTCAAGGAACGTATGCACTTTTGGAAGCATGGAATTGCAGGTACTGTAGAAAAGTCAGGATTTAAATATTAATATTCACATTGTTCACCTAATTAAATTTTCTCTTTGAAAGCAAAATGTGAATAAGTGTAATTAATGTAATATATTCCATTGCCGATGATTTACTATTGATAGCCAGTTATTTCATTCTATTATTGAGTTGCAATTTAATAGTTAAATGTTTACTTTTATAATTTTGTTCTATGTAAAAACTCTTGTTCTCTATTTACTGTTCTTTGTACTAAAACATGTTCTATGTAAAATAGTTCAAAACCTATTCTATGTAAAATAGTTTCTAAACCCGTTCTATGTAAAATAATAGCATGCTATTATTAAACTTTGTTTACTTGTAAACCGCCACTGATCGCTGGAAGTGGCGGTATAGAAGAGATGTATAAATAAATAAATAAATAAATAATATTCCTTTGGTGTCAAAAAGCCCAAATTGTTTGCTTCTTTTGAAAAGAGGCAATCTCTTCCTGAGGTTCCCTGTAGGGTCTTTATCTATCTAATATGAGATCATTAGCTTCTTCGGCTAATCACCTCTTCAGCCTCCTAGGCAGCAGCTCCATCTTTATCCGCTCTCTTAATTACGACAGACGTTTAGTGCCTTAATTGATACAAGGTTTCTTTTTCAACCAATTTAAAAATTTTTTCCTTTGTTATTATTTGGCTTTCCAATTCTTCGACATCCTTTAGAACTAAATTTTGGATACAGACAGTGCTGTATCTAATGGCCACAGTGGAATCCGTGTAGATCTCAGCTTCACCACAGATCAGTCAAATCACTAAATATATGTTTAATTAGGATTCACTTTGAAAGGTTTATTTGAAAACTATAAACTGAAAGAGATCATAGCACTGCCAGAGAAACAAAAGTCTTTGAGAAATTAATGATATCTGAGCTTCTGTTAGGTTTATAACTTCTGGTTTACTTTCTCCTATTATCTGGTGAAAGATCTGACACTCTGCTGGCCTCCATGCATTTGTCGCCCCCGTCATTTTCCTCCACCTCCACTCACTGAAAAAGATCTGACTCATACAGGTTCTCATCACTCTCTAATGAGCTCTTGGCAGAAGAGTCAAAAGTAACTTTTCAGCACAATTCTGAGCCCACCAGACTGACCTTGCATCCAAGGATATATATTCCTCTCTTTAAAATTCTTGTGGGCTGGCTTTTGGATTGGTTGCTCTCAGTCTCCATCTGCTGATGGGTGAGTGTGGTCCACGCATCTTGGCTGGACTGGAGGGACTCCAGGAAAGAAAATTAGTAGGCAAGGTCTAATTATACCATCATCATTGCCACACTCAAGTCCAATCTGAAAAACTTGAAGAAAGCAAAGTACTAACCTCTTCTTTAATACCTGTCGGGGAAATTAACCAGACAGAATTGCAGAAATAGACCATTATTCATTTTGGTCACAGTGCTGGGGAACAAAATGGAGGAGTAGCCTGGTGTACAGCTTGTTATTGCTGTCATGTTATATGTTCCTTGTTCCATGTAAAGCACTGTTGAGCTATCTTTTTATATGTAAACTGCTTAGATTCATAGATACAACAGTATAGAAAATTAGCTAAATGAATGAATAGCGGTTAGAGCACTGGCTTGGTGATCAAGAGACCAGGGTTTGATTCTCACTACTACTACTGAGCATTTGTATAGCGCTACAAGATGTCCGCAGTGCTGCACAGACATGTAAGAGACAGCCCCTGCTCATCAGAGTTTACAATCTAGTCAAGACAGGCAGACAACACAGAAGGTGTAGAAGGGATACATCTAGGGGGAATGGTAAAGAAAGGAGATCAGGTGAGTCGAGATCCAAAAGCAGCAGCAGCGAAGAGGTGAGTTTTCAACCTGGATTTGAAAAGGGTCAGAGAAGGCACCTGGTGTACAGACGTGGTTAGTTTGTTCCAGGCGTAAGGTGCAGCAAGGTGAAAGGGGCGAAGTTGGAGTTAGCAATAGAAGAGAAGGGCACAGATAGAAGTGATTTGCCAGAAGAGTGGAGTTCCCGAAGGAAGGTGTAGAAAGAGATAAGAGAAGAAAGGTAGCACTACTTGCAGCCTTGGCCAATTCACTTAACCCTCTATTGCTTTGGAAGTAAGGCCTGGCAATCTACTTCCGGTCACACTGCCAAGAAAACCCAGAAGCTGCTGGGTCGCCAGGAGTCGGTACTGACTCAAAGGCACACAGTGTGGGTGTAGTACAAGCTGTTAGTGTAGCTAGGTTTAAAAAAGGTTTGGACAGGCTCCTGGAGGAAAAGTCCATAAAACATTATTAAAAAGGACCCAGGAAATCCACTGCTTACCCTGTGACAAGCACTGTGCAACCTATCTATGTTTTTCGGAACCTGCCAAGTACTTGTGACCTGAATACTGGGCTTGATGGAACTTGGTCTAACCCAGTATGGCATGTTCTTAAAATTCTTTTCATCTCTCTGAAGCTTGCCCAACTTTAACACCTCCTGGGCATTGTTGTCAGGTGTTTGAACTTATGCAGCCTTTCTTCAGTGCTCCAAGATTATTTTCCAGTCCTATCTTGGTGAAGAGCTTGGAGATCTTAGCTCATTCCCATTCACAAAGAAGTGAAAAGAAGATGTGTTGCTCATGTTCCTCTCTTTAAGAACTTAGTTATTGCAACCTGAAACGTGAAAGCGTGTGTCGTCGAGCTAGCGCTGACTCCTGGTGACCCAGCCCCTGGAGTTTCTTGACAGAAGTGCAAATGGAAGTAGATTGCTGGGCCTTTCTTCTGTGCAGTAAGTCTAGTACCTGGTATTCCAAGGTAGTCACCCATCCAAGTACTAGCCAGGCCACAACCTGCTTAGCATCTGAGATCAGCCGAGATAAGGCTCATTCAGGATGGTGAAGCTATACTTTTTTAAAAATAAACTCTCTACAGTGCTAGGCAGGTTATAATTTACATACATAATAAGTTACATGCATAAAATAAAACCTGTGACAACAATAAAAACAAAAAATATATATATAAACATGTATCCTCTTCAAAATAATGTACTACTTGAAGTTTGATAAGCATTCAATGCCGAAAGTTCAAACACTGCATTCTGAAAGCTACAGTATGGTAATTGTTCTTAGCTATTTTGGGAGGAAATTCCATAAAATTGGACTTACCACTGAAAAACCCTGAGCATGGGTGTTGGCAAAACAGCAAAATTTGGATCAAGTTAATATCTAGCAAATTATTTTAATGATCTTAATAAACCCAGAGGTCAGTATATTTTGAGTGCAGTACAAATGCATATAAAAGTGCTTCATTGCATAAGTCCTCATGGATAGAGGTGATAGGACTGAGACGTTTAAATACAGTGGTGGCCAAAAAATTAAGGCAGGTATCTTTTTCTACAATTTATTGTTAAATAATGTACTGTGGAGATGTCACACGTGCTTACTTATTTAATCAGCATGGCGATTAGTCACACCATGCGTCTGGCGTCCATTTTAGTTTACTTACACTCTGTAGTAGGTTTCTTGGATGAAGTTTTGAATTTTTACAACTAGGAAAAGATTGAAAGTTACATGTAAAATATACAATCAAGATGGGTAGAAAGTGCGATATTAATGACTTTGTAAAGGGACAAGTTGTCACACTCCATGCTGAAGGATATTTGCAATGTGCTATTGCAGTACATTTGCATATATCAAGGTGTGCCATTCAGAATGTTCTGAAATCAGGTGGCCGTACACGTCGTTCGAAATGTGGGCGCAGACGGATAACTACTGGACGAGATGACCGATTCCTCAAAAGCATTATTACATCTAGTCCACATACTTTATCTCAACGTGTGGCTCAGTTAGCTAATGATTGAGGAATAAAGATAAGTGCCAGATCTGTCCGACGACGGCTTGTGGATGAATTAAAACTCGTGGCCAGAAGACCTGCCAAGAAGCCTATGTTGACCAGGAAACAAATTGCTGCCCGCATACAGTTTTGTAGCAAGATGAAAGACAAATCTGCTGAATGGTGGGAGAGGGTAATATTCACAGATGAAAGTACATTTCAACAAGTACGTGGGAGTGGTTACAGCAGGCGAGAGACTAAATCCGAAGTACACGATCAAGACTGTTAAACACCCACCATCGGTCATGGTATGTGGTGGTATCTCGGTGAATGGACAATGTGGCCTGCACATTTTTGAGAAAGGTGAAAGAATAAATGCTGCAAAATACATATCCGTGCTGAATAGTAAAGTTAAAATACACATGAATGTTTTAGGCACGACTATATTTCAGCAGGACTTGGCACCGTGCCACACTGCAAAAACAGTCTGAAAATGGTTCGTGGACAAGATCGAACTGCTACCAAGTTGGCCATCGAACTCTCCAGATCTCAATGTAATTGAAAACTGTTGGAATCTTATGAAGAAAAAGTTGGCAGCACACCATCCAACTTCAGAAGCAGATTTAAAGGACATACTCAAGCATGAATGGGTCAACGAAATCACTCCGGCATACTGTAAAACACTAGTTTGTTTATTTTATTTATTTAGACAGATTTGTATACCACCTTATCCTTCAATCAAAGTGGTCACATCACAATTGGAGGGTTACACTTAACATGAGGGTACTTAACAACATTTAGACAGCACAATTGAGGTTTCATTTAACATGAGAGTAAGAACATAAGATATGCCATACTGGGTCAGACCAAGGTCCATCAAGCCCAGTATTCTGTTTCCAACAGTGGCCAATCTAGGTCATATGTACTGTCGCCCCCAGCTGGCCAGGTTGATAACCAACACCAGGTGAGGTCGCCTTTTTCTTTAAAACAAGTTTCCCAAGATGGCTGCCAGGAGGGCTGCTGGGAATTATAGTCCCATTTTTAAAGTAAGGAGTTGTGAACCAGTGATTTAGGCAATAGACAGAGAAATTTATTAATCGTATTCAGGGAATCCTTTACACGCAGGATGGGAAATGGAAAAACCAAAATACAGGCTTTTGCTTCACAGCCACAAATTCAAAAGAAAAACAAGCAGAACTTTGCTTTGTTCACAGTTACAACTTCTTTCCAAAACTTTTATCTTCTTTAAAGGTTGCTCTCTTCATAGGAACCAAACTCTTGTATCAAACAATTCTTCAAATGTTCCTTGAGCATTTAATAGCAGCTTCTAACTTTATAAGTTGAGCTTAGCACTCAGCAGCTTTATCACCTACTTGTGACGTCTTCAGAAATCAGGCTTCTCTCTCTCTAAACAGGCATTCATTCAATGGCTTTCTGTTTTAACGTTCTTCCCTGTCAGAAGCTTGGCATACAGCACATTGCATTTCAATAGAGCTGCATTCATCATCAGCAATTTCCATATCTTCAATACTCTCTGTATCACATACATTCAATGGCAGCTGGGATGAGAGCTGGCTATTCTCTTTCTCTATCAAGTCACTTAACCTTTTAAGTATGGCTTGTTTCTGCAGCAGCTCTTCAGCTACCTGGGCTACTGGATACTTAGCTAAACGGTTCCCCTTTATCCTGGGACACTGCTTATGATTAGAATCAGCTTGTAAATCTAAAGCTAATTCTTCTAAGCTTTTATTAGCTATGAATGGAGGAAGACACACTTGCCTGGAGCCAAAGGGGTTTAGTATCTCTCTCTGTCCTGTGAGCCAGCCATGCTGTCTTCTGTTTGTAGCAACTCCGTCTGATTGCAACAGCGTTTCATTCCTTGTTCTTTCAGCTGTTTTTAGCAATCTCTCATCCGTTCTCACACTTCTGCTTCCAGTGTTTCCTTCACACTTTCTTTCATTCCTTGCCAGCACTCTCTCACTTGCTCCTTCACTGAGACCATGCCTGAGACCTTGTCCTCCGTGTCTCTCTTGTCCAAGTCTCTCCCTGGCTTCCTTGGCTCCGTTTGCTCCCCTTGCTCCGTCCCCTTTTGAGTTTCTAAAACTCAGGTTTTTCAACTGTTCCTCTTCCTGTGCCACACCTTGCTCCCAGCACATGTGACCAGGGTCTGGCTTCCCTCTGACGCTCTGCTGTGGGCGGGGCTTAGGAATGACTAACTTGTGAGTCATAGACTCTTGGTTGCTAGGGAAACCTCTGACACATTCAGAATTAAAGGTAGAGGTTCTATTTCCCTGTGCATTTCTGTGCGTAGTGGTGCTTTCCTCACCACAGTACCTAGCAGTTTCCCAAGAGACACAAGTTCCACAATGCTTGTACTGGGTCAAGCATTGATATCTTCGGTCACTTCTTAATAATGGTTTATGGACCTTTCCTCCAGGAACTTGTCCAAACCTTTTTTAAACCCAGCTACACTAACAGCCTTTACTACATCCTCCGGTAACAAATTCCAGAGTTTGATTACACGTTGAGTGAAAAAATATTTTCTTTTATTAGTCTTAAATAGTTTACCCTGTAGCTTCATTGCATGTCCCCTAGTCTTTCTATATTCTGATAACGTAAACAATCAATCTACGATTACCCGTTCCACTCCGTTCATTAATTTATAGACTTCTATCATATCTCCCCTCAGCCGTCTCTTTTCCAGGTTAAAGAGCCCTAACCTTTTTAGCCTTTCTTCATAGGAGTATCCTTCCATCCCCTTTACCATTTTGGCGGCTCTTCTCTGAACCTTTTCTAAAAAAGCTATATCCTTTTTAAGATACGGCGACCAGAATTGCACACAAAATTCAAGGTGCGGTCTCACCATGGAACGATATAGAGGCATTATAATATCTTTTGTTTTATTTTCCATCCCTTTCCTTATCATACCTAGCATTCTATTTGCTCTCTTGGCCGCCGCTGCACACTGGGCCGAGGGTTTTAACATGGTATCCACAATAACGCCTAAATCTTTTTCCTGGGTGGTGGTTCCTAATGTGGAACCTTGCATCGTGTAACCATAGTTTGGGTTGTTCTTCCCTAGGTGCATAACCTTGCACTTGTCCACATTAAATTTCATCTGCCATTTTGATGCCCAGTCTTCCAATTTATCAAGATCCTCTTGCAATTTTTCACAATCCTCTTGGGTTTTAACAACTTTAAATAGTTTTGTGTCATCTGCAAATTTGATAACCTCACTCGTTATTCCACTTTCCAGGTCATTTATGAATATGTCAAAAAGCAGCGGACCCAGCACAGATCCCTGGGGTACACCACTATTCACCTTTCTCCATTGGGAAAATTGGCCATTTAGCCCTACCCTCTGCTTTCTACCTTTTAACCAGTTCCTGATCCACAATAGTACACTGCCTCCTATCCCATGACTCTTTAGTTTTGCCAAAAGTCTCTGATGAGGGACCTTGTCAAAGGCTTTCTGAAAGTCCAGATACACAATATCAACCGACTCACCTTTGTCCACCTGTTTATTCACTCCTTCAAAAAAACATAACAGATTAGTAAGACAAGATCTTCCTTGTCTAAAGCCATGTTGGCTGTCTCCCATTAGGTTGTGACTATCTACATGCTGAGTAATTTTATTCTTTATGATGGTTTCTACCATTTTTCCCAGTACTGACGTCAGGCTCACCGATCTGTAGTTTCCCGGATCACCCCTGGAACCCTTTTTAAAAATTGGTGTTACATTGGCGATCCTCCAATCTTCAGGTATTAGAGATGATTTTAATGATAGTTCACAGATTACTGATAGCAGGTCTGCAATCTCATATTTCAGTTCTTTCAACACCCTTGGATGTATACCATCCGGCCCAGGTGATTTGCTACTTTTCAGTTTATCTAATAGTTGTAAGACATCTTCCCGATATATCGATATTTCCTTCAATTCTTCCGCACCTTTAAATACCACTTCAGTCATGGGTAACATCCCTACATCTTCCTCAGTAAAGACCGAAGCAAAGAATTCATTCAGTCTCTCCGCTATCGCCTTGTCGCCTCTTAGTGCTCCTTTAACCGCTTTATCATCTAATGGACCAACTGACTCTCTCACAGGTTTTTTGCTACGAATGTACTTGAAAAGGTCTTTATTTTGCGTTTTTGCTTCTGCAGCAAGCTTCTTCTCAAATTCTCTCTTTGCCTGCCTTATCAATGCCTTGCATTTGATTTGCCAGTGCTTGTGCTGTTTCCAGGTTTTGTCGTTTGGCTCTTTTTTCCATTTCCTGAAAGATGCTTTTTTGGCAACAACAGCCTCTCTGACCTCACCTTTAAACCATGCTGGCAGTTTTTTGGACTTCCTTCCACTTTTCTTAAAGCGTGGAATACAGCTGGTCTGGGCTTCCAAGATAGTATTTTTCAACAACACCCAAGCTTAATGTACGTCTTTAACCTTTGCAACTGCTCCTTTTAGTTTTTTCTTAACTGTTTTCCTCATTTTATCATAGTCTCCCTTTCGAAAGTTAAAAGGTAGTACTGTGGATTTCCTTACTATCCCTCCTCCACTAATTAAATCAAAGGCGATCATGCTATGATCACTATTGCCAAGTGGCCCCAACACCCTTATCTCTTGCACTAGATCTGGTATTCCACTAAGGACTAGGTCTAATATGGCTTCCCCTCTGGTCGATTCATGAACCAGCTGCTCCAAGAAGCAGTCATTTATTTCATCTAGGAACTTTATCTCCCTAGCATGTCCTGACGTGACACTGACCCAGTCGATACCGGGGTAATTGAAATCACCCATTATTATTACTGCGCTGTAACTTTTGTTCTCCAGGACCAAGCAGGAAGTCAGTCCTCACTTACGGGTGACGTCGGCGCCGACGGAGCCCTCGCGGAGCAATTTTCCCCAGCTTTCAAAGAAAGCCTTTGGGAATTGCAGCGCGCATGCGCGGTCGTCTTCCCGCCCGAGGGTGCCATCTTAGCCAGTCTTCTTTTTTTCCGCGGAGCCCTACAGACGTCCCCGTCTTGTCCCCGCGAAAAAGTTGATTTTCTTCTTTATTTTATCCTTGTTTTCTTTCGGTTCGACGCCGATCGTTTTCCCGCCCGGACTCGCGACGCCGGTCTCGAGTCCGCTTACTTTTTTCGGTTTTTCTGACTTAGTCAGCTTTCGTTTTCGTTTTCCCTGGCAGCCCGGTCCTTTGACCTCGCAGGGGCCCTTTTTCCCCCGATGGCTGCCAGTGGGTTTAAGCGGTGTGGTCGGTGTGACCGAAATATGTCACTAACCGACACACACGACTTTTGCCTCCGCTGCCTGGGCCCGGATCATGAGGAACTGATCTGTGGGCCCTGCAGCAAACTGTCCTCAAAGGCGTTGAGAAGTCGGCGGCATCAGCGTGAGAGAATCTTCGCTGACCCCAGCCGTACCCGGACCTCGTCGGAGGCCTCCGTGTCAAAAGGCTCCAGCTCGGACCGTCGCCGGAGCTCCTCCGACCGGGGTTCTCCCTCCGGGGACCATCGTCGGAAGGAAAAACCCGCGAGGGCGGCGTCGGTGGACGCTCCTGGCTCCGCGAGGGCCAGGTCGCATAGCCCCGACAGCCGCCCCGGGTCCTTGGAGAGGGAACACGTCCCGAAGCGACCTCGCCTGGAGTCGGAGATGCCTGCCCGGGTAAGTCCTGTGGTCCTTCTGGACTCGCCTCCGCGACAGCCGACGTCGGGCCCGACGCCGTCGGGGCCCGAGTCGGGGACTGCTGGGTCACCTGAGCTCGGACTCAGGTTGACGGCCTTGGAGAGCAGACTGTCTGCCTTCATGGACCAGCAGAGGGCACTGCTCGCTGGCTTCGCTGGCGTCGCTGCCCCGACCGCCGGGACGTCAACGTCCAAGTCGACCCCGGAGACCGAGCCGATCCTCGAGTCGATGAGAACTCGAGTCGATCCTCGGTCGAGGTCGCCCTCGGCCTCCCGTTCGGGACCGAGGTCGCCGACGCCGACTCCCTCGGCGTCGGGGCGGCTGGCGCCGCACCCTGCCCGGGCCGACCCCACCGAGTCCTCGTCGGAGTCGGTCTGGGAGTCTGAGGAGGAAGAGTCACCTGATTCTTTCCGGACTCGGTGTGTCCCATCGGACTCACCGGAGTCCGAGCCTCGGAAGCAGTCCCCCCCGGAGGATGCCCGGTTCTCGGACTTCGTTAGGGATATGGCCAAGGCTTTGGCCTTCCCTGCGGATCCCGAGGAGGAGCCTCGAGCCGAAGAGCTCGACGCCCTCCAGTATGACTCTCCCGCGAGGGAACACTTTACTGTGCCGGTTCCTCCTATGCTGGAACGACTACTCTTCCGCATGTGGGAGAGTCCGGCCTCCTCGCCGGTCCTGAGCAAGCGGGTCGATTCTATCTATCGAGTCCGCAAGAGCCCTGGCTTTCAAAAGGCACAGCTGCCACACCATTCCATGGTAGTGGAATCGGCCATGCATCGTCTTAAGAGCCAGAAGATGCACTCCTCGGTGCCTCCTGGCAGGGAGGCCCGTAACCTGGATGGCCTTGGCAAGAAGTGCTTCCAGGGCTCTATGCTCGCTTGTCGTGTCCAGACTTACCAGCTATACATGGGCATGTATCTCCGGGATCTGGCTAAAGAGGCTGGTCTCTCCGAGGAGCCCTTGCGGAGGTTCCTAGCCTTGTCCACTGGCATTCGGGAATGCTCAAAGTTCATGTCCCGAGCAGCCTATGATGGCTTTGAAGCCTCGGCTCGAGTGGCCGCAGCCGGCATCGGTGCCCGCCGACAGGCTTGGCTTCAGTCGTCAGACCTTGAGCCCTGGGTGCAGGACAAGTTGGTCGATGTCCCCTGCCGAGGCGAAAACCTCTTTGGCAAGCCCATGGCGGAAAAGGCTGCGCAAATTGAGACTGAGACTCTCACCCGGACCAGGCTTTCTAGGAAGACCTCCGCCCCTTCCCATAAAAAGAAGGGCTCGGGGAAAAAGTCCTTTTTACCCGAGGAAGGCGGCTGCCTACAAACAATACCCCCATTATCAGGCCCCTGCAGCTCCCCAACAGGGCCAGCAGGCCAAGGGACGGGGTAACGGGTCCCGTAGGCAGCAAGCCCCCAAGCCTGCACCACCAGCCCCTGCTCAGCAGGGTGGGGGCTTTTGACTCGCTAAGCATAGCCTCTCCCCCCCCGCTGGTTCCTCCCAGCACCGGAGGCCGGCTGGTTCACTTCGCCCACAGGTGGTCCAGCATCACCGCAGATGCCTGGGTGCTTCAGGTCGTGCGAGAAGGCTATCTTCTCCACTTCCATCAGGTCCCTCCCTCCTATTTTCCGGGAGAACCTCCGCGCCCCCCTCTGCACAGGGAGTTGCTCCTTCAGGAGTTAGCAGGTCTTCTGCAAGAACAGGCGGTGGAACCGGTGCCACACCACCTGAGAGGTCAAGGCTTTTATTCAAGGTATTTTCTGATACCAAAGAGAACAGGGGGCCTCAGACCCATCCTGGACTTGCGAAACCTCAACAAGTTCCTTGTGCGGGAGAAGTTCAAAATGCTTACCCTTGGAATCCTTCTGCCCTACCTCCAGCAGGGAGATTGGCTATGCTCCTTGGATCTAAAGGATGCCTACACGCACATCCTCATCCACCCAAGCCACCGCCAATACCTAAGGTTTGTGGTGGCAGGCAATCATTACCAGTACCGAGTACTGCCCTTTGGCCTGTCCTCCGCACCGCGAGTCTTCACAAAATGTCTCGCGGTCGTGGCGGCCCATCTCCGGCTTCACGGCCTCTGTCTTTCCGTACCTCGACGACTGGCTCATCAGAGCAGCGTCCGCTCAGGAGGTCACCAACGCCACGTGCCGCACGGTGACTCTGCTGCAGCACTTGGGCTTTGTCATAAACTTCGCAAAGTCCACTTTGCTCCCCTCACAGGATCTCGAGTTCATCGGCGCAAGGCTGCACACTCCTCAGGCGCGAGCATTTCTACCGCTCGACAGGGCTCAACGGCTCATGGACCTAGCCGACCGCTTTCGCAGCCAGCCCCTGGTCTCCGCCAGGCGCTTCCTGAGACTGCTCGGCCATATGGCTTCCACCGTCCATGTGACCCCCAATGCCCGCCTGAATATGCGGTCTGCTCAATGGTGTCTCCGCCGGCAGTGGCGACAAGCCACGGGCGGCCTTGCAGACCTAGTGCGCGTTTCCGAACCGCTGGTCTCGTCTCTCCGGTGGTGGCTCCGGCAGCCGAACCTGATATTCGGAATGCCTTTCCAGTCACCTCAGCCGACCCGGGTGCTGACCACCGATGCATCCCTCCTGGGCTGGGGAGCACATTGCCAAGGGGCACGTACTCAGGGCCTCTGGAACACGTGGGAGTCTGCTCAGCAGATCAACTTCCTGGAGCTCAGGGCGATCCGCCTGGCTCTCAAGGCCTTCTCCCACCTGACTTCCCAACAGTCCGTCCTTGTCCAGACGGACAATCAAGTTGCCATGTTCTACGTGAACAAGCAGGGGGGCACGGGCTCCTTCCTCCTCTGCCGGGAGGCATAGAGGCTCTGCTCTTGGGCCGTCAGTCACGGCATTCTCCTCAAGGCAGTTTATCTCCCGGGCCAAGAAAATTGCCTTGCAGACAAACTCAGCAGGGTCCTCCAGCCGCACGAGTGGCGTCTGGATCTCTTGGTAGTTCAGAAGCTCTTCCTCAAGTGGGGTCTCCCCACGGTGGATCTCTTTGCCAGTCCTCACAACCGGCAGCTTCCTCGCTTCTGCTCTCGTCGGCCACACCCCCTTCGGGTGGCGGCGGACGCCTTTCTGATCTCGTGGTCGGGGAGCCTTCTGTACGCTTTCCCTCCCATTCCGCTGGTCTCTCGGACTCTTTTCAAGGTTCTCCGAGACAAAGCCTTCATGATCCTGGTGGCCCCTCGCTGGCCCAGGCAGCCGTGGTTTCCGCTCCTGCTGCAACTGGCGGTGGAGGATCCAATCCCTCTGGGGGTGCAACCGGATCTCCTCACTCAGGATCAGGGGTCCCTCCTGCACCCCAACCTCAGGTCTCTCAACCTCATGGCCTGGCTGCTGAGAGGGTAGTCCTTGCTCCCCTTCTCCTGCCGGCGGAGGTGGAGGAGGTCGTCTTGGCTTCGCGACGGCCTTCTACCCGCAAATGCTACGCCCTTAAATGGCGTCGCTTTGCAGTCTGGTGTACCCAACAGTCTCAGGATCCCTTCTCCTGCCCGGTGTCGGTGATCTTGCAGTACTTGCTCCACCTCTCTAATCTGGGACTTAAGTCCAACTCCGTCAAAGTTCACCTCAGTGCTCTTTCAGCACATCATGTGCCGGTGGACGGCAGACCTCTCTCCAATGACCCTCTTGTAGCGAGGTTTCTCCGAGGTCTCCTTCTACTTAAACCACCTCTGCGCCCGCCAGCGCCTGACTGGGACCTGAATGTGGTTTTGCAGCGGATCACCTGTCCGCCTTTTGAACCTATGGCTACCTGTTCTCTCCGTTTTCTGTCTTGGAAAACACTGTTCTTGATAGCCCTCACTTCCGCCAGACGCGTAAGTGAATTGCAGGCCCTCGTGTCTGATCCCCCTTACACTAGGTTCTACAAGAATAGGGTAGTCCTATGGACTCACCCAAAATTTCTGCCTAAAGTGGTCTCCCCTTTTCACATCAATCAGGAGGTGGTACTTCCAACCTTCTTTCCCAGACCCCACTCCTGCCGAGCTGAGACGGTCCTCCATACCCTGGACTGTAGAAGGGCATTGAACTTCTACCTTGACCGTACGCGGGAGCACCGTAAAGCTGCTCAGCTTTTTGTATCTTTTGACCCCAATAAATTGGGGCTCCCGGTCTCCAAGCGTACTCTGTCCATCTGGGTTGCGGACTGTATCTCTTGGGCTTATGGGGCAGCCGGACTCTCCTTAGAAAGTCGAGTCACGGCTCATTGCGTTCGGGCAAAGGCCACGTCAGTGGCTTACCTCTGCTCTGTTCCGCTGGCAGACATCTGCCGGGCCGCTACTTGGTCTTCGAGCCAGACTTTTGCGGTCCATTACTGTCTCGAGAGGGAGTCCCGTAGGGACAGTGCTTTTGGACAGGCAGTCCTCCGTAATCTCTTTGAGGTCTGAGCAACTCCTACCCTCCATCCCGGATGTGGGCTACCGGTGGGTGATAATTCAGCGAAGATTCTATCCTTCTGTGCTGCTGAGCTAGAGGGAGCTCATTTTTGTGCTTAGGGTCTCCGGTAGCCTTGAGCTTGGGAGTCCCATAAGTGAGGACTGACTTCCTGCTTGGTCCTGGAGAAAGCGTAGTTACTCACCTGTAACAGGTGTTCTCCAGGAGCAGCAGGAATCAGTCCTCACTACCCTCCCTCCTCCCCTTGGAGTTGCAATCGTCTGCTTATGTTTTTTGCAAATAATTTTATGCTGTCTTTTTTAGCTATGTCATCTGACTGGCTAAGATGGCACCCTCGGGCGGGAAGACGACCGCGCATGCGCGCTGCAATTCCCAAAGGCTTTCTTTGAAAGCTGGGGAAAATTGCTCCGCGAGGGCTCCGTCGGCGCCGACGTCACCCGTAAGTGAGGACTGATTCCTGCTGCTCCTGGAGAACACCTGTTACAGGTGAGTAACTACGCTTTAGCTTCCTTGATTTCTTTGAGCATTTCATCATCCATTTGGTCATTCTGGCCAGGTGCTCGATAGTACACCCCCACTGCCATTGCCTTCCCCCTTTTATATGGAATTTCAATCCATATAGATTCTACAGCAGATTTTGTTTCCTGCAAAACTTTAATCCTTTCTGAGTCAATGCCCTCTCTAACATAGAGAGCAACCCCTCCACCAATTTGATCAGCTCTATCATTACGATATAGTTTGTACCCAGGTATCACAGTGTCCCACTGGTTGTCCTCCTTCCACCATGTCTCTGATATTCCAATCATATCTAACCTTTCATTTAGTGCTATATATTCTAACTCTCCCATCTTATTCTTTAGACTTCTAGCATTTGCATACAAGCATTTTAGAGAATGTATTTTATTCATGTTAATTTGGCTATTGTTAGACATGGGTAAATTGGGATCTTTAAGCTCTGTCTGCTCCATACTTGAGGGCATTTGGGCTACTTTACTCTTTTGTGGAACCTCTCTGCTTTTGGTAGTATCCTTCAAGGATACATTCTTCCGAACCATCCGCTCTTGGGCGACTGTCGGCTTTCCCCTAATATCTAGTTTAAAAGCTGCTCTATCTCCTTTTTAAAGGTTAATGCCAGCAGCCTGGTTCCATCCCGGTTAAGGTGAAGCCCATCCCTTCGGAAGAGCCCCTCCTTTTGCCAGAATGTTCCCCAGTTCCTAACAAATCCAAAACCCTCATCTCTGCACCATTGTCTCATCCACGCATTGAGACTCCGGAGCTCTGCCTGCCTTTTGGGTCCTGCGCGTGGAACAGGAAGCATTTCGGAGAATGCTACCCTGGAAGTTCTGGATTTCAACTTCCTACCTAAAAGCCTAAATTTTGCCTCCAGAACCTCCCTCCCACATTTTCCTGTGTCATTGGTACCGACATGTACCAAGACAGCAGACTCCTCCCCAGCACTATCAAAGACCTTATCTAAGTGGCGCGTGAGGTCCGCTACCTTCGCACCAGGCAGGCATGTTACCAGGCGATCCTCACGTCCACCAGCCACCCAGCTATCTATATGCCTACTTAATAACATTGTACAATGAACTCATAAGTTCACAGTATGCCTACAAGAATCCAGGCTGTGCTGAAAAATCATGGACACCCTATCAAATATTGACACACATATTGTTTCCTGATTAAAACTTTGAAAATGACATATATATCTTTGATTCTTAAAACTTTTGACCATGAAAGTGACTAACACATACTTTTCTAATAAAATTCTGATATTTTGGACTCTGCCTTAATTTTTTGGCCACTACTGTACCTCCATGGCATAAATGCACAGGAGGAGAGTCTCTTTCAATTGAAAACCAGCTCTGCTACAAGGGGACATAGTATGAGGGTGAAAGGGGATAGACTCAGGAGTAATATGCGTAAATATTTCTTTAAGGAAAAAGTGGGTAGATGCCTGGAATAGTCTGTCAGTGGAGATGGTAGAGATGAGGACAGTACCTGACTTCAAAAAAGCATGGGACAAAAATGGGACAGGAAAAAAGGGGACTGTTGTAATGATTGATATGGAAGGGCAGACTAGATAGACCATGTGGTTTTTTTCTGTTGTCCTATTTTTATGTTTCTATATACTTATTCTCCGGGAACAAGCAGGAAGTCGGTCTTCACGTATGGGTGACGTCAGCACCGACTGAGCCCTTGTGGAAGCATCCACACAGCTTTCAAAGAAAGCCTTTAGGAGATGCCACCATGCATACATGGTCCCCTTCCCGCCCAATGGTGCCATATTGCTCGGTCTCCTTTTTTCCTCGGAGCCCTTCAGACGTTTGTCTGGCTTGTCCCCAAAAAAAGTTGATTTTTCTCTCTGAATTTCATACTTTTCTCTGGTATTGTACCGGTACGCTCCCACTTACCGGCCTCGTTGCCTCGGTGTCAAGTTTGTTCTATTTTTGTAGTCTTTCGTTATTTTCTTTTCCTGGCATCTTCACACCTTTTTTCTCCCACTGGCAGTCTGGAGAGTCTTCGACCTCTCAGGGGTACTTTTTTCCCCCATGGCTACCAGTGGCTTTAAGAATTGTGATCGGTGCTCTAAAATCATGTCTGACTGACACACACGACTGCTGTCTCCACTGCCTTGGGCCAGACCACGACCCGGCAGCCTGCGGTCTCTGAAAGAGGATGTTCATTAAGGCCCTCAAGAGCCGCCAGCAGCAGCTCAATACGTTTTTTTTTCTCCGAGTCCCCAGTGCCTCCAAAGGCCAGGACCTCGTCTGAGGCCCCAACATCTCAGGCGGAACCTCCCAAACCCGAGCCTCATCGTGGGTCCTCAGAAAGGGGGGTCTCACTCAAGGGAACCCAGGAAGAAGAAGAAACTCTCGAAGGTGCGTCCTTGGATGGTTCCGACCGGCTGGGTTCTCCCTGGGCCCGGTCCCGCAGTCTGAGACGTTCATCCGAAGCATCAGAGAAGGAGTGGCTTGCGAAAGTCCCCCGGACGGATCCGACCGCAGACTGGCCTCGGTCCCCAGACACTATCCTCGTTGAGGATTCCCCTTCTGGGGAACCGGCACCAGGCCCGAGTCCCTCGGTGCCCATGCCAAAGGCTGTGGAGCCTTCTGGTCTGGAGTCCAGAATGGTAGCCCTGGAACACAGTTTGTCTGACTTTATAGACCAGCAGCGGACACTGTTGTCTGGCACAACCGGTTCTTCTGCCCCAACCACCGAACCCTCAACTTCCAAGACTTCCCCGGAGGCCGAGCCAATCATTGAGGTCCTTCAGCCTCGAGTCAATCCTCTGCCGATGTCGCGATCTGGGTCCTGCTCGACGGAACTACGGTCATCCCTGGCATGTTTTCCTGGGACTGGCTGCAGGGCTTCGGGGGCCCCAAGGCCCTCAGAGCATCCCTCCTACGAGTCCTCAACGGACTATTCCGAGTGGGAGACGGAGGATGAGGAGTCCCCTGATACCTTTCACCACCGCGATGTCCCATCTGACTCACCCGTCTTGGAGCCTCGATGGCGGTTTCCACTCTAGGATATGGGTTCCCTTGATTTTGTCAATGGCATGTCTAAGGCCCTGGCATTCCCGACCGAGTTGGAGGTCCTTCGGGCGGATGAGTTGGAAATCCTCCAGTACGAAGCCCCTCCGTGGGAATCGCTCACGGTGCCCATCCCTCCCATCCTGGAACGTCTGATGCTCCAAATGTGGGAGACACCGGCTTTGGTGCTGGTGGTGAGCAAACGGCTCAACTCGATATATCGAGTCCGCTGGAGCCCGGGCTTCCAAAAGTCACAGCTGCCGCATAACTCCCTGGTGGTGGAATCAGCCATGTGTTTGCTGAAAAGCCAAAAGACGCCCCCAGGCAGGGAGGCCTGCACCCTGGACGCCCTTGGCAGAAAGTGCTACCAGGGCTCAATGCTCATCGGCTGCATCCAGGCCTACTAGCTGTATATGGGCATGCACCTGAGAGACCTGGCGAAGGAACTCGCCAGGTTCTCAGCTGGTCTTTCCAAGGAACCCTTGCAGCGGTTCAAGAACCTTGCCAAAGCAGTCTGTGAATGCTCCAAATTCGTGTCTCGAGCTGCCTGTGACTGGTTCGAGTCGGCAGCTCGAGTAGCGGTGGCTGGCATCGGTGCATGCTGCCAAACCTCAAGCAATGGGTTCAGGACAAATTAGTCGACGTCCCATGCCAATGAGAGAACTTCTTTGGCAAACTCATGGCTGACAAGGCTGCTGAGCTGGAGACCGAGTTCATGACGAGGACCAGGCTCTCCAAAAAGACCGCTGCCCCTCCCCGATGAAAGGGCTCAGGTAAAAAGTCCTTTAACCCGAGGAAGGGAGCTGCTTACTGAAACTTATCAGGCCTCCCAACTCCCCAACAGGGTCAGTAGGCCAAGAGACATGGGCATGGCCCGCATAAGCAGAAGGCTCCCAAAGCCCCAGGCACCGGCTCCTGCCCCGGCCCAGCCAGGGGGGGGTTTTGACTCCTTGAGCATAGCCTTTCTACCCCAAGGAGATCCAGCAACTCACAGGGGGACGTCTGGCCCTCTATGCTGAGAGATGGATATCCATCACCACTGATTCCTGGGCACTTCGGGTAGTCAGGGAGGGTTACCTCCTCCACCTGACTCTGACACCTCCCCCTTATTTCCCAGGAGAGCCCCTCAGATCTCCCCTCCACCGGGACCACCTTCTGAAGGAGTTGGCAGGTCTTCTCAAGGACAAAGTGGTTGAACTGGTGCTCCACCATCTCAAGGGCAAGGGGTTCTACTCCAGGTACTTCCTCACGCCAAAAAGGACAGGGGGCCTAAGGCTCATCCTCGACCTGTGCAACCTCAACAAATTTCTGGTGAGGGAGAAGTTCAAGATGCTCTCCCTTGGAACATTGCTGCCATACCTGCAGCAGGGAGACTGGCTATTCTTAGACCTCAAGGATGCTTATACCCACATTCTCATCCACCCCAACTATAGGCAGTACCTGCGGTTCATAGTGGGGGCCATGCATTTTCAGTACAGAGTGCTCCCCTTCAACCTAGCCCCTGCCCCAAGAATTTTCACAAAATGTCTGACAGATGTGGATGCCTTCCTCTGGCTCCAGGAGGTCTTTGTTTTTCCCTACCTGGATGACTGGCTCATAAAGGAATGCACGGCCTCAGAGGTGCAGCAAGCCACCGCACGCACCATCCAGGTTCTGCAACACTTGGGGCTTGTCATATACTTCTCCAAGTCTCATCTCCTCCTGACACAGTGTCTGGAGTTCATTGGGGCAAAGATGACCACTCTCCAGATGAAGGCTTTCTTGCCAAGGGACCGAGCCGATCGTCTCAAGACTTTGGCTCGGGATGTACAGTACCATCCCTCGGTGCCTGCTCTGCTTCTCCTGCTTCTCCTCAGGCACATGGCCTCCATGGTCCATGTCACCCCTGATGCTTGCCTCCACATTAGGGCAGCGCAGTGGTGTCTCTGCAAACAGTGGTCTCAGGCCACAGGCCGCCTCCAAGACAGAGTTTGTATGACCCGCCAGTTGACAAATTCTCTGGTCTGGTGGCAGTCACCCCAGCATCTTGAAGCGGGCATGTCCTTTCAGGCCCCCAAGCCCCTCAAGGGTCCTCACCACGGACACCTCCCTGCTTGGCTGGGGAGCCCACTGCGGAGATCTCTGCACTCAGGGCAACAGGCGAGAGCACCCAGAAGATCAACCTCCTGGATCTCCGAGCCATACTCCTAGCCTTGAAGGACTTCTGCCACCACCTGTGCTACCAACTGGTGCTGGTCCAGATGGACAACCAGGTGACTATGTTCTACATGAACAAACAGGGAGGCACAGGTTCTCATGCCCTTTGTCAGGAGGCACTGGTCCTCTGCTTGTATGCAGTCCAACAGGGTATCTTCCTGCGGGCAGTGTACTTGCCAGGCCAGGACAACCTGTTGCCTGACAGGCTCAGCAGAGTTCTCCAGCCACACGAGTGGCAGCTTGACCTGAGGGTAGCCAGCCGGCATTTCTGGCTCTGGGGGAATCCGTGATGGACCTGTTCGCCAGCCCAGACAACTTTCAGTTGCCCCGCTTCTGCTCCCGACGGGCCCACCCCTCCAGGGTGGCAGCGGACACGTTCCTGGTCTCATGGTCGGAAGGCTTCATGTACGCCTTCCCTCCTATGCCGCTGATCACCAAGACCTTGTTGGGGACTCTCAGAGAGAGGACCTCACTCATTCTGATAGCTCTTCGGTGGCCAGACAACTATGATTCCCATTGCTTCTACAGTTGACAGTGGAGACCCCCATCCCCTTGAAGACCACCCTGGGACTCCTATCTCAGGAGGGGGGCTCTCTGCTGCACCCCAACCTGGGGTCCCTGTCTCTGACAGCATGGCTGCTGAGAGGGTGACTCTGGCTCCTTTCAACCTTCCGGTTGAGATGGAAGACATTCTGCTGGCCTCTCACAAGGCCTTTACTAGGAAAGCTTACACCCTCAAATGGCAAAGGTTCTCTGGTGTGCTGAACACAGGGCTGACCCTTTCTCCACCTCTCTCAGTCCGGGCTCTCTGTCCGACTGCACCTTAGTGCCCTGGTGGCACACCACCATCCAGTGGATGGTAAGCTCCTCTTGGTCCAACTGTTGTGACCCATTTTCTTTGGGGCCTGCTCTTATCGAAGCTCCCAGTTCGCCCTCCAGCAACCAATGGGACCTCAATGTAGTGTTGGGGCAGCTCAATCACCTGCCTTTCGAACTTCTGGCTACCTGTCACCTTCGCTACCTCTCTTGGAAGGTGGCTTTCCTGATCGCGCTTACCTCCACTCGCAGAGTTAGTGAGCTCCAGGCCCTTGTGGCGGAGGTGCCCTATGCCAGGTTCTATAAGAACAGAGTGGTGCTTCGCACGCACCCCGAATTCCTGCTAAAGGGCGTGTCGCCCTTCCACCTTAACCAGGAAGTGGTGCTCCCTACCTTCTTTCCAAGACCTCACTCCAGTTGGGCGAATACGGTCCTACACTCCTTGGACTGTAAGAGGGCTTTGTCCTTCTATATCCAACGCACTCAGGGCCACTGCAAAGCCTTTCAGCTTTTCATCTCCTATGACCCCAGTAGGCTAGGGGAGGTGGTGACCAGCGTTCGCTGTCCACATGGGTGGCGGATTGTATTGTACACGCTTATGAGCACGCGAGACTCCCACTGGATGGCCGCTTCATGGCGCACTGTGTCAGGCCATGGCTGCTTTGGTGGCAAACTTGCGCTCTGTCCCGGTGGTGGACATCTGCCGGGCCGCCACCTGATCTTCAGTCCATACCTTCGCGGCCCATTACTGCCTGGAAAGAGAGTCCCGATGGGACAGTGCCTTCAGCCAGGCTGTGCTCCGTAACTTTTTCAGGGTTTAGGCAACTCCTTGTTCAGGCTACCGGAGTGCTGGTTTCATTGGACACAGGGGTGTGGTTTGTGTACACGGACTAAATTGCTGCTGCTTGCGGCTCCCCCGTGAGGGAGCTCCTATTTTTACTATGGGCTTTCGGTAGCCTGTAGCTAGGGAGTTCCATATGTGAGGACTGACTTCCTGCTTGTTCCCGGAGAAAGCATAGTTACTCACCTGTAACAGGTGTTCTCCAGGGACAGCAGGAATCAGTCCTCACAATTCTCCCTCCTCTCCTTGGAATTGCTCCTTTACCATCTTTTATTTTTGCTGTCTTTTAGCTATGTCATCTGACTGAGCAAGATGGCACCCTTGGGCGGAAAGGGGACCACACGTGTGGTGGCATCTCCCAAAGGCTTTCTTTGAAAGCTGGGGGGATGCTTCTGTGAGGGCTCCGTCGGTGCCAATGTCACCCATATGTGAGGACTGATTCCTGCTTTCCCCGGAGAACACCTGTTACAGGTGAGTAACTACGCTTTATGTTGAACCCCTGACGGTAATCATGATGCAACATTTTGAAACATCTGCCGTGCACGATGAGCCATTTCGATTGTATTACATTAATCTTAAACAATAAACTTGTTGATCATAGTTCAGAATTCATTTAAAAATGAGATATGGTTTTAACCAGCAATATAATATGCAACTAGAAGAAAGTAGATGGTTTGATGTAACAAATCTACTCGTATATAACAGCATCATCTCTGTTTTGCCAATATTCAAGGACACAAAAGAGAAAAGAGCTGTAGCAATATTAGGTCAAACCCTGAGTAAAAGGCAGTGCAGTGAATGAATATCACAATAATCCTTCGGCGTTCATAATAATGGACCTTAGAAGGGGAGAGCACTGCTAACGCCAGGCATTCAACATAGGCTTAAGAACGTGAGCACTCTAAATCCCCGTTTATCATTCCCTGGCCCGTACTAATAGGTTTTTATTTTATAAATGCATTTTAAAGAATAAGAAACACTTAGCTAAATGAAAAGATCTTTCTAAGATTGCTGAGAACATGACATTTTCATTATTTATTTATTTATTTACATTCTCTTATATACCGCACTATTCTGCATCAGTGCGGTTTACATTGAACAAACTGAAATTACATTGAACAGGGCATTATAACTTGGAGATAACTATTTTACAGGGAACATGGGCTATGGAGGGTTAATGGCTTGCCCAAGACCACAAGGAGCACCTGTGGGACTAGAAACCCCAGTCCTTCCGGCCCAAGGTTGCTGTCCTCTAGTGGGATTTGAACCCCCGACCTTCCGGCCTGAAGTACCTTGCCCCAACCACTAGGCCACTCCTCCACTCCTGTGCTGTGACATGCTGTGAGACAACAAGTTGACTCGAGTTTTGCCCAAATTCAAAAGGGCTGTTTCAGACACCTCAAACAGCGAAGAATTGCTAAACTCAGGATCATCAAAAGATCACCGCTAGTGGAAATTTAAACAGGAGGTGGAAGCAGGAAAGCAGACAGACAGCCAATCATCTTACACCATCAAAACGTCATTGATGAGATGAGACTTGTGTTCACTCAAACATACTTGGATCATACAGCACATTCTCCCGACATATAATCTCAGACATGGGCAGATGATTACATATATTACCCAAGCTGTACAACAGTTGGTTCCATATTTCAAAGGTGCACCGGAGGTTAAAGGATATTTCTTGTTTCCCAGTACTCAACACGCCAGTGGACTACATGAGAATACAGTTAAGGGCTGCTCCCGTTCTCACTCTGCACCCTGATCCAGCAGCCCAAGTGCCTCCCTCAATCACCTCCACTGACATCTGAACTTCCTCCTACCCCCCTATGGCATCCTATCCCTGTCCCATCCCTGAATTTTACTGAAGTCCCTGGTGTCTAGTGGAAGCAGGAATGATCCCCAGTCCTCTTGATGTGACCAACCCTGGGTTTCAAAATGGCAATAGGGTCATCGGGGGGGGGGGTGCAGTTTGTTGCTGGGAGAGATTGTCAAGAGGGAGGGGGATCCTTAAAATCTTTCAAGTGCAGCAATTTATGTTGGCGAGTTGATGCCAGTCTTTTATTGTTCCTTATGTTGCCTTCAATCTTTCTTTTTTTCATAATATCGCTAGTTACACGTGGCTTTCCCCTTATTTATAGACCTTTTTTCCAGTCCTTTACCATCTTACTTCGGATTTATAAAGCTGTGTGTCAGGTGAGCAAGGTCAACAGATGGGCCAGCTATATGATCTTCCTGTGGAAAATGCAAATGAAGCCTGTGAACGCCACTTTTTAGTTTAAAAATAAACCATAAAATGGAGCAGATGAGAATGATAGGTTACGTCGTTTGTGCAGATTTCATACAGTCAGTGCAAATGAACTCAGCCCCTCTAGAAGTGTGGCTAGCTCAAAAAATTGTCACAAGGAGCAGCCATGATATTGACATCAAGTAGGTTGAATTAATGAGCATAGCATTCATGAAGGCAGATTTTCCAGCAGCCGTGTACTTCTGTGTCCCTGGCTCAGGTGTGACCCGGTTTGGTCACAACCACATTTATTAATATCTGCCAACCTGTTTGATGCTGGTTTTGTTTGGCATTGAAAGAGAACTAATTTGATGTTGCTGCATCACCAGTATTGCTGCAGACTTGGAGTTAGAGACTGTCATGGGAAATTACCCATTAAAGATGGTGTGCAACAATTGCCAAGTGCATCTTTTAACGATAAGGTTGGAAAAAACATTGAGACTAGCATGAAATTGAGACTAGCATGAAAAATTACACTCCCTCGCCTCTGTACATGTATAGTAACCATCAAACATACTAAAGAAAATGGTATCATCAACAGGCATTTACTTTCTTGAGACTGGTGAACTCCTATAACCATTTGTGTATTATCTGACTAGTCCAAGCAACCATTTCAGTGGCAGTTGGTTCAAGGCTGGATAATTTTGTGAACAGCTTTGAATGATTTTTCAGGAAGGCTGTAATATGTGTGTTTATAAATAAATAAATTAATTTATTAAAATAATAGTTGATAAAGTCCAGGCTAGCAACCTTATCGTTGAACACAGTTGGTTACCAGGGACTTGTCCCTCTGTCTAGTGTGCTGCATCGTTTGGGTCGCAAAGACCACCACTGTGTCTCAGCCTCTTTACCCTCTACATGCCAGCACAACTGCCTCTCAGTCCCCTGCAGCTGCTTGGACCTCAGAAGCTGCCACTTTTGTGTGTCTTCCAATCACCAGCCTCTCCCCGATGTGCTGGTCTTGTACCAGGCGACACTACAATGCAATACAATAAGTAAACCTGCAAGAAGACTGGTATAAATAGCTCAAACTTTGAAGTGGAGGAGTAGCCTAATGGTTAAGAACACTGGCTTGGGAACCCAGAGATCAGGGTTTGATTCCCACTAGCACTTCTTGTGGCCTTGGGCAAGTCCATTGCCTCAGAAAACTCCAAGTTATCAATGTCCCTGTTTAATGTACATTACCAAGTTTAAGTTTCAATGTAAACCGCTTTGATTGAAATGATAAAGAACTATATAAAACCTGTTAAATAAAATAAATAAACTTTATTTAGAAGGGGATCAGTAGCCAATGTAGAGGCTAGAGAAGAGGAGTGACATGGTCAAACTTACCTACTTTTCTGAGCTACAAGATTATAGATATCTATATAAATAGTGAGAAAGAGATGATGAAATTTGTTGTGTATTATAAACCAATTTTTCATCGCCTAACAAAGGCAGGAGTCTTCTCTTTTGAAGAGGTGAAGGAAGCCCTCGATTTTTGGTCATACAGGCGCCACATGTGGAACTCTATTAAGTGACCCTGGAAACGAAAGGAAAAAAATTACTGCATAACTATCAGCTTTACAGATGAACGGACAATAACTTCTACTAAGCACTGTGCTTTGCAGGCTTTCCTGCTTAATGGCGCTGAATGCGTGAATGGTTTATTTACCAAACCTGGAATCTAATGGCCTCATTTATAATGTAAACAGAAATTCTGTTTTGGGAGACAGAAAACATTATTAGAGGCAATGACATGCTCCTTTTAACTGGACATAAACTAAGTACACTGCAGCCAGTCCGGTTAATTAAGGTGAAACTCATTTGTGTCTGCATTCAGAAGGGAATGAGTATGATCTACTGTTAGGAAGATGAATGAGCGCATAGAAAGGGAGGGGCCATGTTGCAGTTTGAGTACTGTGTGCAGTTCTGGTCACCCCATCTCAAAAAGATATAGTGCACCTAGAAAACATTCAGAAAAGGGCAACAGCAGTGATAAAGGTGATAGAACACGTCTCTTATGAACAGAAGTTAAACAGGTTAGGGCTTTTCAGCTTGGCGAAAAGAAGACTGAGCCAGGGGTTATGACAGAAGCTATAAAACTATTAGTGGGGCGGAACAGTTAAATAGGAAAAGGTTCTTTTAATATGTTAAGCAACACAAAAACAAGAGGGCGCTCCATGAAACTAATGACCAGCAGATTGAAAACAAATCATAGAACGTTCTTGTTATGCAGTGTATAAATCTGTTGCCGGAGGATATTGTCAACATGACCGATATATTGGGATTCGAAAGAGACTTGCACAAGGTCCTGGAGAAACAGTTCATAAAAAAATTAGGTAGACTTGGGAGAGCCATTGCCTTTGTAAGCCATGTTCAACTGTATGTTGTTACACATCCCTTGCCAACTGTATCTAGTTAATTGTTCTATGTAAACCAGTTTCAAATTGTTCAATGTAAACCGCTTTGACCCAGTGAAAAGCGGTATAAAAATCCTGCTAAATAAATAAATACAAATAAAAATGGTAAATAGTACATCTGTTGACATTATTAAGTGGTTTGGCAAGCATTGATGAGTGCTTTATATTACTGTACAAATTCTCCATGGACAATTAGTAGAAAGGTGGGGAACAAATGTGATTGAATAGACAACACTGCGTGGTATTGATGTTGCTTAAGGACTCCTTTTATGTATCACACGTGTGGGTAATAGTGAAATTGTATCCAGGAGGAAGTAGAATGTTTTGAGAAGATCTTACATTGTGTAGCTGTGATTTCCTGCATGGATAATGCAATCAAAAATACTTTAAGGACTCTGCACAGAGTTACACAGTTATGGAGTTGCTTAGGTTGAATGAAGACAAGAGCTCTTACTGAATCCAGTCTTCTAGAAGTCTAACAACTCTCTCTGCATTAGGGATTTCAGACTATTAGGCTGAGCTACCCCAATAGCTCTGAGCACATCCCTCCCCCTCCACCCAGTTTTATGCTTCGACAATTTATTTCAACTACCCTGACTGAATGCTCTGGAGTAGAAGAGTAGCCTAATGGTCAGAGCACTGACGTGATAACCAAGAGACCGGGGTTCGATTCCCACTAGCACTCCTGATGGCCTTGGGCAAGTCACTTAACCCTCCATTGCCTCGGAAGAAAGGCCTGGCAGTCTACGTCCGGTCACACTGCCAAGAAAACCCAGGAGCTGCTGGGTCACTAGGAGTCGGCATTGACTCAGGCACACGTTGCATCTTTGACTGACTACTCTTGTCCATGAAAGAAGTAAAACCTCTATAAATTCAGACAACTTCTCTGACGCCTTTCTTCTTTGCTAGCAATAGGGCAGATGGCTTCCCTCCTTGCCAGTTCCCCTCTCCTTGCTGGGGATGGTGGGGGGGGGAGGGGGCAGAGGCAGCTTCCCTCTGCCTCTATCGTGAGTGCATCATCTCACTGTTAAGCAAACAGAAGCAGAGCCAGACAGCCGTCCTTATTCCCAATTCCTCATCGCTTTGGCAGTCAAGCAAGGAGAATATCCCTGATCGCCATCTCCACCACTGGATGGGAAGGAAGAGAGCCTGCCATACTCATTCCCCACAGCTCTGTGGGTGCGCAGATGGATAGAAGGGAGGCAGATGGCAGGTTGCTTCATGCAGCAATGCTGCCATAGTGGTACATGCTGCCACCCATGATCAGGGTAATTTTATAACAAGGCACCTTTTTGGCTCAATTTTATAAAGCTAAATAGGCGGCTATGTGTGTTTTTAAAATACTTATGCAAATCTAGCAGAAATCTTGGCTACACTGAGGTTACAGACGTTTACACCAACTTGGGAAGAGGCATAAATTTCCATGCATAGAGCACACAAGTACATGCATAGATTGGAATATTTTCTAATCAATGCTCGTGCTCTGTCCAGACAGCGCCCTCAGCAGTGCCTACAGAAGGTACGCATGTTTATGCCAGCATGTGAGCTCTTAATGCTTTTGGTAATTTTACAAAAATCATTTTATGTGAGTATATGGCCGCATGCATGCTAAAATGACTTTATATAATTACCCCTACTGTATCTGTGCCCATCCCTCCCAGAAATCACATACCCACTTCCAAACAACTGAAAACACGATATTCTCCGGGAAGAAGCAGGAAGTCAGTCCTCGCATATGGGTGACGTTGGTGCCGACGGAGCCCTCGTGGAAGCATCTCCCCAGCTTTCAAAGAAAGCCTTTGGGAGATGCCACCACAGTCCCCTTCCCGCCCAAGGGTGCCATCTTGCTCAGTCTCCTTTGTTTCAGCGGAGCTCTTCAGATGTCTGTCTGTTTTCCCCCAGAAAAAGTTGACTTTTTTTTTCTTGAGTTTTATACTCTCACCTCCAGTTATGCACCAGTACTCTTCCCACCACCTGAGCCCGCTGCCCCAGCATCGAGTCTCGGGTCCGTAACACTTTTTTCCCTATTGGCGCCTCCATGCCCTTTTTTCCAACTGGCAGCATCACGGGTCTTCGGCCTTGCCGGGGTACTTTTTTCCCCCATGGCTACTAGTGGCTTCAAGAAGTGTGACTGGTGTACAAAAATTGTCCTTTACCGATACACACGACTGCTGCCTTCACTGCCTAGGGCCAGACCATGACCCCACGGCCTGTGGTTTTTGTAAAAAGATGTCTACCAAAGCCTTCAAGAGCCGTCAGCAGCAGCACAACAAGTTTTTCCAAGAGTTCCCGGTGCTTCCAAAGGCCGGCCCCATCTGAAGTCTCGGACTCCTGTGGTACCCCCGTGGACCCCAGTCGACACCAGGGGTCTCCAGAAAGGGGGTCTCCCTCAAGGGTACACAAGCAGAAGAAGAAGAAGCCCTTGAAGGCAGCGTCCCTGGATGGTTCCAACAGACTGGGTAAGCCCTGAGCCAGGTCCCACAGTCCACATCGCTCTTCCGAGGGCTCGGAGCAGGAGCGGCCCACCAAGGGTGCCTGGAAGGAATCACCCAGAGATCGGCCCCGGACATCCAAGGCCATCCTCATTGAGGACTCCCCTTCAGGGGAACCAGCACCAGGCCCGAGTTCCTCGGTGCCCGCGCCGAAGGCTGCGGAGCCTTCTGGACTGGAGACCAGAATGGTGGCCTTTGGAGCACAGCTTGTCTGCTTTCATGGACCAGCAGCAGGCGTTGATATCCAGCACAGCCAGTTCCTCTGCCCCGACTACTGGGCCCTCAACATAGAGAATGTCCCCGGAGGCTTAGACGATCCTCGAGACCATCCAACCTTGGGTCGATCCTCAGCCGAGGTCTAGATCCGGATCCCATTTCACAGGACTGAAGTCTTCTCCGGCTAGTGTGCATGACACCAGCCTCGGGGCCTCCAAGGGACTTAGGCTGGGCTCGGGCCAGGAGCCTCTGGGCCGCCCTCTCCTTGAGTCTTCCACTGACTACTCAGAATGAGAGACCAAGGGCAAGGAGTCCCCCAGTACCCGTCACCACCACGATGTCCCCTTAGACCCATTCCCCTCTGAGTCTCAATGTCAGTCCCCACCCGAGGACATAGCGTTCCTTGACTTCGTGCAAGACATGTCGAAGGTGCTAGTGTTCCCGACGGAATTGAAGGAGGACCAGATGGAAGAACTATAAATCCTCCAGTACGAGGCCTCACTGAGGGAATCACTGACTGTGCCTATTCCACCCATCCTGGAACAGCTATGTTCCGCATGTGGGAAACACCGGCATTAGTGCCCGTTAGAGCAAGCGGCTCAACGCAATGTATCGGGTCCACTGGAGCCCTGGCTTCCAAAGTCACAGCTACCACATAACTCCATGGTGGTGGAGTTGGCCATGAGTCGGCTCAAGAGACAGAAGACGCACTCCTTGGTGCCCCTGGGTAGATGCCCTTAGCATAAAGTGCTACCAGGGCTCGATGCTCATCAGCCGAATACAGGCCTTCCAGCTGTACATGGGCATGTACCTGAGAGACCTGGCAAAGGAGCTCACCAGGTTCTCAGCTCATCTCTCTGAAGAACTCCTACAGCAGTTCAGGAACCTGGCCACAGCCATCCATGAGTGCTCCAAGTTCATGACTCAAGCGGCCTATGACTGCTTCAAGTCGGCGGCTAGAATAGCCATGGCGGGCATCGGTGCCCGGTTCCAAGCTTGGCTACAGTCTTCCAACCTCGAGCAATGTGTTCAGGACAAATTGGTCAATGTTCCATGCCAAAGGGAGAACCTCTTTGGCAAACCCATGACTGAAAAGGCCGCCGAGTTGGAGACCGAACTCATTATGAGGACCAGGCTCTCCAAAAAGACCGCTACCCTTCCCTGACGGAAGGGCTCGGGTAAAAAGCCCTTTTATTTTATTTATTTAACAGGTTCTATATACCGCTTTATCATTTCAATCAAAGCGGTTTACATTGTAACTTAAACTTGGTAATGTACATTAAACAGGGATATTGATAACTTGTTTTTTTTCTGAGGCAATGGAGGGTTAAGTGACTTGCCCAAGGCCACAAGGAGTGCTAGTGGGAATCGAACCCAGTCTCTGGGTTCTCAAGCCAGTGATTTAACCCGAGGAAAGGGGCTGCTTACAGAAACTATCCATATTCTCAAGCCTCCGCCAGCTCCCCAGCAGGGTCAGCAGACTAAGGGACATGGGCAAGGCCCTCGTAAGCAGAAGGCTCCAAAGCCCTAGGCGTTGGCTCCAGCCCAGCCTGGGGGGAGTTTTTGACTCCTTGGGCATAGTCTCTCTACCCCAAGGAGGACAGCAGCCACAGGGGGGATGTCTGATCCACTATGTCCACAGGTGGCCAGCCATCACCACCAATTCCTGGGCACTGCAGGTGGTCAGGGAGGGCTACCTTCTCCATCTGGCACAGACACCTCCTCCTTTCTTCCTGGGAGAGCCTGTCAGGTCTCCTCTTCACCAGAACCTCCTATTGCAGGAATTCGCAGGCCTTCTCGAGGATATGGCGGTGGAACCAGTACCCCAACATCTCGGGGGCAAAGGATTCTACTCCAGGTACTATCTCGTGCCAAAAAGGACAGGGGGCCTACAGTCCATCCTACACCTGCGGAACCTAAACAAGTTCCTGGTGAGAGAGAAATTCAAAATGCTCTCCCTTGGGACATTGCTGCCTTACCTCCAGCAGGGAGACTGGCTGTGCTCCTTGGATCTAAAAGATGCTTATACCCACATCCTCATTCACCCCAGCCATAGGCAGTATCTTTGCTTCATGGTGGGGGGTACTACCATTCGGCCTGGCATCCACCCCCAGGGTCTTCATCAAATGCCTGGCAGTAGTGGCCACCTACCTCCATTTCCAAGGGGTATTCATCTTCCCCTACCTGGACGACTGGCTCATAAAAGGAGGCTTGGCCACAAAGGTGCAGCAGGCTATAGAAAGCATCATCCACGTCCTACAATATCTGGGGTTTATGATAAACTACCCCAAGTCCCATTTCCTCCCAACTCAATGTCTGGAGTTCATGGGGTGAAACTGAATACAGTTCAGGCAAAGGACTTCCTCCCCTTGGACTGGGCCGACCATCTCTGAACACTGGCCGAAGATGTGCAACACCGCCCCTTGGTGTCGGCTCGGCTAATGCTGTGCCTGCTCGGCCACATGGCCTTCACGGTCCATGTGGCCTTCACGGTCCATGTCACCCCAAATGCCCATCTGCACATGAGGGTTGCCCAGTAGTGCCTTTGAGACCAGTGGACACTGTCCTGGAGGCGGCCCGTGGTCTGAGTCTGTGACCCACCAGTTGGATTCACTGACTTGGTGGCAAAATCCTCAACATCTTCAGGCGGGGATGGCCTTCCAAGCCCCGAATCCCCTATGTACAACGGAAGCCTCCCTGCTGGGATGGAAAACCCACTGCGAGGAACTTCGCACCCAGGGAAGCTGATCACTAGCCAAAGGCAACCAGCAGATCAACCTTCTGGAGCTTCATTCAATATATCTAGCCCTCTGAGCTTTTCGCCACCGTCTGAGGCACCAGCTGGTGCTGATCCAAACGGACAACCAAGTGGCAGTGTTCTATGTGAACAAGCAAGGGGGCATGGGGTCTTGCACCCTTTGCCATGAGGCAATGACACTCTGCTCCTACACAGTTTGTCAGGGAATGCTCCTATGGCAGTATATCTACCAGGCCAGGACAACACCGTGGCACGCAAGTGACAGCTGGGCCCCAGAGTTGCTACCTGGCTCCTCCGACTCTGGGGGACCCCAGGTGGACCTTTTTGCCTGCCCGGACAACTTCCAGTTGACCCACTTCTGCTCCCATCATCCCCACTTGGTCCGGGTAGTGGCAGATACGTTCCTCCTCTCGTGGTTGGTGGGCCTCATGTACGCCTTCCCACCCATGCCATGATTGCCAAGACCCTCTTCAAGGCTCTTAGCGACAAAGCGTCACTGATCCTGGTGGCTCCACGACGACCCAGGCAGCCGTGGTTCCTGCTGCTCCTCTGATTGTCAGTTGAAGCACCCATTCCCCTGGGGAGCTCCCTGGGGCTCTTGTCTCAGGAAGAGGGCAATCTCCTGCATCCCAATCTGGGGTCCCTATCATTGACAGCATGGCTGCTGAAAGGGTAATCTTAGCCCCTTTCAGCCTCTCGGGGGAAGTGGAAGAGATTCTGCTGGCCTCCCATAAGACTTCCACCAGGTCGGCTTACACCTTCAAATGATGCAGGTTCTCAGTGTGGTGCACGGAGCAATGGATGGACCCATTCTTCTGCCCTGTGCAACTGGTGCTACAATACCTTCTTCATTTCTCGCAATCTAGGCTCAAATCAAGCTCCATCAGGGTGCACCTCAGTGCCCTGGAACGCACCACCACCCTGTTGAAGGCAAGCCCCTCTCGGCCCAGCCTCTTTAAGGCTCCTGCTGTCAAAACCCCGCATCCGGTAATGGAGTGGGACCTCGATGTAGTGCTGACACAGCCCACCAGCCTGCCACCTGAGGTATCTCTCGTGGAAAGTTGTGTTCCTGTTGGCGTTCATCTCTGCTAATGGGGTCAGCGAGCTCCAAGCCCTGAGGCACCATATACCAGTTTCTACAAGAACAAGGCCATGCTATGCACACACCCTAAATTCCTCCCAAAGGTGATATCTTCCTTTCATCTCAATCAGGAGGTGGTGCTACCTACCTTCTTCCCAAGGCCTCACACCAGCAGGGCGGAGACAGTCCTTCACACCTTGGACTGTAAGAGTGTTCTGTCCTTCTACATTCAATGTACCCAGGGCCACCGCAGTGTTTCCCAGCTCTTCGTTTCCTATGACCCCAGTCGACTGGGGGAGGCAGTGACCAAGCGAACCCTGTCTACCTGTGTGGTGGACTGTATCGCCCTCACCTATGAGCAGGCTGGGCACACGCTGGATGGCCGAATCACGGCACACAGTGTCAGGGCCATTGTGGCCTCTGTGGCAAACCTGTACTCCGTCCCAATGCTGGACATCTGCCGGGCCCCCACTTGGTCTTCAGTGCATGCATTCACAGCTCATTACTGCCTGGAGAGGGAGTTCCAACAGGACAGCACCTTTGGCCAGGCCATGCTCTGTAATCTTTTTGGGGTCTAGGCAACTCCTACCCTCCAACCCTATGTGTTCAGGCTAGCAGAGCATTTGTTTCCATCGGACACATGGGTCCTACTGCAGTTTGTATTTATGGACTCAGTTGCTGCTGCTCATAACTCCCCTTGGGGGCGATTGTGTTTTTCTCTATGGGCTTTCGGTAGCCTGTAGCTAGGGTGTCCCATATGTGAGGACTGACTTCCTGCTTGTTCCCTGAGAAAGCAGTTAGTCACCTGTAACAGGCATTCTCTGGGGACAGAAGGAATCAGTCCTCACAACCCTCCCTCCTCCCCTTGGAGTTGCTTCTTTACCTTTTTTGCCCTCTTTTAGCTATGTCATCTGATTGAGCAAGATGGCACACTTGGTCAGGAAGGGGACCACGCATGTGTGGTTGCATCTCTCAAAGGCTTTCTTTGAAAGCTGGGGAGATGCGTCTGCAAGGACTCCGTCGACGCCGACGTCACCCATATGTGAGGAGTGATTTCTGCTGTCCATGGAGGACACCTGTTACAGGTGAGACTACACTTTACAGCACCTCCCCCTCCTGGCATGTGTGTGGGCAGAAGACTCACACAGCTTCACGGGAACACTGTTTCTAGCGTACATGAGCCCTGTATTCCCTTCGGTAGCCTAGCGCCCCTTCTTTGTATCTTTTTTAACATCGGAGTTTGTTTGCACAGTTTTTCAGAAGCCATGAAGAGTCAGCCAAAGTTTGAAGGGTTGGACGTTCCAGGTGTATACTACACAGGCGCGATCCTCCTGGCAACCGGAGTCTTGTTCGTTGTGAGCAGCTTCATAGCACTGGGATTTGTTGGTACCTATTTAGGTAAGGATACAGTAAAATGTTTTAGAAAAATGAATGTATTTTAAAAATTAAATGTTTGGATTTAAAACATCAATTCTCCTTTCCCAAACTCAAGGTGAAAGCATATTATATTTCAGCTACAGTAAGTAATTCCTTGCCCCAGAAGGCTTATTATCTCTGGGCTAGATTCACAACCATGCTTGCAAGAACTAACACATGCATTATTTACCACTGCTCTGAGACTATTCACAAATGTGCGTTGATAGCACGGCAAACTTTAACGTGGTAGTGTGTTTTATTAAATCTAGCTCTGAGTGTGTGACCGAGGCACTGGAGCGTAAAGTAACTTGTCCACGATCACAAGGATTCAAACCCCTGGTTTTCCTGAATCTTGGCCCACTCTTAGAACTACTAGACCTCCACATTCGCGGCCATTAGCTTTGCCCTACATTACAGTGAAATTATTTTATGAATGCCAAAGCCAGTGTTGAATAAGATTAGCAGAAAGACACACTCACGCTCACCCTTGCGTAGTCTATAGTGACAAAATTACTTCTTGCGAGAAACGACCCAATGCTTAGAGGAACTGAGCAGGGAAGCTAGGGTTCAGATCCCATTGCTTCTCACTGACACACCTTGTAACATCGCACAAGTCGCTTTTTTTTACTGTTGCCTCGGGTACTCAGTTAAATTGTTTATTATCCTCGTATAACAGTGTGTATGTCGAACGGTACTATAAAATAAGATTTTTTTTTTATTGTTGCATCACTAGAGGCAAAGCTACTTAATGAATTTCCAAGCTGATTTATTTTTAATTCCTCCATTATCCCAAACCAAGTATCAGGTGGGCTTTTAATGTGCTTTCCCATGCAGACAAAGTGCAGCCGCCGCCTTTAAGTTCTCAGCTTCCACCATTGCCTTCAAAGTACATTTTATTTATTTATTTAGCTGTGCTTATATACCGCTTTTCAGTGGGTCAAAGCTGTTTACAGATATATGCTAACAGGCACTATTTATTCTCTTGTCCCCGAAGAGCTCACAATCTAAGTAATGGAGTGTTAAGTGGCTTGAGGTTACTTGTCCCTATGTGGGAATTGAACCCCTGGCCCTCAAGCATGAGGTAACCTGTCCCAACCACTGAGCCACTCCTCCCTGTGATAATATAGGTCACAGAAACCAGTCTCAATCGGCACAAAACCAGTTTGTCCCTTCCTTAACGTCAGTGGTCCAGAATCCATTCATGTTACTCTCCCGTGCATGTTCAGCAGCATGGCCAGAGGATTTCCATGCAGCTTGGCGGGATGTTGCAGAGGATTGTGGAACTGTAGTTCATCAGATCAACGGCACATTGGGATCTTGTGTGGAGCAGTATTTATTTATTTATTTATTTATTTAACATCTTTTATATACCGCACTATTGTCACCAGCGCGGTTTACATGTAACAAACATATACATACAAAGAACTGTAATGCATTTTACAAGTAACAGGGTTTTTGAAAACTTGGGAATAACAAGGTACAACTACATAGGCTAGCTAACTATTTACAGAATATTGAAATACATTAGTCACATTTGGATATCAGTTGGGAAAATGTCCTGGTCAGAAAAGTGTCTGTAATATTTTCATATGCGAAGGTTAGATTGGGAAATAGCTTAGGAAGTAGCTTTAAAACCTGGAAAGTGGTGATCAAAGTTACTTCTGTGGGTGAAGTGTTTTCCCTGAGGAAATGGGCTCCGAGTATGGGGCTCCCCCTCCCCTGTCAGTGTGAGTAAGAGTACATACAGTGCATGAGATTTCACCTTGTTCTGAGGTGTTCCCAGCAATGGACTTGGGTAAGGGAAGGCAACGCCACATCTAATCTTGTATAATCAAAACTAGGCACATTGTTTCTGATGGAAAATTACTCCTAGAAAAAACAGTGCTGAAAATTGTCCCCCACTACCTACAGCAGATAAGTCCCTGTTCACTGCATGAGCCTTTTGCCTGCATCCAGAAAGAGGTAGAAGAAGTTGAGGGAGGGAAGTCCATGTGGGATTTCTAATTTGAAAGCCCTGTGTGTTCTTTATGTGGGTGTGTTTGAACCTTCAAAGCAACCCCCCACCCCTACTGGCTGGATTTTCAAAATGAAAACTCATGCAGGGGTTTCCCTTTGAAAATGTCCTGGCACAACGTACCAACGAACCTGCAAGCACCGGGGCTGTCTAAAACGACCCCACAACGAAAATAAAATCACGATCTCTTGAAAATTGTCCTCCAGCCATCATGGAAAGCCATATCTACGTATCACCAACTTTTGTATTGTTGATAGCTACTTCTCTAGCTCTTTGTTCACGTTTCCCGAGCCTTTCCACTTTCTTTACTGTTGTTCAGCTCATTTCACTTTTATTTGTAAAGAACTTTTTTTTGCCTGCGTTTCCATTCTGCTGTGCACAGCGTTTGTTTCTGTAAAGCAGCTCAGGAATCGCATGTTCTCCAGTAGCCTCTTAATGCGTCACTTCTGCGCTGCCAAAATACTAAACTAGAAGCCAAAGAAGGTGGTAAATGAAGCAGAAAAGAGAGCCGGAAACATCCATACTGGGTGGGTTTGTGGCTGTTTGGAGTTTGTTCCTCTTTTTTTCCTTATTTTTATTTTTGTTAATTGGTCTTGGTTCCTCCCTCCCCTCCCCAAGGGAAGGGTAATTTTCTAATTTGTACCCATATTAATGCGCATGATATGTGTATTTCATACTGATTTTATAATATCAAGTATGCACGTACTTTATAAAATTGGGGAGAAAGTGATCGAAAATGTGCATTAATTTAAGCCGAGCCCAATGGCTGGAGTAAATACCTGCACCTACATTTTTATTCAGAATGCATGTAAATTATAGTATTTTCTAGCCTGCATGTGTAAATTTTCATTCTGCCCCCGGTCACACCCATACCAAAAGTGCGTGCATTGGCCTGACCGGGGTACTTATAGAATGGCGCCAATTTAGAATACGCATCTTAAAGCCCATTCGCGTGCGTAAGTTATGGAAATAACATAATTTACACATGTTGATGGCATGTAACTCTACACAGCCTGTTGTAAAATTACCTGCTGTCAGTTTAAGCAATGTTAACTGCTTGTTTTTCTTTTCATTTTGGTTTGTTATCATTGTTTTATGTTTCCTAAATTTCAAGATTTACAATAAGAAAGTAAGTTTGTTTGTTTTTTTTTAAAAGGATATTTTATGGTGAGGCAGGATTCTTGGGAGGTATCCGGTAAAGAGAGAGATCCCTTCCCCTGTACTATGTAGCAAAGAGCCACAAGGACAAGCTTGCCAAACAAATCTGAGTTCTTTGAGTGGGTAACCAGAGAATTAGATCAAGGGCATGCGATGGATGTGAACTACCTAGATTTCAGCAAAGCCTTTGATACTGTTCCTCATAGGAGGCTTATCAACAAACTGAATAGCTTGGAGATGGGTCCCAAGGTGGTGAACTGGATCAGAAATTGGTTGATGACAGAAGGTGATGGTAAATGGAATCGCTCGGATGAAAGGAAAGTGATTAGTGGCCTGCCCTAGGGATAAGTCCTCGGACCGGTACTGCTCAATGTATTTGTGAGTGATATTGCTGAAGGACTGAATGGAAAAACCTGTCTTTTTGCAGATGACCTGGAAATTTGCAACAGAGTGGATTCCCTGAGGGAGTGGGTAACATGAGGAAAAATCTACAAAAGCTGGAAGAATGGTCTAATGCTTGGCAGTTAAGATTTAATGTGAAGAAGTGCAGTGTCATGCACTTGGGAAGCAGAAATCCAAGGGAATTGTATGCGATAGGAGGCGAGAGGTTGGTGTGGACGGACCAGAAGAAGGACCTCGGAGTGATTGTTTCTGAGGATATCAGGGTGGTGAAAGTGTGACAAGGTGGTCGCAAAAGCCAGAAGGATGCTGGGCTGCATACAAAGAGGAATTAACAGCAGAAAGGAAGAGGTACTAGTGCCACTGTACAAGTTGCTGGTGAGACCTCACTTGGAATATTGTGTTCAGTTTTGGAGACCATATCTCGCAAAGGACATTAAAAAGGCTGGAAACTGGTCAGAGGAAGGCGACCAAAATGATTTGGAGCCTGTGTCCAGAAGACTTATGAGAAGAGATTTGAAGACGTAAATATGTAACCTCTGGAGGAGATGAGGGACAAGGGAGATATGACTCAGACCTTTAAATACTTAAAGAGAAATTAACAAACAAACCTATTCCAAAGACGGGGAAGCTGTTAAACTAGAGGGCATAACATGAAGCTGCGAGGGTGTAAACTGAAAGGCAATGTCAGGAAATACTTTTTTACTGAAAGGGTGGTGGATGCTTGGAATGCCCTCCCGATGGAAGTGGTGGGGGCAAACACAGTGACAGAATTCAAAATGGTATGGGACAGACACAGTGGATCCCTTTATAGCAACTAGATAAAATCAAAATGACCTTAACTTTCTCTGCTATCTCAACAAATAGGGGTGACCTGCATGGAGTGGTGGGTACACCCCTAAACGAGCATGGGGAAAGGTGACCTACATGGAACGGCAGGTGCACCTACTCTTGCCACCTTTCTGGGCAGACTAGATGGCCCATACTGGTCTATCTCCAGGAACAAGCAGGAATGTAGTCTTCACATATGGGTATTGTCGGAACCGACGGAGCCTGCGCGGGAACACTCCCCAGTGTACAATTAGGAAGCTTTTGGGAGCATCCCACTGCGCCTGCGTGCTGCCTTCCCGCCTTTCCCAACTGCCTCTCTCCAGTTCTTCGTTTTCCACGGAGCCAGCAGGTCGTGTTTCTGTCACCGCAGAAAATTTTCCATCTTTTTGTGGTCGCGTCTGCCTTCCTCGACGCTTTACCGGTACCGCCGGTCTTTTCTTTCTTTTCTTAAGAAATAAACAATTCTTAGTACTTTTTTTTTTCCATTCTTTTTCCAGGTGCACGCGCCATTTTTGGCTTTAGGCCCAAAATATTTTCCACAATGGAAAAACCCTCTTCGGGTTTCAAAAGGTGCACCAGATTGTCCAAGTATACAGCGGATCCTGCAAGAAAGAAATCTTTTAAGAAACCATTCTTTTCTAAAAAGAAAAGATTTTATCCTGCTTATTCTCAGCAGGCACGTTCTGCAGGTCAACCTGTCCGGAAAAGTCAGCAACCACCCAAACAAAGGAAGGCAAAGACTGCTAAGCCTCAAACGTCTCAGCAGTCTCAGCCTCCACAAGGTCTTGGACTTTCATCTAGAGAACTTAGCCTTCCTGGCCCTCAATGGACCAGAGCCTTCCACCATTCCAGGAAGGTTATGCCATTTTGCCCCCAGGTGGGAGCAGATAACAGCAGAGCATTGGACACTCTCCATTATCAGAGAAGGGTACAAGCTGCACTTTCTGTGCATGCCCCCTCCCACAATGGTAAGACAGTTCAGTTCTCAGACCTCTCTCATCAACCTGTTAGATCAAGAGGTCACTATACTTCTCGCCCAAGGGGCAATAGAAGAAGTACCCATTCATCAGCAGGGTACAGGTTTTACTCCCCCTATTTCCTTATCCCAAAGAAAACAGGGGGATACAGACCTATCTTGGATATCAGAGAATTGAAGAAATTCCTGTTCAAAGAGAGATTCAAAATGATTTCTCTAGGAACTCTGCTGCCATACCTTCACAGTCAGGATTGGCTTTGTTCTCTAGATCTCAAGGATGCGTACACCCATGTTCTCATCCATCCAACTCACAAAGTTCCTTCGGTTCCTTTTCCAGGGAAAGCACTACCAATACAGGGTGCTTCCCTTTGGCCTGGCCTCAGCTCCAAGAGTGTTCACGAAATGCATGGCTGTGGTAGCAGCATTTCTCCGCACTCTAGGCATATTTGTCTTCCCCTACTTAGACGACTGGCTCATTTGAGCCCCATCAGAGTCAGAGCCCAGGACTTCCCTATCTTGCACAATGCGTATCCTTCAGTATTTGGGTCTGGTCATAAACATCCCAAAATCCAGTCTAACTCCCACTCAGTCTCTAGAGTTCATAGGAGCTTTGCTGGATACCAAAAGGGCAAGGGCCTATCTCCCCCAGGCCCTTTGCCTTCGCATGGTGCAGTTAGCTTCTCAAGCAGTGCTAAAGCCTCATCTCACTGCCTGAGAAATGCTACAACTACTAGGCCACATGGCATCCACCGTGCATGTGGTTCCATGTGCTCGCCTCCACATGAGAGCAGCCCAGTGGACTTTATCCACCCAATGGACTCAGGCATCAGGGTGCCTGTCAGACAAAATAGCAAACACAAATCGCCTCATTTTGTCCCTCCAATGGTGGATGTCCACTCAAAACCTGTTGCTGGGGTCTCCTTTTCAACAACCCTTTCCTCAGGCAACTCTCACAACAGATGCTTCACCAATGGATTGGGGAGCTCATCTACAAGACATCTCCACCCAAGGCACCTGGACTCCACAGGAGACTCATCTACATATCAATCTCTTAGAGCTCAGAGCAATATTCCTTGCTCTGCGAGTGTTCCACACCCTGCTCAGCTACAAGACAGTCCTCATTCATACGGACAATCAAGTAGCTATGTTCTACGTGAACAAGCAGGGAGGGACAGGCGCTCTATCGCTTTGCAATGAAGCTTTTCGATTATGGGGCCCTCGCCAGAAAGCATCAGATTCATCTCCTGGCAGTGTATCTTCCAGGCATACAAAACTCTTGGGCAGACAGACTCAGTTGAGTTCTGCTTCCACACGAATGGTCTCGACATGCAGACCAGGTGGCCAAGATTTTTCAAATTTGGGGAACCCCGGACATAGACCTCTTTGCCAGTCCGTTGAATGCCATACTTCCCCGGTTCTGTTCCAGAATTCCGGCTCAGGGCTCTCAGGCCAGGGATGCCTTCCTCCTTCACTGGAGTCAGGACTTTTTTATGCCTTTCCACCCATTCCCCTAATCCCCAAAACCCTATTCAAGCTTAAGAGAGGCAGAGGGCATATGATTCTCATAGCACCACATTGGCCACGGCAAGTGTGGTACCCTTTGCTTCTACAACTCTCTCAAGCTCCCTCCCTGGAGTTAGGGTCTGCTCCAGATCTCCTGTCTCAGGAGGACGGAATGTTATGGCATCCCAATCCCCCATCCCTGCATCTCAGGGCTTGGTTGCTGAAGGCCTAGATCTTCATGATCTTAACCTTCCTCAGCCAGTAAAGGATATCATTTATGCTTCCAGGAAACCTTCCACAAGATGCTCTTATGCTTTCAAGTGGAAAAGGTTTACCATATGGTGTTCGCAGAAGTGTCTTAACCCCCGTGCGATACCTCTGGAATCATTTCTGGAGTATCTCCTTCATTTATCCAATGCAGGACTTAAAACTAACTCAGTAAGAGTCCATTTGAGTGCTATTGCAGCAGCTTTCAAGTCTCTGAATGGACAACCTATTTCCTCCCATCCTCTTGTAGCAAGATTTATGAGAGGCCTTCTTCTAACTAAGCCTCCCATTAGGCTACCTCCAGTGGCATGGGACTTAAACCTGGTTCTTGGTCAGCTCATGAAGCCGCCTTTGGAACCCTTGGCTACTACATCATTGAAATTCCTTTCTTGGAAAGATATCTTTCTCATTGCAATCACATCAGCACGCCGCATCAGTGATTTGCAAGCACTAGTAGCTTATACAAAAGGTTCCATCATGACAAGGTAGTCCTTAGGACTCATCCACACTTCATGCCGAAGGTGGTCTCGCCTTTCCATTTAAACCAAGCGGTCTACCTGCCTGTGTTTTTTCCAAAGCCTCATGCATCTAATGCAGAAAGGAATCTTCATACTTTAGACTGTAAAAGAGCTTTAGCCTTTTACTTGCAAAGAACACAGCAACATAGAAAGTCCTCTCAACTCTTTGTTGCTTTTGATCCTTCTCATTTGGGACTTCCAGTCTCCAAGAGAACACTGTCCAACTGGATTGCACAGTGTATTTCCTTTGCCTATCAGAGTAAGAACCTTCCTCTGGAGGGCCATGTCACAGCTCACAATGTGAGAGCCATGGCAGCTTCAATGGCTCATCTGCACTCTGTGTCTATCGACGACATCTGTCGAGCAGCCACTTGGGCCTTGGTTCATACCTTCACAGCCCATTACTGCTTGGACAAGGACTCCCGTCGGGATGCCTTGTTTGGTCAGGCTGTTCTCCAACACCTGTTCCATACCTAATCAACTCCTACCCGCCATCCCTGGTTGGATGCCAGAGATCCATGGGGGGAAGTGGAGCCCTTTCACAGGGGCATACAACTTCTGGGGTCTCTCCCTGGCATCTAAAGCTAGGGAGTCCCCATATGTGAAGACTACAATCCTGCTTGTTCCTGGAGATAGCATAGTGGAGGAGTGGCCTAGTGGTTGGGGCAAGGTACTTCAGGCCAGAAGGTCGGGGATTCAAATCCCACTAGAGGACAGCAACCTTGGGCCGGAAGGACTGGGGTTTCTAGTCCCACAGGTGCTCCTTGTGGTCTTGGGCCAGCCACTTAACCCTCCATAGCCCATGTTCCCTGTAAAATAGTTATCTCCAAGTTATAATGCCCTGTTCAATGTAATTTCAGTTTGTTCAATGTAAACCGCACTGATGCAGAATAGTGCGGTATATAAGAGAATGTAAATAAATAAAATAAAATAAATAGTTACTCACCTGTAAAAGGTGATCTCCGGGAACAGCAGGAATTTAGTCTTCACGACCCACCCACCTCCCCTAGGAATTGTATCTCTCTATCTTTCTCTTTCTCTTTCCCTCTCTCTCTGTTTGTCTCAGCTTTAAACTCAACTGGAGAGAGGCAGTTGGGAAAGGCGGGAAGGCAGCACACAGGCGCTGTGGGATGCTCCCAAAAGCTTCCTAATTGGATGCTGGGGAGCGTTCCCGCGCATGCTCCGTCGGTACCGACGTACCCATATGTGAAGACTAAATTCCTGCTGTTCCCAGAGATCACCTGTTACAGGTGAGTAACTATGCTTTATCTGCTGTCATATACTAAGTTAGTATGTTAGAAACCTGTAGATCCTGGCTTAATTCTCATGCCTGGTGATCACTGTAGGATAAAGGGAGAGTGTTATAAGTGGGGGAAAAAGCCAGGTGTCTGCATCCGAACATTCATTAAGGCAAATTTTAGATGGGACATGCACTTGTAAAATACATGCAAGGACCTGTAGAACTGCATGTCGCTGTCTCCTACATCCAGTGGGAGCAGCTACATCCCACACTCCAAATTGCTGCGCCTGATCTCCACATACCTCCAGTGCAGCACTTTTGTGATCACCCTCCTGACATGAATTCTGCCCCTCTAATTACCCCTTCCTGACATCTGATCCTCCGTCCTTGCCAATGACCGTCCCCCAGTATAAGGACCCCCAACCCCTCGATCCCATCCCAGGATCCTAGCTCAGTTCCTGGGGTCTCATGAGAGCAGTAGTGATCCCCAGTCACTCCTGCTTTGCTAGCCCCGGGTTTCAAAATGGCACCTGTGACCCCTTAGCAGTAATCTTGTGGTACCACCGCTAGGGGTCGGGCTAGTAAATTTGGGCACTAAACACCAGGGACCCTAGCAAGATCCAGGGCCCTCCATCCTACCACCCTTTGCTGCCCCCCCCCCCTCCTTGCACTGATTGCTAGGGCTGGCAGTGGTCCAATGGTCCCGAAATCCCAACGCAGCACTTACCCACCAGCTCCGGGGCTGTGTCGCAGTTTCACTCTTGCCCAGTCTGCCACTTCCACCACAGAGTTGTGGTTCATACAAAAGCCCATGTCAGAGGGGGGTGGAAGTGGCGGCAATGGGCAGCAGCAGGAGTCCCTGGAGGGCCAGTGCTCTCAGCGATTGCCTATTTTGCCTAATGGTAGCGCAGAGTATGGTGGGGGTACTTCTGAAATAACCACCATCATGTCATAGGCCAGTGGAGGTGCATTCCAAATGGGATAAGAGCCCAAAGGATCCACAGAAGTGGCGGGATCCCCCCCCCTCGAAGAAGCCTTGACAGGAGTCCTGTAAACTCTGCACACTGGAACGTATGACATGGGAATTCTCTCGAGTAGAGCTCTACGCAGACAGGAGATGATGCACAGAAGGATCAGGGCTTGGTGTAGCGTTCTGATTTGTACTGATGAGTCAACAAATGTTTCTTGAAGACTAGCTGCAGAGGCCTTGCCCCAGTGGGTTTTTGTCCTTTTCAAATCTTTATTGAGTTTTAACATGCAGTAAGAAACATCTTGAATATACGCTCTTACAATTCAAGTAATTCCCCACCTCCCTTTCTTCCCCCCCATCCCAATATTAACTTGATAATTACTCCCAATAACCCTGATCTGCCCCTTAATCTTCCCTCTTCTGTTCTAACCAATCCCATAATACACCCCACTGCCTTTCCATTTGTATCAATGTCCCTCTCAGCATGGCCGTAGACCTATGCCTACAATACAGGTCGCTGATGCTGCTAACGCAACTTGCCTTTGCTTTTGATTGCTTTGTGCGATTATTGTTTCTGGCTCCTGGTTCTAGTGTTTTTATATTGGCTGGGCAATGCTTTGTAGTCGTGCTTATGAAAGAAGAGCTTTCTTTTCCTGCATTCATTAATTTCAGCCCATTATTTAGGTTTTATAGGACAAACTCCCCCTTAAATTGAAAAGCTAGAGTCAGCTGAAGACTCTCACCAGCATCCGAAGGCGTATTAATGTGCTACAGTCCAGACTTTTTCCGACTCTCTAGCTTGGATCTATTCTTCACCCAAAGCAGAGGGGGAGGCGAGTTTCACTAATGAATAGGGAGCAGCTGGGTGCTGAATGCTCGGTATTATGCAGAAATCATACTTGCCTTGATACCGCAAAAGCTCGGAGTGCCAGCTAATTTTCCAATGTAAAGGGAAACATGCAGTTCTTTTATTCAGCCTATTAATTGCATTTTGAATTTGAATTTATCTCCCTCAAGCCCTAAAAGTGCTTTTGTGGAAAAGTTCCAGCACTTCTCAGAATTTATTTTGTTTAGAAACTGAAGCGTGCTAGAGCAATTCTATACTCCAAGGTAATTTTTATAGCAGGCACCTATTTAAGCCTGTTTTATGAAGACAGCATAGGCCCATATGAGCCTTTTGCAGACAGACACATGGACCCAGCTCCAAAAGCATGCCAACTCAAACACCTAAATTTATACCCACCCCAACAATGGTGTAAACTTCCTGAGTCAGTATGTCAGGCGCCTACTCTAACCCTATTCAAATCCAGGCTAAAATCCCACCTCTTTGAGGCTGATTGTGGATCCCGGTGCTCCTCACTCTCTTGTCCATACTCTAGTCCCCAGTTTCGTGATGATGGTTGTCTCGATTAGGTTGTAAGCTCTGATGAGCAGGGACTGTCTCTTACATCTATATCTACAGTGCTGCATAAGCTTTGTAGCGCTATAGAAATGATTAGTAGAAGTATGTGTGTATGTACTCTACGTGTGTACCTGGATAGTTTAGTAAAAGATGCGAATACATTGCGACTCCGCCTCCACTCTTCTTACCTATGCCCCCCAGAATGCATGTTTACAGATCATCTAAAAATAGGCATGCGCTTTCTGTGCATATGCGGTGGTGTGATTTTTGAACGTATCTTTTCTGCATATTAAATTGGCTTTACCTGTGGAAAAGGCTTTGTAACATTACCTCCCCTGATGTCCTGCTCCTGCATCTCATCTCTGCAGTCCTCTGCTCTTTCCCGTACTTTGCAACCTATCTCAGCGCATGAGGATCACTTGGACCCAGTCTGGGTATCTAAGCTCCCACCTCACAGTGCCCTGCTGCTTTCCCAGTTCTGTGCCTATGGGAAATATCTTCCTTGAATAAGACACTTAAAATAGAGGTGTGGAAGTCTCACTGTTTGCAGTTCAGAAGATGGGACAAACATGTTCTCCAGAGCTCACCTGAAGAAGATATTTAGACCAATGAAAGGAACCGCAGCCTGCAGGAAATCCCAGATTTCTTTGGGACCAGTATGTCTATGACATAAGTACATTATACATGGTGCTGCATTAGGAAGAGAGAGGAGGGCTGTTGGTTTAAGCAGGGGTCTCAAACTCCGGTCCTGGAGGGCCGCCGACCAGTCAGGTTTTCAGGGTATCCATAATGAATATGCATGAGATATATTTGCATACAATTGGGGCAGTACATGCAAATATATCTCATGCGTATTCATTAGGGATACCCTGAAAACCTGACTGGTTTGCGGCCCTCCAGGACTGGAGTTTGAGACCCCTGGTTTAGAGAGTACACGGACTGAGATATGGTATAGTAAAGAGGTGAAAGCTCTGGGGAAGGGAGAAGGAACTAACAAGTAGGGCCAGAAATGAGCAAGAAGAATCCAGGAGTGGGAGAGAGTAGAGATAGGTCAGATGGACCTTTGTTCTCATGCAAATCCTTCTTTCCTTTTCTCTCTCCTGCTGTAAAGGTCACTTCCCGTTCCTCTCCTCTTCTGATTGGCTTTCCAGTTACCAGTTCGGGAGAGTAGGCGTGTGGGTGGGTTTGCTGGAGTGTTGTTTATTGTGTTTTCTTGTGGCGTTTGGTTTCAGTATCATAAATATTTCTTGTGCTCTGAGATGAGCCGTTCTCTTGATTGGCAATTTATAAATGTTTGCAAAGAAATTTACAATCCTGGGCCAGTAACTGTAACCAGGGTCCTTCCGTAGGCAATCCTGTGACAATTTAATCCTTCGTTCCATGCAGGAGTTGTGCTGCTACATTCAGGGTCCTGAATTAAAATAAAAAACAGCATTGTACCTCTCAGACACAGCTTCTACAATATGTAAACCTAGGTGATAACAGACAAAACAGATGAAGGCTACGTGTGCTTATAAAACATTCTTCATCAGTGTGGTTTTCTCATTCATTTTAGCAAAATAATATCTGTCCTGGACTTTCTGGGTCAGAGAGACTGCATTTTGATTGTTTTGGGGTTTTTTAAATTTATTTTTTATTGCGGATTTAGCCTTCGCAGGTTAACCAGGGTCCCAATGATTTTGTGTTCTCGGTGGGGGTTCGGTGGCAAGACATTTTAGTTTAGAGGCTCTCAGATCTTAGCTAAAGGTCCAGAAGGGACTGCTGTCAGCTCCGGTCTCTTGCCTTCTGTTTGCTCTTAACACTGAATTACTCTTAGATTTCATGTCAGAGCCCTGGAGGCTTAGGCGCATTTGCCCCCTTCCCACCCTTCTACGTTCTCCTCTTTCTTCGGTAGCCTCGCTTACTGCCCATCTGCAGATCTCTAGCCCCTGTGAATCCTAATTAATAGGTTTCTGAGGCTGAGCTGTATTTCTTTGCCTTTCCACTTTGTTCTTGAGACTTTCTTAGGTGATTCCTAATAGATGGTTTGGTTGCTGACGCAGAGTAAACAAACTCCTATCACACTGCTGCTTCAGATCAAGGATTGTGGGGCTTGCAATTACCAGCACAGCAGTAGCCTGTTGGCCTGCTTTCCTGCTCTTGTTGAGTTCGCTCAGGCAGTAGTGCAGTGGTACGTGATGTTGTGTTCACTGGCAGGATTTTCTATCTGTGTGTCTCATAAAATATTCATTTTTCTTCCGGGATGTTTACCCTTTGGAAGAACATCTGTAGGGCTCATGCAGTAGTCATCGCATGATCTCCCATGGCTTGAATAAGATCTGCAAAAGACATTTATGGTTGGTTTTTCAACTCTTTTAACACAACTGATTTGTTGTTGTGTTTTTACCAACCCCAGAATCGTTTTGAAGTGTGTCAAATTCACTTTTGATGAATTTGCAGCAGTTCAAGACTCTTGAAGACACGGAGAAGTCAGGTGTGGCATGTTCGGGCACCATGAGAATTTTCAAACCTCGGGGCCATTACCCCCTGGCTGCTTGTCTCATGCATCGCAAAATCAGCAGCCCTAAAGTGCTTTCCAGTGAGTTTTAAAAATACTTACAATGCAGGGATGCTGCTGGCTGGAAGAACATTCTGCCATCCATCAGAGAGGAAGGAGGCCCGCACACTGTACCTCAGAAAGTAGGGCGGTGAAATAGGTTTGGGAGGGAGAAAGAAGTTCAGTACTGGCATCCCCCCCCCCCCTTCCTCTCTCCTACTACCTTCTCACCTCCAGACACAATAACTGTTTTAGAAAATAATCCCACTGTTACTTCAGTGCTCAGTACATCCGATTATTTTGTGGCCTCTGGAGAGCAAGGCCCGGGGAACGCCCACATCCACCCCTGCTCACTAACTTATTAGTAGCAACATGCAAGTCTGCTGCCATTAAGGACAAAATCAAGATTTAACATGGATGTAATCAAGGAAAAATATTATTCCATTTCCTCAATGTTTTGTACTTGACACTACTTCCAAGGCTGACAGACAACAGAAGGTGATAGTAAACGGAACTCACTCAGATGAAAGGAAGGTGATTAGCAGCGTGCCCTAGGGATCGGTCCTGGGACCGGTACTGTTCAATGTATTTGTGAATGATATTGCTGAAGGACTGAATGGAAAAGTCTGTATTTTTGTAGATCACATGAAAATTTGCAACAGAGTGGACTCCCCTGAGGGAGTGGATAACATGAGGAAAGATCTACAAAAGCTGGAAGAATGGTCTAATGTTTGGCAGTTAAGATTTAATGTGACATAGTGCAGTTTCATGGGAAATCCAAGGGAATTATTTGAGGTAAGGGGCAAGAGGTTAGTGTGCACAGACCAGGAGAAGGACCTCGGAGTGATTGTTTCTGAGGATCTCAAGGTGGTGAAACAGTGCGACAAGGCAGTGGCAAAATTCAGAAGGCTGCTGGGTTGCATACAGAGAGGAATTACCATCAGAAAGGAAGAGGTACTAATGCCACTGTATAAGTCACTGGTGAGGCCTCACTTGGAATACTGTGTTCAGTTTTGGAGACCATATCTCGCAAAGAATATAAAAAGACTGGAAACGGTTCAGAGAAGGCAACCAAAATGATTTGGAGCCTGTGTCAGAAGACTTATGAGAAGAGACTTGAAGATCTAAATATGTACACTCTGGAGGAGAGGAGGGACAGGGAGATATGATTCAGACCTTTAAATACTTAAGAGTATTGATGAACAAACAAACCTCTTCCAAAGACGGGAAGCTGTAAAAATAGGGGGCATAACATGAAACTGCAAAGGGGTAAACTGAAATGCAACATCAGGAAATACTTTTTCACTGAAAGGCTGGTGGATGCTTGGAATGCCCTCCTGATGGAAGTGGTGGGGGCAAATACAGTGACAGAATTCAAAATGGCATGGGACAGACACAGTGGATCCCTTTATAGCAACAGGATAAAATCTAAATGAACATAACCATCTCTTATATCTCAGCAAATAAGAGTGACCTACACAGAGCGGTGGGTACACCCCTAAACAAAGGCATGGGGAGGGGTGACCTGCACGGAGTTGCAGATGCACCTACTCTTGCCACCTTGCTGGGCAGATTAGATGGGTCATACTGGTCTTTATCTGCGTCATATACTATGTTACTATATTACCTGCTTGACTGGCACCGCTCCCTCTGCGTCTCAGCCTGCTGCCATGGCTTCCAAACCTTCGGATCGCTCTCCCCTGCCTTCCTCCATGGAAACACACCCTGGTCGAATTCCTGAGGCTCCTGAAACTGCCATGACTTTAGTCAGTGTCAAGCGTGGCTCCTGCAATTGCCACCATGGACAGAAGTAGGGCAACATGTGCTCTAATGTTGCTCCATAATCCCCAACGCACTGATGCTAGCGCTACCTCCTGCTCATCACAGCACGGCAGGAGGAAGAGATCTCAGAGACTTCAAGTCCTCTTGTACTCAATTATGCTGTTTTTCAAGGCAACTCTTCTCAGTCAGCAAAAAAGTCTTTAAATATATGTATAATTATCTATAAAAATATCAACTTGTCAACATTAAATCTTCAGTATTTTTAATGCAATGAAAATAGCAAATGCCTCTTAGACTCTCATGCTTAATATCTTTTTCAGTTTTGTAGTAAAATGTTTTTTTTAATAAGAGAAAACCCACAGAAATATCTTTATATATTGTGATCCTTCCTTGCAGGGAAATAGGGTTTTTATCTGAAAGAGAAATGCAATCCAGTGGCGGTCCAAGTTTCGCCAAGTTGGCTGCTTCAGGAGTAATCAAACTCCAACATTCCAAACAAATCCATTTGTAGTTGTAGAACATAACAACAAGAATCTTTTGGCAAGATACTTAAATTGAATAGGGAGAGTCCCCAGCCTCATTGTCAACAGGTTGTACTATCCTCAGCACGAGAGCTATTCAAAGAGGATAGTTGCCCATGAGTTTTGGAAACCACAGAGGTCCTCCCTTCAGATGGGAAAAATGGGGAGCCTGTGGGTTTAAAGTAAAGCCTTTAAAGCAGGGGTCACCAACCTGCGGCCCGCGAGGTCCCTCCGTGCGGCCCGCGAGACCCTACCCCGGTGCGGCCCGCCAAGGCAAACTCACCGACTCCTCCTTCTGCAGCCGTGGCTCCCTACCTCTTAGGGAACCGCGGCTGTGCTTGTAAAATCATCGCGGAGCCCTTCCTGTCTTGACTGGCTCCGTGCAGCATTGTCCCGCCTCCAAAGGAAGTGGTAAACAACTTCCTTTAGAGGCGGGACAATGCTGCACGGAGCCCGTCAAGACAGGAAGGGCTCCGTGATGATTTTACAAGCACAGCCGCGGTTCCCTAAGAGGCAGGGAGCCGCGGCTGCAGAAGAAGGGAGGGAGCTGGCATGGAATAATTTTCAGGTATGAGCAGTTTGTTTTTCGCGGCGGCGCGCGCACGGGGGGGGGCGGGGGGCTGCGGCCCGCGAGTCTGCCGGTAGTCGGCTGTGCGGCCCACGGCCCTCTGGAGGTTGGTGACCCCTGCTTTAAAGTAACATTTAGCTAACTCTTCCCTTACAACACTATGTGGTCTGCTGCCAGCTGCAGCCAGCCAACTACCTGGGGCACTGATGTAGTCAAAATCTCTGCATGCCCTTAGAGCAAGAGGCCCTCCACAGGCTTACTACGTGTGTGCTGCCTAGGACTCTGGGCTGTGTTGCAGGAATAGTAGCAGTGCTAGCTGGAGTGTAGGAATGAGATTTCCCGGAGGAGACGATGGTATTGAAGACTTCCGAGGACAGAGTTTGTATGGCTGTACAGTTATCCTTGATCCTACTGATGGCTTCTTTGACCTTTTCTCCAAAGAGGTTGTCATCTGTACATGGGGCATCTGGAACCTCCAAAATCTTTAATTTAGCTGTTGAATAAATCAATTCTAGGTAAATTATTTAACTTAGGAAAAACTCTAATATTACATAAAATATTAATAAAATATTGGACTTGACTAGATTCATTGATTCATCTTATAATTTTTTAAGCTGACCATCAACTTTAGCATCATCTCCACCAAATTATCTACTTTATTTTCACAGTCCCATGCACAAGATTAAAATTTAATGATGATATAATGTTTCAACTCGATTTTAGTTATCACTTTTTCCTGTCTTACAAAAGCCCGTGGTAATACTTCAGCTGATAAGCCTTTTACATCTGCTGCCTCCATTTTTTCCAAGCAGCTCTAGTAATAAACATACTTGCTTCCCCAAGTCCATTTCAGGAGAAACACTTTTCTTCACTGAAGAAACATTCTGCTTCTTCAAATTTACGCCAATTTTAAATACAGATTTGATCAGAACCGCCATCATTAAGCTCAGAAGCTCCAACGGGGGCATCATTCTTCATCCCCAAAGTAGATAAACCATCATTTTCCAGTGTCTGACAAAACTACTCTTTCCCATGCATAGCCTCTGCGTTCTCGTGCATGCTTAGAATTTCCCGGCATTGTTGCAGCACTGTAGTGTTCAGGCCGAAGAGACTCAATTGACAACTGATCAAAAGAACTTTCAACTTCCTCCATCAAATCAGAGAATTCTTCATTGAAGCCTGACATCCCCAAAAATTCAGTGTGTCATGCATCCTCTGTAGATGCTCTCCAAACTATAGTTCCCTCCTGATAAGACTATCCAGAGGCTGATGCACGATCTTTGAAACCTGGGAACAATCAGGATTGAGAGTCAAACGCTAAGCAAGGAAACTGGCAGAAAAACCACCTTCCCCAAACTCCACAGCTTGTGTCCCAGCGGCATAAAAGTGCACATGAAAAAGCTGGTAAATCTCCCCAGAGCTCTTAGGACAGAACTTTTCCTCTTTGCCATAATGAAACCAGAATTTGTGAGAGAAACAAGCATGTCTTGCCTTTATTTATTTATTTAACAGGTCTTATATACTGTGGTTTACATGGAACAAAACTTCAAAATTACAGAGAACATGGTTTATATAGAATAAATAAACTTTAGCGTAACATTAACTCATAGAGTAACAAGGGGGAGGGGGTGTAACAATTGAACTAAGGGAGAGGATAGGTTAACGGGGTAGGAGGTTGGATTGATAGATTAAATCCCATGTGACATGTGGTGCAAGCCAACGAGAAGTGTACAAACTGGGATGATCCATAGGAGATTGGTAAGAAACTTAAGGTCAGGTTATAATTAATCCGCCAACCTGGATCTAAAGTTACCCTTTGCATTCCATTAAGACATTAATGTTGATTTTTTGAACCCTGTGGAAGGGTAGACCGATTGCGATGATAGTGTCCCTTAGAGAACTTAAAATCTAGTCAGGGAACCAGTCACAGATTCTCTCCGATCAGGATATTCTTAGGACAAGGTGGAAAACCAGAGCTCTAATAACAAGAGCAGTCTCCTATTGGAAGTATGTCAGGAAGAGAACTTTCTGAAGTTCAGGAAATTGGTGAAGCCTTTCTTGTCCCCAGTGGGGGTGAAGCAAGCTCATCCTGCAATATGGAGGGGATAGCATTTGCTGATGGCTTGATTGACAACTTAATGTTGTTGTACACCACCTCAGACGGCTGTGCTGGTAAAACAGTATTTAAAAAAAATAATAAAGTGAAATGTACCTGTGAAATATTGGTGCAGATGTGTGCGCATACATTTTCTTTTTACAAAGGGGCATTTCATCTCTGTGAAATTGTTGTAAAACCCATGGGTTAAGAATACCTGCATACTTTACATTTTAGATGCATTTTTTGAAAGTTGACCCCTGTGTGACCAATTTTTGTGAATGGTGCTCCCCCACGCCAAAAAATCAGGTCAGTGCAGAAAAGTTGCAAATGTAGGACTTAGTCCTATTAATAGGTCTAATATTTACAGCTGAAATTCTAAGCAGAATTTGCAGGATGAACGTATTTTATAGGTTACGATCCTAATTTACACTTCAGTCCCGAAAATGGAAACTTTTGAAGAACCATTTCATTGCTAATCTAGGGTAACTTTCCCCGTTTTACATAGTGAGTCATGGCTTCAAAATTGGGTTTCTGTGCCACACAATTTTCTGCCCAGCAGTATCCACGCTGGAATTGTTATGCCTCTGTTCCACTTTCTCATTCTCGTCGATAAGTCTGTATTTATTTTTTTTCTTTTTCAGATTCACAGCAGTCATTGTTATTGCTTATCGGCGCTACCCGCCTGTGTCATGCATTCACAATCAGAAAGCTGAAAAACAAGGCGCACTTGCTTTCTTTATCATTTTTTTTTATTGCTGAATTGAGTTATACTTTGGGTGGAGGGTGGGTGTTTTATTTCTTATCTTTTCTCTTATGTCCATAAAGGGGCCACAGTGGTGGGGCGAACTTTTGCACAGTGCTTTGTGCTTGGTGTGTCTATTCTGTAAATGTGTGTGCGTGTGTGAGACAGACTGAAACTCAACAAAACAAATATTTGCCTTCTGGCTGAGTAATGTTTGAATGGCTTGCTTTCATTAAGCATGCTACGATAAGCAGTGACAGGTTATGCGTTTTCAGTCAAAGCGGTAAAAGTTAGAAAGGAAATTCTTAGAACTAGGCGCACTTTAGTAAATCCCTGGTGCGCTATTAAGAAAAAAAATAAGCAACTATTGAGGCTGTAGGTTTCCACATTCCTTCGTTATATCCGCCATGGGGTTTGGAGGCAGCCAGCAGGATCTTGTCGGGCTAGATTCCATATTCTCCATGTGTTCCCAGGTAAAGTTTGCAGGAGATGGTCTCAGCCTTTTAAGGACCTTCTACAAGACCTCAAGCTGCATTCTAAGTTGCAGAGACTTCTGGGATGCCCATAGGATTGCGCAATATAGGAAGGATCTCTGCTTTTAACACAGATGGTTGCAGGGCACTTTTTCAAACTTTTCAGTTGGTTTCAACTCCTTTTTTTTTCTTTTTTTCCCACACTTTAGATACCCTTTCCAGCCTTCACCCGGTATCTTTCTCTTTCATACCCCCCCAAGCCTCTCTCTATCTTACATTCCTCCTACCTCTACATCCTTCGCCCAGTCTCATTCTCTCATATACCCCCCCTCTTCCAGCCTTCACTTGGTTTCTTTCTCTTTTATAACGCCTCCCTTCAGTAACATGACCATCTTTTCTAAGTTCAAATACAGGACATTCAATCAAGCCAGAGGGTTCAAAGTTAAGGAAAATAAAATATATGTTTATAATTACAATTTTAATTTTAACTCAAAATTTTAATCAGTAGGCTAGGTTTATAACTTTACTTACAAATGTGCCAATCAGGCCTACTTGTACTTCTCTACAGAGTGAATTTTCTTCAAAATAGCAATATTTTCACTAAGATAATAAAAATATTCTGCGCAACTCAACTCAAAATTGTACTTTATAATCATTAAACAATTGAGAGTTTCTACATGCAGTTGGGTTTTTTGTGAAGACCATACTTTGTTCATGATTGAAAAGCACCTTTCAGTTGAAGCACTGGAACCTGGCAAACAAAAAAAATACAACCAGTTTGCTTAAATTTTTGTATGGTACCTCATTACTTTTGAGATGTCCAAATACCTCCTATTTTTCATCAACCGTGGTATCTGATTTTTTGCCATTCTTGAACTTTTTCTTCAGAAACAAATGACTTAAGACACGAGAACTCATCAACCAATTCAGTATCATTTATTACTGAATCTAGGCCAGGTCTTGTAGACAAAATGTAAGATGGTTCTCCCAGTTGGTATCCAAGTTGACAGCCCTGTTCAATGTAAATCCTGTTTAATGTAAACGTTAAATTCATGTTCTATGTAAACTGCACTGATGTCTAAAGAGTGCAGTATATTAAATAAAATTAAATAAATAAGGAGCATTCACTGTTTCCTAATCTCCTGGAAGTGAGTGGTCCACTGATCCAAGCAGGTGGTGTAGAAAGATGACACAGATTGCTTGAAATCTGCTTCATCAATGCTGCCCTCTTCTTCAAGATCTTTTATCTTCTTTCTGATTGTCGGAGGCAAAAACGCCATTCTTCCTAGTTACTAACTTGTTTCTAAGGTCACTGATTACTCCAGCCACCTTTATCATTGAGATTTTTTGAAACTCAATTTTTAAAGTCATATTTTGGAAAAGCAGAAAGTACAGCCAAATGTCTGATTCATTCTCAAAAAAGTTTTCGATGATAAATGGGCATTTTTCCTGGCTCAGAAAATATGATTTCACTGGTTGGAACATTTTAATTAACCTCTATATGGCTAGTACTAAAGCCAGTCACCTAGTGTTACTGTATCCGAAGAGTTTTTGATACTCTCAACAAAGTCACACATCTCTTTTAGTTCTTCAATTCTCACTCTATAAATGTGAAAATGTCTGAATATCTTGTCAACAATAACTTCAATGTCAAATACAGCAGCAGTGTTGATATAATTGTGAGCAATGTGAGCTGCACAGTTTGCATCAATTAAATTACTTCCTAAATCTTTTTGCAGCTTGTAAAAAATATTGTTACTACTAGCTGCCCATCCAAAATTGCAATTGATATTGTCAGCATATAGTACCAAAACTTTGGATCTTAGCCCATTGGACTCAACTGTATCAAGAATGCACTTGGAAAGAATGTCTGAGGTTTCGCTTTTAGCTTCATGGGCATCAAGAACTTTTACCTGACAATTGCTTTCATTTTGGTTCACGCAGAAGAGTATTTATTTTTTATCAAAACATTTTTTCAACAATTTTGAAGTACAGTCTGACGACCGAAAAGAATGGTTGTGGACAACACAGTGATAAGCCCATGTACCCTTAGTTGTAGCCAGTGACTAAATTTTCTCACCAAAAGTTTGACTTTTGAAAAAAAGAAGTGTCAGTTCTACTTGAAGAAGCACTTACATCTGCTATCTTGTTTGTCTGTCCTTAGGTGCAGAACAATGTCACACTTTCCTGCATGTGCAATTGAAAAGGAAGGACAACATTTGTTAGAAAACACCATGCTATCGCCAGAATGTTTCTTACTGAACGGGTATTCATTTTGTAGTTGGTCAGTAAAAACACACTTTCTTTTCGGTATTTTAAAATGACAAAATAGACAAAATAGAAACACATACCCTGGCTAAAGACAAAATAGAAACACATACCCTAGGCTAAGAGCCTACACAGACGACAGAATCAACAAAATCAGCTGACCACTGACCGTGATACCGATACTGCCCCAGGATCGTAGATGCCAGCTCAGTGGGTGCTTGAGCCACCTCCAATATTTTCTCCTATAAGTCTGTATATCTGTAGCAAAAAAAAACAAACAAACACCACTATACTACAGAGCTGCGGGACAAGGGAGGTTTCTGTATCCTAGCTACTGCTACCACCTCCCCTGCTCCCTATTGGCTGGCTGTGTCTGATGGTTGCCTGGACCCTGGAGAGGAAGCAGAACTAGATTTGTCAGATGTGCTGAGGACTCAGGAGTTCAGGATTGTCAACCATCTAAATTATTTTAGGATTCTACAACTTTGTAAAGTAGCTGTCTTAGTCAGAATGATGTCTAAATTGTCTGGGTATTTGTTTTGTTTTTTTGTTTAGCTGTACAGCTCACCAGTGCTCCTCCCTCACTGTACAGAGTATGTGGTAGGTTTCAGCCAATGGAAAGGCTGCACTAGTCACAGGAAGGGTGGGCTGATTTTCTGTACAGGTTCTGGGAGAAAGTCAGTGGAATAAGTGGGTTTCTTGGTAGGGGTGAGTGGGATTGCTGAGAAAGGGTAAAGTGTGAGGAAGCTATTGTGGGCTGAGAAAAATAACTGATAGTAAAAGAAGAACTGGGGGCATTGAAGTAGAGGAGTGCAGAAGCAGCACAGCACCAGTAGACAGTCAGAGACAGAATCTGTCTGTTTGAAAAGTGCTGTATGTACCTGATTTGGGGGGTGGGGGAGGTTGGATGAATGCATGTGCATGTGTGTCTGACTGAAGTACAACAGAGTGCATGCATATGTATATATTTGTGTCTCTGATGGAAATAGTCTCATATAAATAGAGTTTCCCTTTGAAAATTTCAGCTGGAGTGGAGAGGTCCGTGGTACAAATGTGGAGGATTGTAGGAGTGGGACACTTGTTTTAAAATAAGGGACATTTAGACATCCCGACTGAAGTAATATGATTCCAGGGACAAATCCTTAAATATGTGATCGTCCCATATAATACGGGGCAATTGGTCACTTTACCTTCAGCCTTTACCCAATATCTCTCTCTCTTTCTCATCCCCCACCTTTACATCCTTCACCCAATCTGTGTGTGTCTCTCTCTCTCTCTCATATACCCCCCTCTTCCGGCCTTCACTGTTTCTTTCTCTTTCATATCCCCCTCCCAGCCTTTACCTGGTTTTTCTCTCTATTTTTTATTTTATCTTTATGCAATTATGCTAACTCTTGAAATTACAAATCTCCAAGAAAAATATGTAGAAAATCACATTAAGTGAACATCAGTACTTGCTCTACCAAGCCCACACTATGAGGGAGGAGAACCTAAGAAAGGAAATTATATTATCACAACATGCAAGGGAAAAAAACAATTAAGCTAAGTATCCAGCACAGTAAATTCACAGGACATTAGCTGGAACATCTATCGCGGCTTCCACCTGATGGGCATTCACGAAGGCCAGCAGCTGGGAGGACTCATAAAACACATAAGAAACTGAACAATACCTAACCAAACACTTACATGGGTGCTTTAAGAAAAAGAGCGCTGCCAGTTTCTGGACTCCTAGACAAAGGAGGAGAAATTCCCAATGTCGACGTTGCATATCTTTAGCAAGATCCGGATAGATATGACCGAGTAGGCCCTTAAACAACAAGTTCTTTTTATGGAAGAATAATTTCAACATCCATTCTTTGTCAGACAATAGAGCAAAAGTCACTATTAATATTGATGGCACCACTGATTCCTCTTGAGAATTTTCCAAAAGATCAGATAAATTTAAGACATCTACTTGTTGTCTCCCAATAACTTTACTGGAAGGAGTCTTCCTACCCAATGGGAGATAAAACATTCTCACCATGGGAGGATACGATTCCACAGGAACAATCAAGACTTCGGTTAAATATGCCTTAAACATATCCTGTGCAGAAACCATAGAAACTCATGGAAATTTTTAAGTTAGAGGCACAAGATAGGTTGCTAACTACTCCACCTTAGTGTTGACCGGAGCACGATCTTTTTAAAGGCATCAAACTAACCTTTCAGCATGGTAACTTTCGATTGAATCTCCATACTCTCAGCTTGGAACGCAGAAATCCTAGTAGCATTTCATTCTATTGTTGCAGAGTTATTATTCACCTTAATCGTCAAAGAAAAAAGTTGAGATACTAGGATCTCTCCCAATGATATGATAGCCATCCAAATAGATTCTAACGTAAAATTAGCAGGTAGAGCCAAAGAAAAAACGCCACCAGACAAAATATCTCCTATCAGCCCCAGGATTGTCTCGCCACTCCAAGCGGCAGCTTCACTTGCTGCCAAGTCACCTGCCGGGAACGCCAAGGAGTTCGCACACTGAAGTTCTTCTAGGATCAGTGAAGCTGCTACCTCTTGAGCTCCCAAGTCTGGCCCTCCTGGCAAAACAGAACCTCTTTCAAACAGGAGAAGGCTTTGCTGCAGGCTTCCAGGGGACTTCTGAATGCATGTTACCTTTGGCGTTCGCTGAGTGTCAGGGGAAGAAGATAACAAATCCATAGCAGCCGCTGAGCTCTCTTGCTCCAACGAAACTGCAGCCTGGCTAACTCCCCCTGAAGAAGCCAGATACTGCAGAGGCCATGTAAAGTAGCTATCCAAAAGTCCAGGGACAACAGATAAGGGTGAAGGGGTAGCTGGGGTTTGAGAGAGCTTCAAAACCCCTTTAACCCTCTGCTTTTTCTCCATGAAGAAAACACAATCGCCACTCTACAGCCGAATTGTCGCCATCTTGGCTCCTCTCTTCTCTTTCTCTTTCATATCACCTCCCCAGCTTTTACCTGGTCTCGTTTTCTTTCATACCTTCTTCCCCACTTCCAGCCTTCACCGGATCTCTCTCTCTCCTGGGGTTTGGAAATTGCCCCCTATTCCCTTCACCTTGTTAGCAGCTGCCAAAGAAAACACACTTGCTCCTCCACCATGATCTAGCTGTGTGCAACCATGAGCCACATAGTGCAGAAAGTTTGGGCTAATCTTATGGCTTCAACTCTCACAAGAGTGAAATCTCAAAGCCAGCTGAACTTCCTGCGCCATATGACTTATGCTTACACAGAGCCAGATCGTGGTGGAGGAGCACATGTGATTTCTTCAGCACTTCCACAGCTCCACAGAAGATTTAGGGGAAAGAAATCCCGAATGCCAAGTTTCAATTTTTAGGCACTATTGTGCCCTGGAACCAGGGATTGGTCAAGCCCTGGCCTAGAGTGCCACATTTTGAAGGCACCAAATATCTACGCTAAAGAAGAGCCTGTTCCCACTTACTGTATGCATGTGCTGCTTCAGAGGCGCGTCACTGTGGCACTATGGCCATCCTCTGCTCCTCTTTGGCTCTCCAATCTCTTTGGGATCACTGATACTCCTTTATCCCCCACGCCACTGTGGCACCATGGCCATCCTCTGCTCCTCTTCAGCTCTCCAATCTCTTTGGGATCACTGATACTCCTTTATCCCCCACTCTCTGGAATCTGCTATCTGGTCATGTCTATGGACAACCAAATCTTAATTTCCCCAAAAGTAGTGGATCACATATGATAGATGGAGAAATCAGGGATGATGTAATTGCTCTTTCTGGACCATGCAGTTAGTGTACGGAATGAAATTATGCATGCTTTAAATGATCATAAAGTTCCAGGAAGCTGTTGTGTAATTAATCTATTCAAGTCAAAACTATGGTATCACAGGAGATTGTGCACCCAGAAAAGGAGAGTATACAATTCTGAAAGAAAATGGTTGAAGAATAATTTTTAAAAAAGACCCATTAAGATAGAATGTTAGCAGCAGCAGAGAGTCTATTATGCCATGATTATTATGCTTGTTTGATGTACACCGCGCTGATTTTAATAGCGCGGTATAGAAGCAAATGTTAAATAAATAAATAAATAAATAAATAAATTATGGAGGTAAAGACAAGTTTTATATTGGAGAGAAAATGCAAGACCAATAAATCTCAAAGAATAGTGTATGACCTGTCTCTGGAACCAAGAATAAAATAACTAGAGGAAGAGAATGTACCCACCATGTGAGGAGTTGGCTGTGGTTTTCAAAGATCAGGTTCAGAAAATTAGGAATAAGTTCAGAACGCAAAGTTAAATCAACCACAGGAAATTTTCAGGATATATAGATCCCAAAGGATAAGAGGTTAAATAATGTAGCAGAAGACCTTGCCTTGGTGAAGATCTGTTTAGTAAAATAAGGAATTTTAGATTGGAACCAAATAGTTTTTGGATGGTCTCCAAGTTGAAGATGGAGAAGGCTTTGATGAAACTGAACCCAATATTTTGTGAAAAAGATCCAGTTATTTATTTATTTATTTATTTATTTACATTCTCTTATATACCGCGCTATTCTGCATCAGTGCGGTTTACATTGAACAAACTGAAATTACATTGAACAGGGCATTATAACTTGGAGATAACTATTTTACAGGGAACATGGGCTATGGAGGGTTAAGTGGCTTGCCCAAGACCACAAGGAGCACCTGTGGGACTAGAAACCCCAGTCCTTCCGGCCCAAGGTTGCTGTCCTCTAGTGGGATTTGAACCCCCGACCTTCCGGCCTGAAGCACCTTGCCCCAACCACTAGGCCACTCCTCCACAGTTACAGAGACGTTAGTGAAGATGTTGGGCTAGGTGGGTTATGGCAGGTTTTTATATATTGTTCTCATCCCTGGAGCAGACACGCATATTAGATAATATAAAATAGCAGTGATTAGACCAAGATTGAAGGGTGATGGCCTTGAGAAGGACAAAGTTGAAAACTATAGTCCGATGCTTCTCAACCCTTTCCTGGAGGCACACCCAGCCGGTTGGTTTATAGGATCACCACAAAGAATATGTAAATCTATTTATGCATATTTAGAGTCTCTCCGGTTGCACCCATCTTATGCATATTCATTGTGGTAATCCTGAAGATCCGAATGGGTAGGTGTGCCTCCAGGAGAGCAATGAGAAGTACCATTATAAATCAATATCAAATATTTCTTTCCAAAGTTGTCAGAGAGGATAGGCTGTTATCTGGAGAATAATTACATTAATCTATTCAAGTCAAAACTACTATCATGGGAGATTGTGCACCCAAAAAAGGAGTGGAGGAAGAGTCAGCAATACTTTTAAATCTTATCAGCATTTGATAAAATTGATCCAGCCCTTGTAGGCCAAATATTGAGGGAAACTGGAGTAAGTGGTACAGTAAAGATGGTTCAAATCCTTTTTGGGGGGGAATAGAAGTTTGAATAAATTGGTAGAACATTGAGTCAAATCTATGTACTTGGCCTTGTGGAATTCCATAGGACTTGGTACTTTCTCCTCTACTGTTTGGTAATTACTTGGCATCTATGGAGGCCCAGTTATGCGCTGATATACTACAACAGTTCTGCCATATGCAAGAAACTCAAGTGGAAGCAATAAAGCATCTGAATGTTTGCATGACATTCAAGGCATTTGAAATTGAACCCTCCCAAGACAGAAGGTATTTGGTTTAGTTAGAGAGACAAGTGGCATAAGGCTGGTTATTGCAAATACTGAAATACACCTCACTGATTTAGTTAAGAGTCTGGAAATCAAGTTGGATCAGGGTTTAACATTTACGACACAAATGGCACCAGTAGTGAGGACCGCCTTTTATAGTTTCCATTGTTTGTCACCTGTACCCTGATTTGGAACAGAAGGACCTGACTGGTGTATTCAATGTTGCTAAGTAAGACTGATTTTTTTTTTTTTAGTTAACTATCTTTCTGTACCGCTTTGTCCTTCACTCGGTGCGGTTTACATTGTAACTGAACATTATACATAGAAAGATTGAACAGTATTCATGAATATTTGAACAGAGGAGGGGGAGGAAAGGAGGTAACAGGAATAACTATGTACAGAGCCATGGGATTATGACATAACTATATACACTTTAGTGTGTAGTGCTTAATGGGTTGTTAGTACATGGCTATGGGTCCACAAATGTGGCTTGGATCATGTCGTCGTTCAAGTGGTTAGGTGATATGTCCCAGGTGATTTGTGTAGAGAAGAGTTTTCAATTTCTTTCTGAAGTCCTTAATGTCCGTAGTTGCGCGCATGTCGTCCGGGAGCGAGTTCCATAGTGATGGAGCATATATTGATAGCGCCCTTCCAGATGTGGCTTCTATGGTCTTATTGTATCCATAGGGTGTGATAATCATATGCCTGTTGTTATTTCTCCTGGGCCGGGTACTTGTGTCTCTTGCTATAGTGTCTTGTAGGATATAAGCTGATAGTTGGTGAATGATTTTGAATATGTATAAAGTTGATTTGTATCTGATGCGGGATTAGCTTGGGAGCCAGTGTAATTGATTAAGCATGGGGGTGATGGGTCCATGTTTGGCTGTTCCTGTGATGGGTCATGCTGCTGTATTTTGTGCTATTTGAAGTGGTAAGATGGTTTGCTTTGGGAGCCCCTGATAAAGTGAGTTGCAATAGTCAAGTTTTGGGGTGATAATTGCCTGCCAGATGGTGCGGAAGTGATCATGGTCTAGAATCTGTTTGTCTCCTTATTACCTTCATTTTATAGTCGGCATTCGCAGTAGTGTTTGCTATGTGGGGTTGCATGATGATGTTTTGGTCTGATGATTCCAAGGTATTTAATTTCTTTCTTTACTGTTGTTTGCTTTCACTGTATGTTGATAGTATACAGTGGGGTAACTGAGGTGTCCCTAGTGATAAAGCCATGTACCATAGCTTATATTGTACAGCTCCCTTCAGCTTGTATATAGCTACCGTTCTCAGGCAGGTTATTGTTCACTTTGTTCTTCCTCATATATTTATTGTGAGCAGTTACTACTACGACTACTCAGCATTTGTATAGCGCTACCAGTCGTACACAGTGCTGCACAAACATGTAAGAGACAATCCCTGCTCATCAGAGCTTACAATCTAGTCAAGACACAACACAAAACACAGAAGGTGTAGGCAGGGATAAAACAGGGAGAGAAAAAGGAGATCAGGTGAGTCAAGATCCAAAAGCAGCAGCGAAGAGGTGAGCTTTCAGCCTGGATTTGAAAAGGGTCAGAGAAGGCGCCTGGCATACAGACACAGGTAGTTTATTCCAGGCGTAAGGTGCAGCGAGGTGAAAGGAGCGAAGTCTGGAGTTAGCAGTAGAAGAGAAGGGCACAGATAGAAGCAGGTTGCTAGAAGAGCAGAGTTCCCGAGAGGGGTTATAAGGAGAGATAAGAGATGAAAGTACTGAGGAGCTGCAGAGTGAATGCATTTATAGGTCAAAAATCAAAAACCAATCAGAATCAACTAATCATCCATCCATTCCCAAAAAGATTCTGATATCAAATTTTCCCTACTAATTGACTTTTTTTGTCGGAGCTAGTCAACCAAGTGCACAGAAGACTTCTGTGTACCGCTGTGACCTCTCCTTTTTATTAACTTTCTCAAAACTAAATACTTTAATAAAAAGGAGAGGTCACAGCGGTACACAGAAGTCTTCTGTGCACTTGGTTGACTAACTCCGACAAAAGTCAGTTAGTAGGGAAAATTTGATATCAGAATCTTTTTGTGAATGGATGCATTTATAGGTCAGCAGGAGAAGTTTGAACTGGATGTGGAAACGGATGGGGAGCCAGTGAAGTGACTTGAGAAGAGGAGTGATATGGGCATGATGAGGATGATTAGCCGTGCAGCAGAGTGTTGAACAGATTGAAGGGGAGAGAGATGATTCAAAGGGAAACCAGCGAGGAGTAGGTTACAGTAGTCAAGATGGGAGGTGATTAAGGAGTGGATAAGTGTTAACTCATGTTTACTTGTTTGTTACCTGTTCAATGTAATTTAACCTGTTCCTTGTAAGAGTTTTTCCTATGTAAACCGTGCTGATTATAAAAAGTGTGGTATATAAAACCAAATAAATAAAGAGTGCTTCCATCTTTTTGTAATTTATGGAAAGGTGGTTGTTATTGAGCCAGTTGATCATGTCTTCCACACATGCCGTTATGGTTGAGAAGTCAGGCTTATATATTTCAACAGAAGCGTATACCATGATGTCATCGGCGTATAATCTATAGTGGATTTTGTGTTTTTTTGATAATTTCGCATATGGGCTGTATGTAGATGTTAAATAAAATTGCGGAGAGGGATGATCCTTGCGGGACTCCTTGGTTTATGGGGAAGGGCTTTGATTTAGCCGTTCCACATTTGACTTATCGCTGTCAGTTGTAGAGGTAGGATTTAGACCATGTTAGTGTGGTGGTATGCAGGCCAATTTCTTGCAGACATTGAAGTAAGGTGCTGTGGGAAATGGTGTCATAGGTAGAGGATATGTCCATGAAAATGAGGATAAATCCTGTTCTTGCATTGTCTATTCCTCTTATAATGCTGTCGAATAGAGATAATAGAAGTGTCTCTGTGCCATGGTTGGGTCTGAACCCATGTTGATGTAGGTCCAATGGAGCATGTTGGTCTATGTGATCCTGAAGTTGTCTTTGAACTATTTTTTCTATGATTTTAGCAATGAAATGTAAACTGGAGATTGGTCTGTACACAGCTGGGTCGTTTTTATTGAGGGATGTCTTTGAGTAAAGGTCGTATGATTACTTGTTTGAGAGATGTTGGCATGTATCCTTGGGTGAGTGACATGGTGGTTATTTTGTGAATAGAGTATTTGAGTTGTTCCTTCATTGCTTTTATCCAAGCAACGAGACAAGGATCTGAGGGTGAAGTAGTGGTGTTAAGTGAGGAAATGATGTCATCAATTTGTTGGGTAGATGGGATATTGAATGTTCCCCATAGTTCTCTGTGGACAGGGTCGTGGTTATTTGGTTAATTATTATTGAGGTTGTTTGGTTCTGTTTATTGTATTTGTCACTTAGGTAATCAGCCATTATTTGGGGTGTACTTCAGGGGTGCTGATTTTTTGTGGGTCTCCGGTGAGTGTTCTCATGATGTTGAAAATCTCCTTAGGTTTGTTAACTGATCTGATAATGATGTTAGTATGGTGTTCTTGTCTGCATCGACTGATTGTGTTGGTGTATTGGATTGGATGGACTCTGTACTGATGTAGGGGGGGGCTAGGTCTTTTGTTTGTCTCCATTTTCTTTCCAGTATTCTTAAAATTTGTTTTGCTGACCTGATTTCATTAGAATACCAGGGAGACATTTTTGATCTGCTTGAGAATGCTGGGTTTCTGATAGGCTCCGTTGCTGTTGTAGATAGGGAGTTGTTCCAGTTGTTAATGGCGTCTTCCAAACTGTCTGTGTCTTGCTGTGTCTGGGGGATAATTTCTTTCAGGAATTCATCTTTGTTAAAACTTTTACATTTTCTGCAACAATGTTGCGGGGGTTCCTGTACTGGTGGTCGTGTGATGCATAGGGGGTGATCGGACCATGATATTGGGGTGACTATGGGGTGTGTAATGTGGTTGTGGTCTATAATTGTTTGGGAGATGAATATAAGGCCAGGAGTTGTTCCAGATTGGTGTGTTGGAGTTTTTAGTATTTTTTGGTATTGTAAAGCTTCCATGGCATTGATGAAGGACTTGGCCTCCTTGTTAGGGGAGGATCCAAGGTTGAAGTCTCCCAGGGCTATAAGGGAGGGTAGCTGTAAGCGCAAACTGTTTCAAGAACTTTGGACAGTTCATCATTCTTGGCAGTGGGAGCTCTGTAAGTGAGACTGAGTGTGATATAGTTGTTGGCTATAGTGATTATGTTTGAATCATCTGAGCTGCTAGATGTGAGAGTTTTAAATTTAAATTGTGTTTTTGCTAGGATAAGAGCTCCACCTCCTCTTTTATGGTTTCTGAGGCAGTTGAAGGAAGAGTAAGTGTCTGGAGTGATTTGATTGAGGATGACCTGATCTGTGTCAGTTAGTCAGGATTCAGTAATGCATAGATCTTCTGTTTTGTTTGTCTCTAGGTAGTCGCTAATAGTGTAGGTTTTGTTTCTTATAGATCTTGCATTGACAAGGGTACATGTGACAGAAGCTTCTAGAATGGGGTTAATATGTGGAGATTTTTTGCTAGGGGTGAGGTTTGTTTATGAGGTAGTGAGCTTTCTTATTGGTTTTGATACTAGGAAGTTGCCACAGGGGGATGTACCAGACATAGGCTGGTGGTAGGAGAATTAAGAATCTTGAAAAGCTTTGACTGGTGGTAATTTGCCATTGTATCACTATTAATAGAGCATAAATGAGGTATTTGTAGTGAGCCATAGTTGTGGTATGGAGATTTGGAGGGCCTTTGTTGCCTTAAGAGTCTTGTGGTGAGCTGTTCCACCAGGTTCTGATAGCTTGTTTGTTGGTGGTTCAGGATATTATTGAATCTGAGGATATCTAGATGTTTGTCCACTCTGTATTGTTGTCTAGGTGGAAGTTGAGTGACAAGACTTTCACCTAAGGTACGAGTGAGTCTACTGTAATGCTTTGTATTTTGAGTCCTCAAGTTTGGAGCTGAGAATATTTCCATTATTAGAGAGTACTGCAGCCAGAATGATATATAGGGAGGAGGGAGGAGTATGACTACAGGGCTCCACTCTTGATTACATTCTTTCGGCTACTGATTGTAGCCAGATTTGATTCTAAAGTATTGATGCTTATTTCAAAATGTGTGCGAACTGGCCAGCCTATTTATTTGGCAAAATTATTAGTACCATAAGAACCAACGAGAGCCTTGTGTTCATCGCAGTACCTGCTATTGAGGGTTCAAGTCCCATCAGAAATGAGGCTGACCAGTACTAGAACTCTTTGGGTATTATGGACCACAGTTATAGAATACATGGCCACTGGAATTTAGCACCGAAACAAAACTGTTTATGGTTTCACAAATTGGTGAACACCCGGCTTTTCTGGCAGGCTATTAGTGATATTAATGTACAATGTCATAAAGAAAGCTGTATGCTGTTATGTGTTTATTATGCATTTGATCTTATTTATTTAACTACTTTTATATACTGCCTTATCAGAATGTCAAGGCAGTTTACACATTAACAAATTAACAAGAACATTGAAGTTACATATGAACAAATAGGTATAAACAAATGTAAGGAACAATGGGCCCGAGTTTCAGCTGGGCGGTACTATGCGCCGTGCCGATGCATAGCCTGCCCCCTTCCACTTAACCCAGATTTTCAGTGCCGTGATCATTTGTGGTCCTGGCACTGAAAATCTGGATCTCACCACACAACCCGGAAGCTGCAGGAGCTAGCCAGGTAGCACTGACTTTCGATGCTACCCACTTAACCCGCTGCGCCTGAAAGATAGGTGAGGAAAAATCAAAAATCTGTGCTACCTGGTTAGCCCTTTCCTCTGCCCCCGCTCCTCCCCGATGCTAAGCACATAGCATCTGGACGCATTAGGGACTTATCCGGGATTTCCAAAGGGCACTACCTGTGTAGGTGCCCTTTGAAAATCCCAGATATGGCATTTACATGGGTAACTAGGACAGTTAAATTCATAAAAACACCTTAAATTAGAAACATCATCTATTGTGACTTGTGTTTTTCCCTTTTAGGGATTATCAAAACGTATCGTTTCAGCCTTGCATAAACGTTGGAAACTGTTTTTGTCTCATCCTGTGTTAGCTGGAAGTTCTCTTAGAGTGGCTTATCAGTGAGGCAAGAATTTGCGAGATCGACTCTGCTCAGCGGTTCCTCGATCTCCTTCTATACTGCAAGAATTCTCTCATAGGAGTTGTGGTCGGTGCTCCTTCTGTAAATATATGGCTACTGCGGTTCACCTTGCACCAGCTCTGATGTCCCGACGCCTCTGTCAAGATACTACTTGCAACACTTCATTTGTTGTATATGCCCTGTGGTGCCCATGTTTGAAAACATATGTGGGGAAAACAACCCGTCCTCTTCGTACTAGACTGTCTGAGCATAAATACAGCCTGACTAAAGCTCATCTAGAAACCCCCTTGGTGTTACATTGGACCACGTTCTCCCATACATTTGAAGATGTTACGCTGTACCGTTTTGGAGGTTGTGCCCCCTAATATTCGTCGGGGCAATAGAGGACTTCAATTGCTTCAGAAAGAACAGAAGTGGATCTACTCCTTGCATACATTGGACCCAGACGGGCTGAATGATAAGATCGATTGGGCTTTATTTTTTTTAAAGTGGATACTTTTTATAAAAACGTAGTATGACATCTTTTTTGGCTATTGCAGTTCCTATTTACCCTTCCCTTGGCTATATTTATCATTGTTAGTAAAAGTGTATGTTTTGTGTTTTATAAAGTTGTTGAAAGTTGAGAGGCTGTAGATAAAAGTGAGCCGTTTGGCGCGTGTTTCCCTTAGACTGCTGACATCAGACGCCAGTGAGCTATTGCCGGAGGAGACGCTGTTTGCGTCTAAATAAGAAGACTTTTAGTCTATGGTGAATCTTGTTTAATTCTGGTTCCTGACGAAGCCGTGTGGCGAAACGGAAGCTTTCGTCGAACGAACAGTGATTAATGGCGAGTGGTCTTTGTGGCAGTCTGCTGTATTTCAGTGCCATGGAGAGAAGTCTGCGTATCGCTCCCTAGCAGATAAGTAATGGATTGCTTCTTGCATAATGAGGATTGCTGTTTATCGCTTTAAAATTTTTGTTTGACTCTTTTTTTGCAGCGTTCCTGCGGTTAGTGAAATTTGATTTTTGATATTCGATATTCCATCGATATTTTGCACTTTAATAAGATTTTTGGAGATTTTTTCTATGTTCTCTGCTTTGGAGTAGTTTTGAAATAAATTGGACACTCTTGTTGTTGGGAAAGGTGTGATGAGGTTGTCGTTGTATGAATGTTAGAGGATTTGGTAATGTGGTTGTGAGTGACTGTGAATGGTTAATAGATTCGTTACGTATAGTTGGTCTTAGGGAAAGTTTAAATAAATTATTATATTGGAGAGCTTTTTGGCTGGTGAAACTTTTGTATGGTGTGAAGGTTTGGGACCTATGATGTAAGTGTCCACCATTTCCCCTATGGTGATTTAACTCGCCAAATGGAGGGTGTATAAGTCCTGAGGTCCAAGAAAAACCTGTTGTTATTATTAGAAATAGTATTGAAATTCTGAGAAATTGAATTTAAGTTGATTTCTAGTTTGACGGGTTACTGAGAGGTGGTGTTTTTATGAATTTGACTATAGTTATTCCTCTCAGACGGTTTATTGTTTTATGTATATCTAACTAGGACAGTTACCCATGTAAATCCCTTCAAAAATTGGGCTCAATATGTATATTGCTGGAGAATCAACATGGATGAGCAGGAAGGAAGGGAGACAGAAACAGGGAATGTGGTGGAGTAAACTATATAGTGCGCTCAGAATAGTGAACTGGAGGGTGGAGTTCTGTGCACTTAATGGTAAGAGAAGAATTAGTCTAAACAACCGAAGTGCTTGATGAACAAGTGAGCTTTCAGGTTTATAGTGATCTTAGTTTTATTGTGAGAATATGGTGATTCTATTTCATGTATCTGCATCAATATTACATAATGACAAGCAGAAACATTTATCAAGTTAAGGTTAAAAAAACAAACATCCCATGCCTCTTTGGTAACCTCGGTGTAGGGGACAGGGTCTCCCCTTTTCTCGTTCAGGATTCTTGAATTTTATTTTTGTGTGTGTGGCATGCCTCAGTATACAAAAGGGATTCTCGGTGAATATGCTGGTCACTTACAATTTTTTTTTGTCTATTAGATCTTATTTTACGTACAGTTTCTGGATCGCAAGCTTCCATAAAAACATCTTCTTTTCAAGTTCTGGCTTTAAAGTTAGTATTCCACTGTTCCTAATCAGGAAGCAAATTAAAAAATAAACCCGGTGTACAGAGGGGTCTAAGGGGTTGCTAAGGAGGTGCATGGGACCTGGAAGGGCATACCTTGTACATGTGGGAGCTTGTCATGTTCTCTAGTGATTAGGACAGAGATGGGGTAACCTTTGGTCAGCACACACACACTGCTCTTGCCTTCGGTTTGTTTTTCACGGCATCCCATGCTTTACACGTACTCAGTGTGGACACCGATCCTATTATTTTTACTTGGGCTTCCAACCTCAGCTGTGTCTCTGGAATCGCACGTTTTCATGTGATTTTCAAGCAGCCTAGTGCACGAGGATGATGATGATTCTAGGGTTGCTGCAAGGATATGGGACACCCTAGGCAGGCCCTCAGTCTTGCCATCCCCACCCCCTTTCCGGGACCTGCAGCAGCACCAGTGGCAGCACAGCAGTTCCCTGAATTATTTGGCGCTATATTTCTGTTCCTTTTCTCTACGATCTGCTGCTTCTGCCCCCTCTGACCCAGGCTCCCTGCATCGGAGGGGACAAAAGCGGATGATCGTAGAGAAAAGGAAGGCAGCACAGCATCGGAGAGGTTGGTTAAGTGCTGTGTTGCCATTTAAATGACATTTTCGCCACTGCAGGTCCCACAGAGGGGGTGGCAGTGGCAACATTGGGAACTAGAGTGCTCTAGGCAGCCGCCTTGTTCACCGACTACTACTACTACTGAGCATTTGAATAGCACTAGAAGACGTACGTAGCACTGCACAGACATGTAAGACTGTCCCTGCTCATCAGAGCTTACAATCTAGTCAAGACAGACAACACAGTAGCTGTAGACACGGGACACATCTAGGGGGAATGGTAAAGAAACACAAAGGAGATCAGGTGAGTCAAGATCCGAAAGTGGCAGCGAAGAGGTGAGTTTTCAGCCTGGATTTGAAAAGGGTCAGAGAAGGCGCCTGACGTACAGACTCAGGTAGTTTGTTCCAGACATAAGGAGCAGCAAGGTGAAAGGAGAGAAGTCTGGAGTTAGCAATAGAAGAGAAGGGCACAGATAGAAGCGATTTGCCAGGAGCAGAGTTCCCAAGGAGGGGTGAAGGGAGAAGAGAGAGGAAAGGTAGTGAGGAGCTGCAGAGTGAATGCACTTATAGGTCATCAGGAGAGGTTTGATCTGGATGCAGAAACGGACAGGGATCCAATGAAAAGACTTGAGAAGAGGGGTAATATGAGCATGATGAGGCTGGCGGAATATTATCTGCACAGCAGAGTGTTGAACAGATTGAAGGGGAGAAAGATGATTCAGAGGGAGACCAGCAAGGAGTAGGTTACAATAGTCTAGACGAGAGGTGACTAAGGAGTGGATAAGTGTTTTAGTAGTGTTCAGAAAGGAATGGGTGAATTCTGTTGATGTTAGACCAAAAGAAATGGCAGGTTTTAGCTATCAGATGGATGTGTGTGGAGGAGAGAGAGAGGAGTCAAAGACAACCCCAAGGTTCTGAGCCAAGGAAACAGGGAGGGGTAGAGAGTTATCCATAGAGACGGAGAAAGGGAAGAGGAGGTTTTAGGGGGAAAAATAAGAAGCTCAGTTTGGCCATGTTCAATTTCAAGCTGTGGTGAGACATCCAAGTACCAATGTCAGGCTGGCAGAGATCCAGATTTGGATTGCCAGAGAGATTTCTGGTGTAGAGAGATAGATATGGGCGTCATCAGCATGCTGTGTTGGGTCCGCTGCTTTTTAACATATTCGTAAATGACCTGGAAATGGGAATAATGAGTGAGGTAATCAAATTTGCAGATGATACAAAATTATTCAAAGTTGTTAAAACCCATGAGGACTGTGAAAAATTACAAGAGGACCTTGATAAATTGGAAGACTGGGCATCCAAATGGCAGATGAAATTTAATGTAGACAAGTGCAAAGTTATGCACCTAGGAAAGAACAAGCCAGACTATGGTTACACGATGCAAGGCTCCACATTAGGAACCACCACCCAGGAAAAAGATTTAGGCGTCATTGTGGATACCATGTTAAAACCCTCGGCCCAGTGTGCAGCGGCGGCCAAGAGAGCAAATAGAATGCTAGGTATCATAAGGAAAGGAATGGAAAATAAAACAAAAGATATTATAATACCCCTATATCGTTCCATGGTGAGACCGCACCTTGAATATTGTGTGCAATTCTGGTCGCCGTATCTTAAAAAGGATATAGCGCTATTAGAAAAGGTTCAGAGAAGAGCCACCAAAATGGTAAAGGGGATGGAAGGATACTCCTATGAAGAAAGGCTAAAAAGGTAGGGCTCTTCAATCTGGAAAAGAGACGGCGGAGGGGAGATATGATAGAGGTCTATAAATTAATGAACGGAGCGGAACGTGTAAACATAGCTCGATTGTTTACGCCATCAAAATATAAAAAGATTTGGGGACATGCAATGAAGCTACGGGGTAACCTATTTAAGACTAATAAGAGAAAATATGTTTTCACTCGTGTAATCAAACTCTGGAATTCATTACAGGAGGATGTAGTAAAAGCTGTTAGTGCAGCTGGGTTTAAAAAAGGTTTGGACAATTTCCTGGAGGAAAGGTCCATAAACCATTATTAAAGGGGATATCCACTGCTTGCCCCAATACAAGCATTGTGGAACCTGTGTCTTTTGGGGCAACTGCTAGGTACTTATGACCTAGATTGGCCACTGTTGGAAACAGGATACTGGGCTTGATGGACCTTGGTCTGACCCAGTATGGCATATCTTATGTTCTTATGTACTGAAAGTCATGGAAAGAGATGAGTGCACCAAGGGATTGTGTATAGAGAGAGAAAAGGAGTGGACCTTACTGGGTCATGCTGGTCCTTGGATGATCCCTTTATTGCGACACTGTGAGGGTAATTTTCTAGCAGGCTGCAGATGGGTGAAGGGCAAGTAAATGCCTATATCTGCACCCGTGTGTCTTTATAAAGTTCTGGAGCAAAGCATCAGAAATCACAGCTAAATTGAGGCCACAGACACTTATAGCTGCTCAGGAATAGGTCAAAATGTTCACATGTAAAGTACGCACATTGCACACACAAAATTCAAGTGGAAATTACTGGCCATGCTGTACCCAGACTGCCCCCTGAACATGCCTACACACAGGTCGTGTACAAGTATGTGCCACCTTGGCACCAAACTACACCAACTGAAGGAATGGCAACACAGAGACGCATCATACCAGCGAGAGGCGGTGGCAAATATTCACTTTACGCTTATTTTCATCACTTGCCTCTGATTACTACTGTGTTTTGCTTTTATATTCTTTTGTGTTGTAGACAAAGTCCCATTATAACTATCAATGTCTTAATACAGTGATGCTGTCCCCCACTCAAACAACAACCTGTTCTTACTTACAACCATATAAACATATCTTAACAAATATCCATTCGTATCTCTCAAAATCTTCTGAAATGTGCGCACAATTTGCCCAACGTCATTGTTTTGGCAACAACCTAATTCTGGGTCTTGTGAGAACCGTGTAAGACAAATAGCAGCATTTCACGTCACGATATGCTTTTCAGAGTTGGAAATCAATGTGATATAGCCGTGAACTCCAAATCTAAGTATTTCTCTTCTATCATCCTGGGAACTAAAAGATGCTGCTCAGCTGGTCTTGACAACAACAATAGTTTCTGACACACAATCTGAGATAAAACATGGATTCCCTCTCACTGTGCAGAGCTACAGCTAGAAAATCTCACAAAGCCACCGACTTTGCTGACCAATGGGAAATGGAGGAACACCAGCTTTGATGGCTTCATTTCTTTTTGCGGTAATAACTGAAACGACCCGTCCAATGTGCCTATTCCACCACACTGCCATCTTCAAAGCACAGAAAAGCCATTCCAGTGCTCATTTCCATTTATCATTCAATGTGCTGCTCCTCTGCACAGCTACCAAGTGATTTAGAATAAAATGTAACCCTATTGATATTTCACAATAAAATTAGGACCCCTTTTACTAAAGCCTGCTAAGGTTTATCACTTAACGCACGTTAAGTGCAAAGCCTCCATGTAGCTGTCGGGGACATGACCAGCATGTTCCCAGCAGTTAATGTGCGATCTGCTAATGGTGCACCTAACACCTCCCATAGAGTTATTGTGAGGTGCACTTGTGCTAATTTTCACATTGCCACTGAGCGTTTTGCATTTGCCCTCGTGCTAACAGCAGTGTGCTCTCCTCACCCACGTTCGCACATTCTCCACCCCATCCCTCAATGGCCAATTAGCATACAATCTACCGCACAGTTGCTAGCATGCCCCCATGCTAGTGTTCCCGCATGTTAACCGGTTACAGGGCTTTAGTAAAGGGACCCTTAGTTCTCCACAGTCAACAGCTTCTGACATAAAAATTCCAGTACCAACATAGTCTATTGCAAATATTAACCAGTGAAAATCAGCTTAAAATAATACACATTGAATAAGAACTTAATAAATATCTTACTGGGTCAGACCAAGGTCCATCAAGCCCAGTTTACTATTTCCGATAGTGGCCCATCCAGGTCACAAGTACCTAGCAGGTTCCCAAAGAAGCACACAGGTTCCACAGTGCTTGTATTGCGTCAAGCAGTGATATCCCGGGTCCTCCAATGGTTTATTGACCTTTCCTCCAGGATCTTGTCCAAACCTTTTTTAAACCCAGCTAACTAACAGCTTTTTCTACATCCTCTAGTAACGAATTCCAGAGTTTGATTATGTGTTGAATAAAAAAAATATTTTCTCTTATTAGTCTTAAATGGATTGCATTGTAGCTTCATTGTGTGTCCTCTAATCTTTCCACTTTTTGATGGCGAAAAATAACCGATCTACGTTTACTTGTTCCACTCAGTTCATTAATTTATAGACCTCTATTATATCCCCCCTCAGCCGTCTGTTTTCCAAGTTGAAGAGCCCCAACCTTTAAGGCTGTCCTCATAGGGGTATCCTTCCATTTCCTTTACCATTTTTGTCGCTCTTCTTTGTACCTTTTCTAATTCAGCCATATGCTTTTTAAGATACAGCTACCAGAATTGCACACAATATTCAAGGTGCGGTCGCACCATGGAACGATATAGAGGCATTATGATGTCATCCTTTGTTCTATTCTCCATTCCTTTCCTTATTATTCCTAGCGTTCTATTTGCTTTCTTGGCCGCCGCTGCACACTGGGTGGATGGTTTCAACATATTATCCAGGTTGATGCCTAAATCTTTTTCCTAGGTGATGGTTTCTTAAGTGGTACCTTGCTTCGTGTAACCATAGTTTGGGTTGTTCTTTCCTAGGTGCATAACTTTGCACTTGTCCACATTCAATTTCATCTGCCATTTGGACGTCTAGTCTTCCAATTTTTCAAGGTCCTCATGCAATTTTTCACAATCTTTTTGTGTTGTAACAACTTTAAATAATTTTGTGTCATCTGCAAATTTGATCACTTTACTCATTATGCCTATTTCCAGGTCATTTATAAATATGTTAAAAAGCAGCGGGCCCAGCACAGATCCCTGGGGTATTTTACTATTCACCTTTCTCCATTGAGTAAATTGGCCATTTAGCCCTACTCTCCACGTTCTATCTTTTAACCAGTTCTGGATCCATAATACTATACTGCCTGCAGTCCTATCACATTTTAATTTTGCCAAGAGTCTCTCATAAGGGACCTTGTCAAAGGCTTTCTGAAAATCCAGATACACTATATCAACCAGCTAACCTTTCTCTACCTGTTTATTCCTACCTTCAAAAAAATATAACAGATTAGTAAAACAAACTTTTCTTGGCTAAATCTATGTTGGCTTTCTCCCATTAAACCACAACTATATTATATGATCAATGATTTTGTTCTTTATAATGGTTTCTATCATTTCCCCAGTACTGACATCAGGCTCACCAGTCTGTAGTTTCCCATTTCACCCCTGGAACCCTTTTTAAAAATTAGTTACATTGGCCACTCTCCAATCCTCAAGTACTACAGATTTATTTATTTAACCAGTTTTCTATACCACCTTATTCTTCAATCAAAGCAGTTTACATTATGTAATCATTACAAACAGGTACTGGATACATTCCCTTGTCCCCAAAAGGCTCACAGTCTATGTGTATCTGAGGCAACAGAGGCTTGCCCAAGGCCACAAGGAGTGCCTATAGGAGTAGAAACCCCAGTCCCTCTGACCTGAGATTGCTGTCCCCAGGTGGGACTTGAACCCCAATTTTAATGATAGTTCACAGATTATTAATAGTAGGCTAGCTTGCTAATAGAGTACAACAACAAAAGACATAAGTAAAACAAAACCAGATATCACTTAATATAATTATATTGCTGCTTTTTGAGCTGTGTGGATTTCTCCAGCGCTTGGTTTCCATTATCTTGCCATTAAGGGTAAGGAAACACATAGGAGACTAAGTGGATCATGATCCAAAAGGGATCCTCTGAGTTTATTCTACATCTTTATGAATTCCATCACCTTTTTTTCTGCCTATTCCACATCCTCTGGTAAGCAGGAAGAGCATTCCTGGCCTCCATCAGTCTTGTCATGAAAGAAATTCCAGATGTCGTTCTAAGTCTACCTCCTTGTTGCTTCATATCATAGGCTTCCAGTCTCTTCTGAGTGTGTTTTAAAATCATTACTTTGGTACATCGTACTTTATATAATGAAGCCCCAGAATATTTGTCAACCCTTGTTTCCCCTTACCCGCCTCCTCGCTGTCTTTGCTTGCCTCCACGGAAATTGTCTGGTCATTCCTTCTCCATCCAGAGCTAGACTTTCTTCAAAATCAGTCATACACCAAGGACCTGAGATTAATTAAGCTTCAGGTGAACAAGGTATATTAAACTTCTTAGGTACAGTTTTAGTGGTATAAATATCCATTGCACCCTTTAGTACATATAGAACTTAAAGATCTAAACACAAACTTAAAACTAAGATGCAGACAGCAGTCCAGCAGCGGGATGTGGGCTTTCCAGTCTTTTGCATTGAGTGTCACATGTATGATTTTCTCCCAGCTGGTGAGAGGTCTTACGTGTGCACTAGGTGCAAGGAGCTCTCTGCTCTCAGGGAACAAGTCCGTTCTCTAGAGGCTAGAGTAGCAGACTTGGAAAACATAAGACAGACAGAGAGGTACATAGACGAGACCTACAGGGATATAGTCCTGAAGTCCCACCTCCAGTCTGGCAGCATCCCTGTTGCCATGGAGGAGAGAGGTCACGTGACAGGAGAGCATCACCCTGGTGTGGCAGGAAGTGATCCTGTAACTAGGACCTGTCCTCCAGGTGATGTAAACCCCTCTCGCACCGAGGAGGTTTCTCCAGGGCCAAGTGCCCATGCGGGAAGGGTTAGGACAGCAGTTATAGTTGGTGATTCGATCATTAGGCATGTAGATAGCTGGGTGGCTGGTGGACGTGAGGATCGCCTGGTAACATGCCTGCCTGGTGCGAAGGTAGCGGACCTCACACGCCACCTAGATAAGGTCTTAGATAGTGCTGGGGAGGAGTCTGCTGTCTTGGTACATGTTGGTACCAATGACATAGGAAAATGTGGTAGGGAGGTTCTGGAAGCTAAATTTAGGCTTTTAGGTAGGAAGTTGAAATCCAGAACTTCCAGGGTAGCGTTCTCCGAAATGCTTCCCGTTCCACGCGCAGGACCCAATAGGCAGGCAGAGCTCCGGAGTCTCAATGCGTGGATGAGACAATGGTGCAGAGATGAGGGGTTCGGATTTGTTAGGAACTGGGGAACATTCTGGGGAAAGGAGGGGCTCTTCCGAAGGGATGGGCTTCACCTTAACCGGGATGGAACCAGGCTGCTGGCATTAACCTTTAAAAAGGAGATAGAGCAGCTTTTAAACTAGATAATAGGGGAAAGCCGACAGTCGCCCAAGAGCGCATGGTTCGGAAGAATGTATCCTTGAAGGATACTACAAAAAGCAGAGAGGTTCCAAAAAAGAGTAAAGTAGCCCAAATGCCCTCGAGTATGGAGCAGACAGAACTTAAAGATCCCAAATTACCCATGTCTACCAATAGCCAAATTAATATGAATAAAATACAGTCTCTAAAATGCTTGTATGCAAATGCTAGAAGTCTACAAAACAAGATGGGAGAGTTAGAATATATAGCACTAAACGAGAGGTTAGATATGATTGGAATATCAGAGACATGGTGGAAGGAGGACAACCAGTGGGACACTGTGATACCTGGGTACAAACTATATCGAAATGATAGAGCTGATCAAATTGGTGGAGGGGTTGCGCTCTATGTTAGAGAGGGCATTGAGTCAGAAAGGATTAAAGTTTTGCAAGAAACAAAATTTGCTGTAGAATCTCTATGGATTGAAATTCCATGTAAAAAGGGGAAGGCGATGGCAGTGGGGGTGTACTATCGTCCGCCTGGCCAGAATGAACAAATGGATGATGAAATGCTCAAAGAAATCAAGGAAGCTAGCAAAAGTTACAGTGCAGTAATAATAATGGGTGATTTCAATTACCCCGGCATCGACTGGGTCAGTGTCACAACAGGACATGCTAGGGAGATAAAGTTCCTAGATGAAATAAATGACTGCTTCTTGGAGCAGCTGGTTCATGAACCGACCAGAGGGGAAGCAATATTAGACCTAGTCCTTAGTGGAACACCAGATGTAGTGCAAGAGATAAGGGTGTTGGGGCCACTTGGCAATAGTGATCATAGCATGATCGCCTTTGATTTAATTAGTGGAGGAGGGATAGTAAGGAAATCCACAGTACTACCCTTTAACTTTCGAAAGGGAGACTATGATAGAATGAGGAAAACAGTTAAGAAAAAACTAAAAGGAGCAGTTGCAAAGGTTAAAGACGTACATCAAGCTTGGGTGTTGTTGAAAAATACTATCTTGGAAGCCCAGACCAGCTGTATTCCACGCTTTAAGAAAAGTGGAAGGAAGTCCAAAAAATTGCCAGCATGGTTTAAAGCTGAGGTCAGAGAGGCTGTTGTTGCCAAAAAAGCATCTTTCAAGAAATGGAAAAAAGAGCCAAATGATGAAACCTGGAAACAGCACAAGCACTGGCAAGTCAAATGCAAGGCATTGATAAGGCAGGCAAAGAGAGAATTTGAGAAGAAGCTTGCTGCAGAAGCAAAAACGCGAAATAAAGACCTTTTCAAGTACATTCGTAGCAAAAAACCCGTGAGAGAGTCAGTTGGTCCATTAGATGATAAAGGGGTTAAAGGAGCACTAAGAGGCGACAAGGCGATAGCGGAGAGACTGAATGAATTCTTTGCTTCGGTCTTTACTGAGGAAGATGTAGGGATGTTACCCACGGCTGAAGTGGTATTTAAAGGTGTGGAAGAATTGAAGGAAATATCGATACATCGGGAAGATGTCCTACAACTATTAGATAAACTGAAGAGTAGCAAATCACCTGGGCCGGATGGTATACATCCAAGGGTGTTGAAAGAACTGAAATTTGAGATTGCAGACCTGCTATCAGTAATCTGTGAGCTATCATTAAAATCATCTCTAATACCTGAGGATTGGAGGATCGCCAATGTAACACCAATTTTTAAAAAGGGTTCGAGGGGTGATCCGGGAAACTACAGACCGGTGAGCCTGACATCAGTACCGGGAAAAATGGTAGAAACCTCATAAAGAATAAAATTACTCAGCATGTAGATAGTCATGACCTAATGGGAGACAGCCAACATGGCTTTAGACAAGGAAGATCTTGTCTTACTAATCTGTTATGTTTTTTTGAAGGAGTGAATAAACAGGTGGACAAAGGTGAGTCGGTTGATATTGTGTATCTGGACTTTCAGAAAGCCTTTGACAAGGTCCCTCATGAGAGACTTTTGGCAAAACTAAAGAGTCATGGGATTGGAGGCAGTGTACTACTGTGGATCAGGAACTGGTTAAAAGATAGAAAGCAGAGGGTAGGGCTAAATGGCCAATTTTCCCAATGGAGAAAGGTGAATAGTGGTGTACCCCAGGGATCTGTGCTGGGTCCGCTGCTTTTTGACATATTCATAAATGACCTGGAAAGTGGAATAACGAGTGAGGTTATCAAATTTGCTGATGACACAAAACTATTTAAAGTTGTTAAAACCCAGGAGGATTGTGGAAAATTGCAAGAGGATCTTGATAAATTGGAAGACTGGGCATCAAAATGGCAGATGAAATTTAATGTGGAGAAGTGCAAGGTTATGCACCTAGGGAAGAACAACCCAAACTATGGTTACACGATGCAAGGTTCCACATTAGGAACCACCACCCAAGAAAAAGATTTAGGCGTCCTTGTGGATACCATGTTAAAACCCTCGGCCCAGTGTGCAGCGGCGGCCAAGAGAGCAAATAGAATGCTAGGTATGATAAGGAAAGGAATGGAAAATAAAACAAAAGATATTATAATGCCTCTATATCGTTCCATGGTGAGACCGCACCTTGAATATTGTGTGCAATTCTGGTCGCCCTATCTTAAAAAGGATATAGCAATTTTAGAAAAGGTTCAGAGAAGAGCCACCAAAATGGTAAAGGGGATGGAAGGCTACTCCTATGAAGAAAGGCTAAAAAGGTTGGGGCTCTTTAACCTGGAAAAGAGACAGCTGAGGGGAGATATGATAGAAGTCTATAAATTAATGAACGGAGTGGAACGGGTAAACGTAGATCGATTGTTTACCTTATCAGAATATAGAAAGACTAGGGGACATGCAATGAAGCTACAGGGTAAACTATTTAAGACTAATAAAAGAAAATATTTTTTCACTCAACGTGTAATCAAACTCTGGAATTTGTTACCGGAGGATGTAGTAAAGGCTGTTAGTGTAGCTGGGTTTAAAAAAGGTTTGGACAAGTTCCTGGAGGAAAGGTCCATAAACCATTATTAAGAAGGGACCCAGGATATCAATGCTTGAACCAATACAAGCATTGTGGAACCTGTGTCCCTTGGGGAAACTGCTAGGTACGTATGACCTAGATTGGCCACTGTTGGAAACAGAATACTGGGCTTGATGGACCTTGGTCTGACCCAGTATGGCATATCTTATGTTCTTATGTTCTGTGTGGCCCCCTCTCCTCTGGAATAGTCTCCCATTACCTACTCGACTGGAGAGCAGCTATAAAAAATGTAAGACCGTTTGAAAACGCATCATTTTGGCCAGGCTTTCGGTGAAGAAGCAGACAAAGGATGACCAGTGACTGCATGCTTCTACTACTCAAGTTTGTATTATGTTTACCTATTCCCCTTTTTAGTTTCTTGTAGTACTTTCCTATACTTAGTGTAGTTCTTTTCCTTATTTGATTGTATAGTTAATTTTAATTTGGTTAATTTTAATTTGTTTTATTTCTTTGTTTAGTTCATTTTGTATACAGCTCTGTATGACCATTACCAAAGGACAGTATATCAAATGTGATCAACAATATCATGTCTCCTAGTTCTACAGCTACCTTTCCTTTTGGAAAGATTTGTTTCTTGTGCATTAATACCTTTCAAGTATTTAAACATCTGTATCATATCTTCTCTGCCCTCGTCACCTGTAGGATGTACATATTTTGTTCCTAAATTCTTCTCTCATATGTTTTTTTGGTGCCGACCCACTGCCATTTTGGTTGCTTTTCTTTTGGACTGATTCCATCCTCTTGGAGAAATTGCCCCTTAAGGAATCAAACAACCCAGAAATTAATGGATCATTTCAGTTTGCTAAATGTAGAACAGCACAGCAAAGATGCATTATTAAAAAAAACAGCAAAAAAGCCTCCAGAAATTGCAGAGAACTCCAAGAATCGTGAAACTCACAGGTTTAATGCAGGCTCAGCTTTCTAACATCCCTGCTTAATCATCATAGCTGCAGCCCGCTAAGATGGAGTTTTTGCCTGTTGCAGGCTAACATTTTTTCTCCTTTGTGTCTTCTTTCCAATGTTCATGTGAAACTGAGCTGGCGTCAGATTCTCATGCTTTGAACTTGAAAGAGCCCTGACCTCTAACTTCACTTTATTACTACCTTTTAGCAAAGACGTATGTGAAAAACCATCTCGGAAAAGCATGTGAAATAAGTCTATTCTTAGTTCAAACATTTCAGCTTTAACACATGGCCTCTCATCAGCACACTGTTAGACAGCTCCGTCATACCCGGGCCTGCTCTACTAGAGACACCAAATGTCTGGCGGATGAAAGAGACACTGCGAATGGGCCTCTAATTAACAGGCCAGGTTAGTCGGCACAATTGATCCGCAGCAATAAGGAATTGTACTTTTCTTTGAGATCTCACGGTTATCGGGGGATAAATTGAACTGACAAACGTCTTTGTCATCGGAACACACGGACATGATGGCGCAGACCAGCACGTAGTGAGCAAACATGAGGCACGTACAATACAAATACCTCACTAAACTGAGAAATTCTCGACTGAAAACCAATCCAGTGGCGGTTTAACAGAGTCCTGATGACTAGCAATGAATAATGCCCCATGCAAACATTAAACACTTTGACATTCGGACAGGAGGCCGTTCTTGTTGCCTGCAAGCTAGATTCTCTTCCCGTTCTCCTCCCGCCTTTAGAAAGCTGTATAAAAAATCTGGCCTTTGTGAATCTCTCACACCCTCTCTTTCTATGAAGTCACACTAGTATACAACATAATTATATCAGAGCTCTTCCCTTTCAAGCTGTGATGCTATGAAATGTGTTCCTTGGTTTGCTTCTCACCAGACTAAGCTGCATAATGCTACAATACAGTTTTACCATGCTTCCATTTTATGGATTCAGAAAGTAAAATAACCATGTTATGGTTGTCATTACTGTGCTCATAGGGAGAGCTGTTGGCCTATGTAAATGGCTATTTGCCTCAGGTAAAAGGACTATTTGAAAGTTGTCTGGGGCAATTTCTCCGAATGGGTTAGTTTTGTGCATAACATGACAGTCATGAACCTCACTTCAAAGCCAGGGTATGTGGAGCAGGTGGCTGTATATGCATTATTACCCAGTGCGCGTCCTTACACCCTCATTTAGATCACTTAGATTTTAGAAAGAAACTGAAGGGTTTTCTTTTAACCCAGGTTTATATGTAGAGTACGGTCATTGTTTTTAATGATGAGGCTGGGGGTTGTTTTAATTACATTCCGATGTAAATTGCATTGTTCATGTATTATGGTAATATTTCTGATGTGAACGTGTAATCTGCTGAGAATGTTTACATGAGCAGACTATGAATTTTTGTAAATAAATTTAGCAGAGGCATTCCTGCAGGTACAAGTAGGGCAAAGATAGCTACAGCATGAGTAGTTTTGACAATACAAAACTACTCACATTGTTTTAGGGACCTTTTTACTGAAGGGCACTAAGGTGTTGCGCCGAACGCACCAAAAATGCTGAAACTATAGTGCATTAGGTGCAACACAGGGCCGGCCCGTCCATTGAGTGAGAATGTGGTTCGCACAGGGCCCCACGCGAACCACATTCTTGCTCAATGGACTGCTGCAGAGAGAGCCGGGGAAGCCCCGGCTCCCTCTGCACAGCCCGCCAGCGTGAAGAGCCTTTACCTTCCTGCTGCCGGCTGTTTCAATGAAGCCGCGAATGCCGGGAGAGGTTAAAGGGCATTGCCTTTAACCTTTCCCGGCATTCGCGGGGTCATTTAAACAGCCGCCAGCGGGGAGGTAATGGTTGTTCAAGCTGGCGGGCTGTGCAGAGGGAGCCGGGCCTCGCGCGGGCTTCCCCGGCTCCCTCTGCAGCCCCTTAGACGGCGCGGGGCTCTTCGGGGGGGGGGCGGCTAGGACTGGATGGGCTGTGATGGGGGGAGAAACGGACGGGAAATGAGCTGTGAAGGGGGGGAGACTGAAAATGGGCTGGGATGGAGGTAACAGACTGGAAATGGGCTGTGATGGGGGGGGAAACGGACTGGAAATGGGCTGTGATGTGGGGGGGGAGAACGGACTGGAAATGGGCTGTGATGGGGGTGGAACGGACAAATTGGGCTGGGATGGGAGGAAAACAGACTGGAAATGGGCTGAGGTGGGGGGGGGAGAACAGACTGGAAATGGGCTGTGATGGGGGGAGCACTGAAAAAGTGCGGTGATGGTGGGGGGGATATGACTAAAAGTGGGGTGTGTTGGTGGGGGGAATGGACGAAATGGGCTGTGATGGTGGGGGGCGATAGGACTGCAAATGGGCTGTGATGGTGGGGGGAATGGACGAAATGGGCTGTGATGGGGGGAACTTGGACTGGAAATGGGCTGATGAAGAGCTGGATTAGGACTGGAAATGGGCTTATGGGGGCTGGAATAGGGCGAAGTGGGCTGATGAGGGGGCTAGGATTGGAAAATAGCTGATGGGGGAGAGTGGAGGAAATGGGCTGATGAGGACTGGAATGGAACTGGAAAAGAGCATATGGGGGCTAGGACTAGAAAAGACATGGGCGGTGATGGGGGGAACGTAGACTGCAAATGGGTGATGGGCTGGAATAGGACACTGGAAATGGGCTGATGGGGGCTGGAATAGGACTGGAAGTGAGCTGATGGGAGTTGGAAAAGGGCTGGAAATGGGCTGATGGGGAGCTTGGAGTGGAAATGGGCTGATGGGGGGGCTGGAAAGGAACTGGAAAACAGCATATGGGAGGCTAGGACTGGAAATGGGCTGATGTGGAAGCTTGGGAGACTGGGACTAGAAGGGGGCAGATGCTGGGTGGGTCTAGAACTATAAAGGAGCTGATTTTGGGGGAGGACTAGAAAGGGATGGGAAATGAGAATGGAGAGGGGAAAAGATATTTTGTGTGGGAAGGAAGAAAAGTCTACGAAGGGCCGGGTATTGGAAGAGTAAGTGTAGATTGAGAATGGAAGGGTGAAATTTGAGTGGATGATAAAGCAATAAGGAAAGAAATGGAGGAAAGACCAAAAGGGGAAAGATCAGTATGTTAAAGCAGATATAGAGAAAATTTTTGGAAAAAAATCTAAAAGAGAAGAAAGGAAAATGGATAGCTCGCAGAAGACACAAAGAAACCAGAAGAAAGTGACTGGAGCAATTGCAACTGAAAAGAAAATGCACAAGCAACAAAAGGTAGAAAAATACTTTTTTATTTTGAATTTATTAACTGGAATATATCAGCTCTGGGAAATGTGCATTGTTAACATCTTTTGTGTTTTGTTTAGTACAAGAGGAAATTAATTTATAGTTTTATTTCTCCAGTGTTGTTGTACATCCCAAGTTTGGCTTTTGGGGTTCCCAGTTTAATTATTGTCTTCCTACACTGTATTTCTAAATTGTGATCCCTTGTTCTTTGGTGACGGTCTATGTTCTGCATTTTAACCAAGCTGAGGTATTCTGTTCATGTGGTTTCTATTTGACCGTGTCACTTGTTCTCTTTCCCCAGTAGGAGATGCATTGGTATTCTCTGAGATGTATTGGTTTAATATTTGCAGTGTTGCCTTTTGATAGGTAGGGTTTGGTGCTTTGTGAGTCCTGGCAGAGCTGTTATGATATGGTGGATTTGCTATGCGTTTCTAAAAGGTCAGTGTTTATAGTACTTCCTAATGGGCCTGGCGGTTGGCACTGGAATATAGTAACGTAGAAATCTATTAGTCTTTCTTTATCCAGACACTCATTAAGAAGCATGTTTACTAAAAATGCATGTTAACATTATGCAAATATTTATGCAAATGAGGCTCCCTATGCAAATGAGGCCCCGCAATTAATCTCCGCACATGGCCCCGCACCCCCCTTGGGCCGCCCCTGGTGCAACACTACTATGTTTACTGTCGGGTGTGGAAAGCATTTCCCTGGTAGTTAACACGGAGCCCTGCCCTTTAGCGCACTCAGCATTAACGAGGCTGCACTTGACTCCACCTACTGAGGCGGTGATAGGTGATCCTGCACTAATGCAGGTAACACGCAGTGTGAACACAGCACTAACTTCGCTGAGCTCCCCATGTCCCGTGCCACCATGGCCCCACGCTAGCTGGCAACACGTGTCCCAACGCACATTCAGCACTCACCAGAACACACGTTGTCAGCTAACGCCCTTTAGTAAAAGACCCTCTTAGACTGATAGCACTTTCTCATGCTGCAAGTACTTTATCAATGAGAATTTTTTGCCTTGGGCAGTTTTCAAAGTATAAGTCCAGGCATACGAGTGCATGGATGGTAGGTAAACAAGTACCTGAGAACTTTGCAGGCGTGTGGGCAGATGGAAAATTGCCCCGAGGATTCTCTGGTCTTGGAGTGCTATCTAGCACGTAAGAAACCAATGTTCCCGCCAAGCTGCGCAGGCGGCCTCCAGCCTCACTGCTGCTGGTAAGGGAAGGTACTGCTCCTCGCAATGAAAGACGCGATATTGCAGCATCTCTCCCTACCAGCAGCACCATGGCCAGACAACTCTTGCGCAACTTGGCAGGAAGATTGTAAGAGAGATGGGTTAGACGGTTCTCAGCGGTTCTCAACCTGTGGGTCGCGACCCCCAGGGGGGTCGCCACAGGAGTTAGCGGGGGTCACCTCACTCCGCCAAGTTAAAAAAATAAATAAATAAATTTTAAAGCACACAAGTTGCTGCTGCTGCCGAGTCCACTTCTCGGCAGCGGCAAACTCACCACCTCCCTTCTAATGCAGCCACGGCTCCCTGTCTCTTAGGGAACCACGGCTGAGCCTGTGAAACAGTTGCGGAGCCCTTCCTGTCTCTCGACAGGCTCCGTGCAGCATTGTCCCGCCTCCAAAGGAAGTTGTTTACCACTTCATTTGGAGTTGGTACAATGCTGCACGGAGCCCGTTTAGAGACAGAAAGGCTCCACAACGGCTTCACAGGCCCAGCCGCGGTTCCCTAAGTGACAGGGAGCCGCGGCTGCAGAAGAAGGAGGCAGACATGGGGCGAGGGGTGGAGGGGGCAGGGAACCGGCAAGGCGGCTGACTGGGGGGTGGAGGGCGGCTGACATGGACAGATGGGCGGCTGACATGGACAGAGGGAGGGGGGCTGACGATGGATGGATGGATGGAGGGGGGGCTAACGATGGATGGATGGATGGATGGAGGGGGGCTGACATGAGAGATGGAGGGAGGGAGGGGTGCTGACATGGACAGAGGGGGCTGACAGGGAGGGAGGGAGGGAAGGGGCTGGTATCCACGTCGGTGCCCTCCAGATATGCATCGATAGACTCGCTTCTTTTGATGCCGAGTCTAGAATCGATCTCTAGTCTGGATGACTGGGTACCGACTCGTCTCGGTACCGACTTCAGACGGTACCAAAGACATTCTACCGATGATCAACGTCTGCCACATTCGGTTACCTCGGTACCAATAGTGCCGTCACAGACTGATCTTCATATATCGGTGTCACCGACGGTACCGGTCCCGATACCGGTATCGACATCAACATCGGTGTCGGTACCTCCCATGCTCCTTTCAGCCGGCTCGCATCCTTCCATACTGTGTTTGGAATCGATCCCTAGCATGGACGATTTGCTACCGACGAGTTGCGGTACCGGTTTTCAGCGGTACCGACAACTATCTTTCAAAGATAATCTGATGCTCCACCCCTCCAGATCTTCTATTCTACAGAATCTGAATGAACCGGTGGATGCTAGAGCTAGTTCTTCAACAGATCTAGTTCTTCCTCCTCTTCCTCGAGGACTCCTCTCTGGGGAGATTTCTTTTCAAGCTTTCCTGCTTGATATGGCCATGTTACTTGCCATTTCTATACCTGGTCAAGACCCTGCACCAGGGGATCCACAACCTGTACAGATCCCCTGCAATCCAAAGTCATTATGTTTCCTTTGCATCAAACCTTGCAGGATCTCCTATTTAGAACGTGGGAAACTCCTTTAACGGTATCCCCACCTTCTAGGGCAGTGATGGCTAACCTTTTTGAGCCCGAGTGCCCAAACTGCCGCACAAAACCAAAGAATTTCCTCAAAGTGCCAGCACGTCATTTGCATAAGTGGTCTTATTTGCATAAATATTTGCATAATGTTACCATACACTAACTTTTAGTAAACATGTCTCTTAATGAGTGTATGGATAAAGAAAGACTAAAAGATTTCTACATTACTATAATCCAGTGCCAACCGCCAGGCACATTAGGAACTACTACAAACGCTGCCCATTTAGAACCCATAGCAAACCCGCCGTATCCTGACAGCATTACCAGGACTCACAAAGCACCATACCCTACCTATCAAAAGGCAACACTGCAAATATTAAACCAATACATTTCAGAGAATACTGGGGAAAGAGAACAAGTGGCAACGTCAAATAGGAATTTCCTCTTGTACCAAACAAAGCGCAGATGTTAATGATGCACATTTCCAGAGCTGACATATTCCAGTTAATAAATTCAAAATAAAGAGATATCTTTCTACCTTTTGTGCATTTTTTTTTCAGTTGCAATTGGTCCAGCCACCTTCTTCTGGTTTCTTCATGTTTTCTGCTAACTCTCCATCGTCTGCTGTCCATTTGTCCTTTCTTCTCTCTTCTAGTTTTTTTTCCATTCTCTCTCTCTCTCTACATCTGCTTTAACATACTAATCTTTCTCCTTTTGCTCTTTCCTCATTCCTATTTCATCCACACAAATTTTACCCCTCCATCCTCAATCCCCAATTACTCTCCCAATACCTGGCCAATTGTAGATTTTTCATCCCTCCTACACAAAATATTTTTCCCCTCTCCATTTTACTCTCCCAGCCCCATCCCATTCTAATCCTCCCCCAACATCAGCTCCCTTCTAGTTCCAGTCTCACCCAGCATCCATTCCCTTCTAGTCCCTGCATCAGCCCATTTCCAGTCCAAGTCCCTTCATCAGCTCATTTTCAATCCTAGCCCCCCCATCAGCCCATTTCTACTCATTTCCTAGCCCCACCATCAGCCCATGTCAAATCATAGCTCCCCTCCACTCAGCCCAATTCCAGTCCAAGCCCCCCATGAGCCTACTTCCAGTTCTAGCCCCTCCATGAGTCCATTTCAATTCAAGCCCCACCACAGCCCATTTCCAATCTTAGCTCCCCCCAACAGCCCATTTCCAGTCCTATCCTAGCTGTTCCATCAGCCCATTTTCAGTCCTAGCTCCCTTCCCTCACAGCCCATTTACATTCCAAGCACCCTCCCCATCAGCTATTTGCAGTTCAAGCCTCCCCTTCCACTCAGCCCATTTCCAGTCCTAGCAACACCCCAACCCATTACCAGTCCTAGCCCCCCGTCAATCAACTTCCAGTCCTAACCACATCACCCCATTTTCAGTTTAAGCCCCCTATAACCCTTTACCAGTCCTAACCCCCCATCAGCCATTTCCAGTCAGCCCCCCATAGCCCATTGCCAGTCCTAAAACCCCCCATCACCCCATTACCAGTCCTAACCACATCAGCCCACCCCCTACCCCTCCCCATCAGCCCATTTCCCCCATAGCCCCCCCCATAACCCATTATCAGTCCTACACCCCCATCAGCCCACTACCAGTCTTAACCCCCCCCATAGCCCATTACCAGTCCTACCCCACCCCATCAGCCCACTACCAGTCTTAACCCCCCCCATAGCCCATTACCAGTCCTAACCCCCCCATCACCCCATTTCCAGACAGCCCTCATCAGCTCATAGCCCATTGCCAGCCCTCATCAGCCCAGCCTATTGCTAGTCTTAACTCCCCCCCCATAGCCCACTGCGTCTTAACCCCCCTCCCCAGCCCACTGCCAGTCTTAACCCCCCTCCCTAGCCCATTGCCAGTCTCAACCCCCCTCCCTCCCTCCTTCCCTCCCTAGCCCATTGCCAGTCTCAACCCCCTCCCTCCCTAGCCCATTGCCAGTCTCAACCCCCCTCCCTAGCCCATTGCCAGTCTTAAACCTCCCTCCCTCCCTCCCTAGCCCATTGCCAGTCTCAACCCCCTCCCTCCCTCCCTAGCCCATTGACAGTCTCAACCTCCCTCCCTCCCTAGCCCATTGCCAGTCTCAACCCCCCTCCCTCCCTAGCCCATTGCCAATCTTAACCTCCCTCCCTCCCTAGCCCATTGCCAGTCTTAACCCCCCTCCCTCCCTCCCTCCCTAGCCCATTGCCAGTCTTAACCCCCCTCTCTCCCTCCCTAGCCCATTGCCAGTCTTAACCCCCCTCCCGCGGCGCATGGCGATAAAAAAAAAAAAAAAAGAAGCCCGCGGCCGCCGCGGCGGCAAGGAGTGGCCCGCGGGGCTCCCTCTGCCCGGCGGGACTCTCCCGGCGCTGCTCAGCCCCTCTCTGCCGGCTTGCAGAGACGCGCAGGGAGATAGAGTCTCGCTCGCGTCTCTCTTCAGCCCGCAGGGGCATATGGCACATTTCCCCTCAGCCCCCGCGGGCTTAACAGCGACCCGAGGGAGACTCTCCCTTCGCGTCTCTGCAAGCCGGCAGAGAGGGGCTGAGCAGCGCCGGGAGAGTCCCGCCGGGCAGAGGGAGCCCCGCGGGACACTCCATGCCGCCGCGGCGGCAGCGGGCAGCTTTTTTTTTTTTTTTAATGTGCAACCTTCCCGCGTGCCAGCTGCAAGGCCTTCGCGTGCCACAGCTGGCACGCGTGCCATAGGTTCGCCATCGCTGTTCTAGGGCAACTGATTTTCTATACAGGGTGCCCCCTTCTCCAGGTTTTCAAAAGCCTCAGCTCCCTCATCATTCTCTTGTTGTAGAATCAGCAATGAGGCGTATTAAGAGTACTAAGAAGCACTCTTCTTATCCGCCAGGTCGTGAGGCTAAGACTTTAGATGCCTTTGGACGTCAAACTTTCCAGGCATCCATGTTTTCAGCAAGAATCCTTTCATATATTTTCTATATGGGATTATCTCTTGAGGAAGTCACAAAAGATCTACTACTTTTGACCCCTTTCCTCCAAGAGCCTAAAAGAGCAGATTTTTCTATGCTAGTCAATCATGCTCAAAATATTTCTAAGTTCCTTACTCGTGCTTCCCTGGACTCTTTCGAGTCTGTTAGCAGAACTTCTGCTATAGCCATAGGGGCACGACGTAGAGCCTGGCTCCAAGCTTCAGACTTGGCCAAATGCGTACAGGATAGACTGGGAAATGCTCCTTGCACTGGAGAGAATCTATTTAATAAAGAGACTTTACTCCAGGCTACTCAGTTAACCACTGACACTATTGCTTTCAGAGGCTTGTCTATGCCTTCCTCTATCCCAGTTTGTAGAAAATCTACTAATAAGCTTGGTTCCCTTAATGGGAGAAGGTTTTATCCATCTTCTACTCATCATACAGATGCTCCCAGGCAGGGGAAACAACCAACCAGGCTCAGGAAACCACAACCTCAACGGGTTCAGCAAACCCAGCAGCCGCAGGGTTGCTGATAGACTCTTCCCTGAATCCTTTTTCCTGTTTGAGGTTTGGATCCTGTAGTTTGCTTCCTACCACTACAAGTATCTACATCGGTTCCATCCTAAACTTTACATATGTCCCTCTTAAAGAGACATCCTGACTATCAGCTCAAAGAGCTTCTTAAGATGATTATGCTTTACAGGTTATACAGTTACTCCTCGTCCTCTGAACTACACAGAGGAGTAACAACTGTCAATAAGGTTGCCATGCCTTTACCTTTGACTTTTTCTCCTGTATCAGCATCTCTCATATTACTTCAAAGATTTACTCCACCGTAAGTCGTCTTTTCAACTCTGCCACTCTTACTAAGACATTTGGTCTATAAGAGTGTTACCACTTTACTAAGGGCTTTTCCTTAAGCCCCTAAGTTTTCTTTCAGAGTTGTCTCCCCCTTGCATTCTTAATTTTCCTGGCAGCTTCTCAGACAATAGCGGAGTCTTACCGCTCCTACTTATGTCTGTATTTCTTTCCCAATCTTGGGACCTAAGATTTCTACTGCTGCCCTATCAATAGTTAGAACTGCAGGGGCTCTTACTGGTTAGACCACTGACTTGCTGACCAAGCAACCAGGGCTTGTTCTCCAATTTCAATGGTTTCTGGCCTTACCACTAAGTCCCAGATGGTTTAAGAACCTTTTCTGGCTATTGTTGCAGACACATCACCTTACCTTCTATCCTTAGCCTTCCCCAATCCTTGGGCTTGGCGGACTAGTTCATGATACCTACTGGCTCTTAAACACCAGTTTTTCTTCTAATTAACCTGCAACATGCTCTCTGCATCTCTACGGAGCAGCTCTACACTATGGGGCCTTGTTAGAGAGCACATGATGTCAGATGGTTAGGAAGGGCTTTACCTAGTCATGCCTGCTGGGTTCTCCCTGCCCTTACCACAGGCCTTTAATTAAGAGAATACCTAAAGAATTATCCAATTCCCTGGGTTGCTTCACATCTTCAGGGGACCCCTTCACCAGGGATGGGTTTTTCTATCAGTTATATGAGTTAGAAGAACTAATGAATCCCAGTCCTCTTCTCTTGCTGACTCTGTGTGAGTCACTTTGTCACTGTGTCTCAACTCTGATTCTAGCTCTGTCACTAACTCTTTGTATGTGACCTTGGGCCTGTTGCTTTATCTTCTTACACTTCAGTTCACCCATCTGCGATTGAGTTATTATAGTAGTTTATTTCATTTTCCCCTATTCAGTTTGCCAAAGTAAATAGTCATTCTCCAGGAACAAGCAGGAAGTCAGTCCTCACATATGGGGTGACGGCACCGATGGAGCCCTCGTGCAGAGCAATTCCCCAACTTTCAAAGAAAGCCTTTGGGATTGCATCGCACATGCGCGGTCCCCTTCACGCCCAAGGGTGCCATCTTGCTCAGTCTCCCTTTTTCCGCGGAGCCCAATGGACGTAGTCCGAATTCCCTCACAGAAATAGTGCGTCAAACTTCACAGAAGATTCTTCTCTTCGACCCAGTTCGATGCCGGTTCCCCTCCCACCTCAGTTCGGTACACCGGTATCGAAGCCGGTCCCTATTTTTCGGTTTTTGTCCTTAGTGACTAGCGTTCGCGCTCTCTTTATTTTTCACTGGCAGCCCGGTCATTTGACCTCGCAGGGGCCCTTTTTCCCCCGATGGCTCCCAGCGGGTTTAAAAAGTGTGATCGGTGTAAAACGTTCATGTCCCTCACCGACACACATGACTGCTGTCTCTGATGCCTCGGGGCCGACCATGACCCGGTGGCCTGTGGCCCGTGTGGCAAGATGTCTTCTAAAGCTCTTAGAAGTCGGCAACAGCAGCATGAGAGGATTTTCTCAGAGTCCACCTCCACTTGGGTCCAGACCTCATCGGAAGCCTTGACGTCTCGGGAGTTGTCGGACTCCAAGTATCGTCGTGGGTCTTCTGAAAGGGGGTCTCCCTCCAGGGAACACCGGAGGAAGAAAAAAACTTGTGAGGGCGGCAGCGTTAGATGCCTCTGATAGGCCTGGTTCCTTGCGGGCCAGGTCTCGGAGTCCTGACTACCGCCCCGAGTCCTCGGAGTCCCCTGGCTTTCACCCACAATCCATTACCTACATATCTGCGCCCGTTCTGCTGAATGAGCCTGGTCCAAATCCCGCTCCCCAGAAGACCTTCTTCACTTCAAATTCATGCTTGGCTCATTCCAGTCAGCCTTAGCACTTGCCAAACAAGATTACTACATCCATCTGACTAATTCCCTTGCCTCTGATCCTCGCCGTCTCTTTAACACCCTCAATTCTTTTCTCAAGGTCCCCCGCCCCGATCCCGCCCTCCCTCTCTGCCCAAACCCTAGCCGATTACTTCCATGACAAAATCCTCAAAATTACCCTCCAATTCCCTACCCCCTCATCTACCTCCCCTCCCCCCCATTTCTCCTCCCCCATTCATACTCCCCTTGCCACCCTCTCCTCCTCCTCCCCAATCTCTGAAGAAGAAAACACACTTCTTCTTTCCTCCTCCAAACCCACCACCTGCTCATCAGACCCTATCCCCACCCATCTCCTACGTTCTATCTCCCTCACCATTGTCCCCTACATCACACATATCCTCAACCTTTCACTCTCCACTGCAACTGTCCCCGTTGACATGCTGTTGTCACACCCCTCCTCAAGAAACCCTCACTTGATCCCACATGCCCTTCTAACTATCGACCCATCTCCCTCCTTCCCTTCATATCCAAACTATTAGAACGAGCAATTCACCGTCGCTGCCTCGACTTCCTCACCTCACAGGCCCTCCTCGACCCACTACAATCAGGCTTCCGCCCCCTACACTCCACTGAAACGGCACTCACAAAAGTCACCAATGACCTGTTCCTGGCTAAATCGAAACATTCGATCCATACGAAACATTCGATCCATACGAAACAAAATACCAATTATCAATGACATGATAAAAGAAAAAAAACCTGAAATCATATGCATTACCGAAACATGGCTCTCTCCCACAGACACCGTACTGCTAAACCAACTAATCACACATCAGTATGACATATTCAGCTGTCATCGGGATGCAAAGAGAGGAGGTGGTGCTCTCATACTCGCCAAAAAAGACCTACAATACACCTTAACAAGTTTAAATAATATAAACGGAATGGACATTATCAACATAGAAAATAGAACCCTTGCACTCACCCTCATATATAGACCCCCTACAAATGATCAAAAAAAACCTCTCCCCCATCCTCGAACTTGCTTGCACAACATCACCAAACAAACCACTCATAATTCTAGGTGATTTAAACCTCCCTTCCCTGAACGATTCCCAATCAAACAACTTCATGGATGCTATGACCCAAATGGGATATACACAGATAGTACATGCCCCTACCCACACAAAAGGCAACACTTTAGATCTCATCTTCCTCCCTTTCTCCTTTATTAACCACCAACAACACACCCCTCCAACAATAACAGAAGTACCATGGTCCGACCATCACCTCATTACACTCCACCTCCCAGCACAAGCAACACTGAATACGACACACCACACACCCCATATATCACGCTTTGCACACTTCAATAAAGATACCTTCCTTGACAAAGTACTACCCATACTCAACACAAACCTCCCAGACATCAACTCCACTGTAAATCACTGGAACCTTACAATCCAAAAAGCAGCTGCCCCCACACACTCCACGCATAGACAATTAAAAAAGACAGAAAAATGGTTCACGAAAGAACTAGCAAACCTAAAAAAACAACTGAGAAAGCAAGAAAAGAGATGGAGGAAAACTAAATCTGATGAAAATAAATCCCAATACTTGAACTCACTCAACGAATACAAAATGCGATTAACAAATCAAAAAGGGATTACCACTCCAAGGTAATAAATCTAGCTATCAACCGCCCTAGAGAACTATTTGCAATTGTAAAAACACTGACAAAAGTCAAAAACCCAGAGCCAAAACAATCAGCAATAAGTATTCAAACTCTAGCAACCCACTTTGCAGAAAAACTAAAGTGCAGACTTAATACTACACCAACATTACTACCCTCAAACACCGAAATTAATAACAACTGGACAACCTTCAACACAATAGATCAAAAACACCTCCTCAGGATCATAACAATTATCAACACCACAACTTTTCCACTCGATCCTTGTTAAATAAATAAATAAATAAAATAAATGTCAACAACTACAACAGTCCCCTTTTTACCTTTAGAGATCCTCTGTGTTTGTCCCATGATTTTTTTGAATTCAGTTACTGTCCTCATCTCTACCACCTCCACTGGGAGACTATTCCACGGATCCACTACTCTTTCCGTAAAGAAATATTTCCGCATATCACTCCTGAATCTATCTCCCTTCACCCTCATCCCATGTCCCCTCTTAGCAGAACTTGCTTTCAATTGAAAGAGGCTCTCTCCCTGAACATTTATGCCACGGAGGTATTTAAACATCTCAGTCATATCACTTTTATCCTGCCTTTCCTCTAAGGTGTACATATTAAGATCCTTCAGTCTGTCCTCATATGCTTTATAATGAAGACCACTAATCATTTTAGTAGCCACCCTCTGCACAACTCCATCCTTTTGAAGGTGCGGTCTCCAGAATTGCACACTATACTCCAAATGAGGTCGCACCAAAGACTTATACAGAGGCATTATCACCTCCTTTTTTCTGCTAGCCATTCCTCTCCGTATGCACCCAAGCATCCTTTTAGCTTTTGCCGTCGCCTTTTCTACCTGTTTAGCTACTTTAAGATCATCAGACACAACCACGCCTAGGTCCCGCTCTTCTTTAGTGGACAAAAGTACTTCACCCCCTATACTATATTGCTCCCTTGGATTGCTGCAGCCCAAATGCATGACCTTACAAAGAATCCAAAAAGACCTCTGCCCCTCCTAAGAAGAAGGGCTCGGGTAAAAAGCCCTTTTTCCTGAGGAAGGGTACTGCTTACCGCACTACCCTACTCACCAAGCCTCCCCAGCTCCCCAACATGGGCAGCAGGTTAAGGGACAGGGGCATGGCCCGCGTAAGCAGAAGACCCCCAAGCCTCAGGCATCGGCTCCCTCCCAGCCGGTTGGGGGTTTTTGACAGCCACAGTATGGTCTCTCTCCAGCCAAGGGTGGAACTGAGCACAGGAGGGAGGCTGACCCTGTACGCCTACAGGTGGCCAGCAGTCACCACAGACACCTGGGTCTTACAAATAGTCCAGAAGGGCTACTTGCTTCACTTCAGCCAGGTGCCTCCATCCTACTTTCCAGGAGAGCCTTTACGACCTCCTCTGCACAGGAACCTCCTTCTGCAGGAGTTGGCCAGTCTCCTAAGGAATCGGGCGGTAGAACCGGTGCCCCACCACCTGCAAGGCCAGGGCTTCTATTCCAGGTATTTCTTGATACCAAAGAGAACAGGAGGCCTCAGACCCATCCTAAACCTGCAAAATTTAAACAAGTTCCTGGTAAAAGAGAAGTTCAAGATGCTCTCTCTTGGAATTTTGCTGCCACACCTCCACCAGGGAGATTGGCTCTGCTCCTTGAATCTGATGGATGCCTACACACACATCCTCATACACCCAGAACACAGACAATATCTCACATTTGTCGTGGGAGGAAATAATTTTCAGTACAGAGTACTTCCGTTTGACCTAGTCTCCACCCCCAGAGTATTTACCAAATGCTTGGCGGTGGTGGCGGGGTTTCTCAGAAACCAGGGTATATTTGTCTTCCCATACCTGGATGACTGGCTCATCAGGGCCCGTCGCCTCAGGAAGCCCAACAGGCCACAACTCGCACTGTCAACATACTGCAACATCTAGGCTTTGTCATAAATCAGGCAAAGTCCACCTTGCTTCCCACACAGAACTTAGAGTTCATAGGGGCGAGACTAGACACCCTGCAGGCAAGGGCTTACCTGCCACTGGACAGGGCACACCGGCTTCTGGAGCTAGTGCGCCGGATACACCACAGGTCTCAAATATCAGCAAGGCATTTCCTGCGTCTTTTGGGTCACATGGCTTCCACAGTGCAGGTGACCCCAAACACTCGGCTCCACCTGAGGACAGCTCAGTGGTGCCTCCGGGATCAGTGGACACAGGCCACAGGTTGACTTCAAGATAGGATAAGGGTGTCCAAACGACTGCTGAAGTCACTCATCTGGTGGCTTCATCTGCCCAACCTACTCGTAGGAGTGCCTTTCCAACCTCCGGTGTCTTCAAGAGTCTTGATGACAGATGTGTCCCTGCTGGGCTGGGGAGCCCATTGTCAGGACTCCTGTACTCAGGGGTTGTGGTCTCCCCAAGAGAGGACACAACAGATCAACCTCTTGGAGCTCCGGGCAATACGCCTAGCTCTGCAAGCCTTCTGCCATGCTCTCTCACATCAATCTGTGCTTGTACAGACAGACAATCAGGTGGCTATGTTCTGCGTGAACAAGCAGGGAGGGACAGGGTCCCGGGTCCTGTGTCAGGAGGCACTGGACCTCTGCTCCCTCGCCATCAGACAGGGGTATGTCTCTCAAGGCGGTTTACCTGCCAGGGCAGGAGAATGACCTAGCAGACAAGCTAAGCAGAATTCTTCAACCTCACGAATGGCAACTGAATCCGGAAGTGGCCCAGCAGATCTTCCTCTACTGGGGACATCCGTCCATAGATCTCTTCGCCAGCCCGCAGAATCATCAGTTGCCCAACTTTTGCTCCAGACAGCCACATCCCCAAAGGATGGCTGCCAATGCTTTTCTGATCTCCTGGTCTGAGGGCCTCTTGTATGTGTTTCCTCCCACGCCTCTGGTGGCCCAAACTCTGTTCAGAATCCTGTGGGACAAGGCCTTGGTCATCCTAGTAGCCCCAGATGTCCAAGACAACCTTGGTTCCCGCTTCTCCAGTTAGCAGTGGAGACCCCACTCCCGCTGGAGACAAGGCCCGACCTCCTATCCCAGGAACAGGGCTCTCTCTTACATCCCAATATCAGGTCCCTCATCCGGATGGCCTGGCTGCTGAGAGTAGTGCTGGCCCCTCTCCTCCTACCTAGGAATGTAGAAGAAGTGTTACTGGCCTCCAGGAGGCAGTCTACCAGAAAAACCTATGCCTTCAAGTGGCGGAGATTTGAGGTGTGGTGTAACCAGCACAGTGAAAACCCTTTCTCTTGTGCCTGTGGTGTTGCAGTACCTGCTGCACCTTTCTGACGTGGGCCTCAAGTCTAATTCTGTAAATGTCCACCTGAGTGCTTTGTCAGCACATCACTTACCAGTGGAGAGACATCCTTTGTCACTTCACCCTTTGGTATCCAGATTCCTAAGGGGTCTGCTTCTGCTAAAACCCCCGGTTCGCCCTCCGGCGACCGAGTGGGATCTGAATGTGGTCTTGCAACAGCTTACTCGCCCACCGTTTGAGCCGATGTCTACTTGCCACCTGCGCTTCCTCTCCTGGAAGGTTCTCTTCCTGGTGGCACTCGCGTTAGCAAGGTGAGTGAGTGAGCTGCAGGCTTTGGTTTCAGAAAGACTGTACACAAGGTTTTACAGGAATAGGGTAGTTCTACGAACCCACCCTAAGTTCCTCCCAAAGGTAGTCTCTCCTTTCCACCTCAGCCAGGAGGTGGTTCTTCTGACATTCTTTCCCAGACCGCATACCAGCTGGGCAGAGGCGGTCCTGCATACCCTTGACTGTAAGAGGGCAGTGTCCTTCTACTTGGAGCATACAAGAGGACATCGAAGGGCTCCTCAGCTCTTCGTCGCTTTTGACCCCAGTAAGCTGGGGCTTCCCGTCTCCAAACGTACGTTGTCCACTTGGGTGACAGACTTCATCGCCTGGGCGTACAGGGGGGCCGAGCTTCCTTTGCAGGGTAGAGTCACGGCCCACCGTATCAGGGCTAAGGCCACCTCAGTGGCTCACTTCCGCTCTGTTCCACTGGCAGACATCTGCCAGGCCGCCACCTGGTCTTCAAGCCAGACTTTTTTGCAGCCACCGAGACAGTACTTTCGGCCATGTGATACTCCGGAACATATTTGAGGTTTAGGCAACTCCTACCCTCCAGCCCTCTGGGGTCAGGCTACTGGGGGTGGTATGTCTCTGCTGGATTCCTATCACAGCTGCTGCGGCTCTTCTAGAGGGAGCCATTTTTCAGCTATGGGTTCTTGTTATCCTATAGCTAGGGAGTCCCATATGTGAGGACTGACTTCCTGCTTGTTTTGGAGAAAGCGTAGTTACTCACCTGTAACAGGTGTTCTCCAGAGACAGCAGGAATCAGTCCTCACAACCCTCCCTCCTCCCCTGTAGTTGCAGTCATATCTTTGCTTTTCTTCTTTTTGCCGTCCTTTTAGCTATGTCATTAGACTGAGCAAGATGGCACCCTTGGGCGGGATGGGGACCACGCATGTGCGATGCAATCCCAAAGACTTTCTTTGAAAGCTGGGGAATTGCTCCGCACGAGGGCTCCATTGGCGCCGACGTCACCCCATATGTGAGGACTGATTCCTGCTGTCCCTGGAGAACACCTGTTACAGGTGAGTAACTACGCTAACACTGCACTCTAGAAGTGGCTGTATATGTGTTTATGAAATTCCATAATTAGAAAATATTTTGTGATGTTAATTGGATAGAAATGAATGCGTATCGTTATCATTCCAGAGCACCAGGAAAGTATTCCAGAGGAGGCCAGAAGGTTGTGGACCACGTCCCAGCTTTCTCAGTGCCCCCACAAAGCAATAATATTTTGAGTAGTCCATCTGTGACCATGGCCAGCCTGTTCATTAGGCAGGCTAGGCGGCTGCCTAGGGTGACAAACCCTTGTGGGCGGCATGGCGCCTGCAGCAGGCCATGTGGCAGAGGGTAAGGTACTTCAGGCCGGGGGTTCAAATCCCACTAGAGGACAGCAACCTTGGGTCGGAAGGACTGGGGTTTCTAGTCCCACAGGTGCTCCTTGTGGTCTTGGGCAAGCCACTTAACCCTCCATTGCCCATGTTCCCTGTAAAATAGTTATCTCCAAGTTATAATGCCCTGTTCAATGTAATTTCAGTTTGTTCAATGTAAACCGCACTGATGCAGAATAGCGCGGTATATAAGAGAATGTAAATAAAATAAATAAAAATAATAAATAAAATGTGCTTCAGCACACATGACCTTCCGCTTCTGCCCCCCTCCGACAGGGAGTTGTGTCAGAGGGGGGTCAGAAGCGGCAGGCCATTTGTGCCGAAGCACATGGGTTGCTGTCGTGCCAAGCCGAGCCGTTCCTTCCCCCCACCAACGGAATAGGCGGCAGAAGCATGGCTTGGAAGGGGGCAGCACGGCTGGGGCGTCAGAAACCCTTGGACCTTCCTTGCCTGTGACTGGCTCCATTGGACTTCTCTGAGCACACTACGTACACTTGGAGCCCGATTCTGTGATGTGCACATCCGGGCTGTCCAGAAGTGCAGAAAATGTACGCGCCGGAGTTGAACCCAATTCTGCAACCGCGGGAGCTAAACGTTCCTGTGGTTGCAGAATCAAGGCACTTGAACGGGCTGGTGTGATCAGAATTCTGTGCTGGCCAATGTCCAAGTGCATGCCCGTACTCCCCACACGGGGCTCCTGTGTGTATGCTGGTTCCGTGGCATCAGGACGCATAGCAAGAACTTGCAAGACCCGCCAGCAACCAGGCTCACCGTTCCCTGCTGCCCAACCCTCGGCAGGGGCCTTCCTGCAGCTGCCCGGCTCATTCCCTCCCTGCAGCTGCCCGGCTCATTCCCTCCGTTCATGGGACTTACTCCATCTCTGAGGTGGAATAAGTTCCACATCTGACTTGCTGCCTCTGGGACGTACAGGACTGTGACCTGAATTGGCCCTGTATGTCCAGATGCAGCAGCCTGCCCCCGCACCACTAACTCGCCACCTGCGGCCTTCTCCTTCCCACCCCCGTACAGTGCTCCCTGCACACGCCATCTATACGTACAGGGAGCACAGGGCCTGAACGGGTGTTAGACGTCCATCCTAGACGTCCAACCCTGCTATTCGTGTTCCTGGATGCTATCCTTAGTCACATAAGAACAGCTATACTGGGTCAGACCAAGGTCCATCAAGCCCAGTATCCTCTTTCCAAGAGTAGCCAATTCAGGTCACAAGTACCTGTCAGGTTCCCAAACAGGTACACAGATTCCACAATGCTTATCCCGGGTTAAACAGTGGATTTCCCTGGTCCTCTTTAATAATGGTTTATGGACCTTTCCTCCAGGAAATTATTCAAACCTTTTTTAAATCCAGCTACACTAACAACTTTTACTACATCATCTGGTAACAAATTCCAGAGTTTGATTACACGTTGAATGAAAAAATATTTTCACTTATTAGTCCTAAATGGGCTACATTGTATCTTCATTGAGCGTCTCCTAGTCTTTCTACTTTTTGAAGGAGTAAACAACCGATCTACGTTTACTTGTTCTACTCCATTCATCATTTTATAGACCTCTATCATATCTCCCCTCAGCCGTCTATTTTCCAAGTTGAAAAGCCCTAACCTTTTAAGCCTTTCTTCATAAGGATATCCTTCCATCCCCTTTTACCATTTTGGTGGCTCTTCTCTGTGCCTTTTCTAATTCTGCTATATCCTTTTTAAGATATGGCAACCAGAACTGCACACAATATTCAAGGTGCCACGTCTAATTGCCGCACCATAGAACGATACAGAGGCGCTAGAATATCTTTGGTTTTATTCTCCATTCCTTTCCTTAGCATTCCATTTGCTTTCTTGGCCCCCGCTGCACACTGGGCAGAGGGTTTCAATATATTATCCACAATGACGTCCGAATCCTTTTCCTTGCATCATTTGGGTGGTTCTTCCCTAAGTGCATAACTTTGCACTTGTCCACATTAAATTTCATCTGCTATTTCGACGTCCATCCTTCCAATTTGTCAAGGTCCTCTTGCAATTTTTCACAATCCTCTTGTGTTTTAAATCTTTTGATAATTTTGTTGCTGTATTTCTCCCAATATACTGCTAGCCAATGGATTTGGTGCATTAAACTAGCTATTATAAACCTGTATTGAATAGTATTGTCATGAACATTGTACCTCTCAAAAAAGAGGGTTTTCCCCCCCATTCATCCATTTTGCTCCCACTTATAACACACAGGTTTAGGGGTCAAGAAGGTGCCCATTTTACAAAAACACATAGGTGCTTAGGTGTCTTTATACTATGGGCAAAACAACTGAAGTCACAATTAGACTGAAGCCGCATACCTTTGTGTGCTCAGGAGGAAGCGTAAATGTGCACGCTTAAAGTACGCAGATGTTATATAATAACTCTCATAAATTGTGACTCTGTCTCTAGAACATGCTTACACCAGCATCACATAAAAGGATACACTATCTTATCACTGCGTTTAGGACCCCGTACCAAGCTAGAATGCGCCCTGTGCGACTTACGAATCTGGTGCCCCTTTCCGCCCCGGCCACATGCAGTAACTCACTCTTTTTGAGCTTCCTGAAAGCCCCGTGATGCTATCTGCGCCCTTTCTGTACTTGTGCTCTGTGTGGCCACACCGCTCACACAGCCCTTGCTACTTCTACACGTGTAGCTCCTAACATCATTTTATGAAAACCTTTTTATAAAATTACCCCCTTAAAGTTCATCTGAGAGTCAGAGATGCAGATCCCATGCCAGGCTTTACGTCAGACTTTTTCTTTCCTGTTCCTGGGTCATCAGAGCAGTGTGCAGGAGAGAAAGGGGTCTCAAACAGTAATGAGGGCAGCCCACTGCCTGGCAAGTCGAGCAACAGGACTGTTGAAAGCATCTCCCTTTGTTGAAGGCTCCATTACGTACAATGATGATGATAATGAGCCTTTATTAGGTAGGTAATTTTCTGAAATTCAGAAAATGCTTCAGGACTCATTTATTTAGCTGACACCAGCACACATTTCGGTCACTTGTGCCATGTGTTGGATTAACGCCACTAGAAAACTTCTAATGTGAAGTAAATAATAAACAGTGAAGCTGCTTCTGCTATTTTTGATATGCTCTTCTGTCTATTCAGATTCTTTGGCGTTATCCCCAGGTACATGTGGGAAGCATTTACTATGACTTGTTTCTATCCCTGTCTTTATTCTTCATAGATGTAGGTCCCCTTCCAAAGCTACCACATAATTATTTGTTTGGGGGGAAGAGGAGCAGATATACTGTTCTCCATTGGATGGGCATGAATTAAGAACAAATTCTTAGGGGCCAGCTTTCAGCGGGATCTAGCTAATTGTTTCCTCACTCCCAACCCTTTCCCTTGGATCATCTGGAAAATGAAGTTAAAGAAATTTCTTTACTACTTTGACCTCTGAAAGATAATTTATTTCTCCTTTCCCTTGAATCCTGAGTGTAGCAAGATCAAATATTGCTTGCTGAATCCCATGGGAGAATAAGCATTTCTTGACATCCCTGTTGCAAAGGTAGTAGACTTCATGCGCCACCTAGACAAGGTCTTAGATAGTGCTGGGGAGGAATCTGCTGCCTTGGTACATGTTGGTACCAATGATATAGGAAAGTGTGGTAGAGAGGTTCTGGAGGCCAAATTTAGGTAGGAAGTTGAAATCCAGAACTTCCAGGGTAGCATTCTCTGGAATGCTTCCCATTCCACGTGCAGGACCCAAAAGGCAGGCAGAGCTCCGGAGTCTCAATGCATGGATGAGACAATGGTACAAGGATGAGGGTTTTGGATTTGTTAGGAACTGGGCAACATTCTGGGGAAAGGAGGGGCTTTTCCGAAGGGATGGGTTCCACCTTAACCAGGATGGAACTAGGTTGCTGGCATTAACCTAAAGGAGAAAGAGCAGCTTTTAAACTAGATAATAGGGGAAAGCTGACAGTCACCCAAGAGTGCATGGTTCGGAAGGATGTATCCTTGAAGGATACTAGCAAAAGACTGAAGTTAGGGCATATTGACAGAGAGGTTCCAATAAAGACAAAATAACTCAAATGCCCTTAAGAACAGAGCAGACAGAACTTAAAGATTCCAAATTACCCCTGCCTACCAGTAACTAGATTAATATAAATAAAATACATCCTCTATAAAGCTTGCAAGCAAATGCTAGAAGTCTAAAAAATAAGATGTGAGAATTAGAATATGTAGCACTAACTGAGAGGTTAGATATGATTGGTATCGCTGAGACATGATGGAAGGAGGACAATCAGTGGGACACTGTGATACCTGGATACAAATTATATCGCAATTTCAATTACCCCGGAATTGACTGGTTCAGTGTCACGGCAGGACATGCTAGGGAGATAAAGTTTCTAAATGAAAGAAATGATTGCTTCTTGGAGCAGCTGGTTCATGAACCAACAAGAAGGGAAGCCATCTTGGACCTAGTCCTTAGTGGGACACAAGATCTGATGCAAGAGATAAGGGTGTTGGGACCACTTGGCAATAGTGATCATAGCATGATTGCGTTTGATTTAATAAACGAAGGAAGGACGGCAAGAAAATCCACAGTACTACCTTTTAACTTTCAAAAGGGAGACTATGACAAAATGAGGAAAACAGTTAAGACAAAAAACTAAAGAAAACTAAGAGGGTCAACTGCAAAGGTTAAAGATTTACATCAAACATGGGTGTTTTAAAATACTATCTTGGAAGCCCAGACCAACTGTATTCCATGCTTTAAAAAATGTGGAAGGAAATCCAAAAAATTGCCAGCATGGTTTTAAAGGTAAGATCAGAGAAGCTGTTGTAGCCAAAAAAGCATCTTTCAGGAAATGGGAAAAAGAGCCAAATGACGAAAACTGAAAGCAACGTAAGCACTGGCAAATTAGATGAAAGGCATTGATAAGGCAGGCAGTTTGAAAAAAAGCTTGCTGTGGAAGTAAACACACATAATAAAAACTTTTTCAAGAACATTTGTAGCAAAAAACCTGTGAGAGAGTCAGTTGGACCATTAGATGATAGAGGGGTAAAAGGGACACTAAGAGGGGACAAGGCCATAGCAGAGAGACTGAACAAATTCATTGCTTTGGTCTTTACCGAAGACGATGTAGGGAAGTTACCCATGACTGAAATTGTATTTAAAGTTGATGCAGCAGAAGAATTGAAAGAAATATTGATAAACTGGGAAGATGTATTACAACTATTTGATAAACTGAAGAGTAGCAAATCACCTGGACCGGATGATATACATCAGAGGGTGTTGAAAGAACTGAAATATGAGATTGCAGACCTACTATAAGTAGTCTATGAACTATCATTAAAATCATCAGTAATACCTGAAGATTGGAGGATGGCCAATGTATTGCCAATTTTTTTAAAGGGTTCTAGGGGTGATCCGGGAAACTACACACTGGTGAGCCTGATGTCAGTATCAGAAAAAATGGTAGAAACCATTGTTAAGAACAAAATTTATGAACATGTAGATAGTCATGGTTTAATGGGAGACAGCCAACATGGCTTTGGCCAGGAAAGGTCTTGTCTTACTAATCTATTATATTTTTTTGTATGTGTAAATAAACAGGTAGACAAAGGTGGGTCGGTCGTTGTAGTGTATCTGGATTTTCAGAAAGCCTTTGACAAGTCCCTCATGAGAGACTCTTGACAAAATTAAAAAGTCATTGGATAGGAGGAGGCAGTGTACTATTGTGGATCAGAAACTATTTAAAAGATAGAAAGCAGAGGGTAGGGCTAAATGGCCAATTTTCCCAATGGAGAAAGGTGAATAGTGGTGTACCCCAGGGATCTGTGCTGGGTCCGCTGCTTTTTGACATATTCGTAAATGACCTGGAAATGGAAATAAGTGAGGTAATCAAATTTGCAGATGACTGTGGTCCCCTAGCCTGGGCCCAAGAGCTTACAGGCGTAGGGTCGCCTTTGTATGTCCTTAAATGAAGCTTTACTATTTGTTCCCAGCAAAGAACTCTGGTAGTTTGACTATTTGCATTCAAAGACAAAGTAGTTGTGCAACCGTTGGTTGAGGCAAACAAGAATATTTATTTTTTTGTGGGTTTCCAAAATGCATTAAAGTTCTGAACACAGGTAAAAAGGATACTTCTCCAACACAAAGAAACAAGGATACTGGAACTGAGGAAAACTGAACTCAAAGCTTTCTGACACAAGCTGCTGTCTTCAATAAGCAAATTAACATCTCACAGCACAGCTTTGTTTAAGCACCTTCAGCAGAGGTAAACTTCTTCTCTTAACAAAAACTTCTTTACTTTGGGGAAATGCTTATTAGATACAAAAGCTGGTTAAACACTTCTTCTCAGCAAACGTTTCTTTCTTTAGCCCTGCTCTCAGGTTTTCATACTTCCTTAAAACATAGAGAGCAGTCCCTCGGAGACACCTCTGAATTAGACTGTGACTCACAGAAATCAACCTGCATAGGTTCTTGGGCTACAGCTTGCTTGTCACTTTCTCTGGCTTCAAAAGCTTGTTCAAACTTCTTCCCTTGTAAGAACTTACAGAATTCATTCCATAACTTTTCTTTCTGAGAGGGAACATTTACATTAGGAGAGGGAGCTGGAACACTTCCCTTAAAGTCTCTATGGTGTTCAAATCCCCTTCCCTGCTTTCGGCTGGGCTCTGGCTCTTTCCATAAAGAAGTGTATTCACCCACCTTCTAGCAGTTGAAGATTGTAACACGGGGTCTAGAACTCTGGACGTTGGAACTTGTTCCACGTGGGCTGTAACCTTCCCAGCTAGGCGTCTGCTGGCTTCAGCTTTAGGAGTATTATTCAGAGACAGTGTGCTTCCCTTTTCACCGGTACCATCCAGCAGCTGGAAGACAGACTTCCCTTGTCCTTCTCCTTTCCTTCTTCTCTGAGCTCTCCCCTTTCTCTGAGGTCTCTCTTCCTCCTGGGAACTCTCTTCCCCCTGGGAACTCCACTCCGTCAGAGATCTCCTCTCACTCAGGGACTCTCCTTCCTTCAGGATTTCTCCTCTGCTCAGGAGTTTCTTCCTCCTCAGGTAATCCTCTCCCTTCAGGTACTTCTCCTCTCTTTGTTCCACCTCCTCAGGGACTTTTCTCCCTTCAGGTTTAAAAACGCTTTTCCTGACTGCCACACCCTTCTGTTTGCACATGTGCCCGTAATCAGCCTCCAAGCCTGGCTCTACGTCAGAGCTTGGGCGTGGCTTAGCTTCAGCAGAGAGCTGGTTTTTTTCTCATGCTTGCTTTTCTAGCTCTGTGCAAACCTGGCTTGTCACTTGTTTTAAAGGTACAAACAGCATTTTCTTCTGTTTCCATTTTCTCATGGCAGTTCTCATCACCACATGACACAAAATTATTCAAAGTTGTTAAAACCTAAGAGGATTGTGAAAAACTGCAAGAAAACCTTAATAAACTGGAAGACTGGATGTTCAAATAGCAGATGAAATTGAATGTGGACAAATGTAAAGTTATGGACCTAGGAAAGAACAACCCACACTATGGTTACATGATGCAAGGTTCCATATTAGAACCACCACCCAGGAAAAAGAGTTAGGTGTCATCGTGAAAAACACATTGAAACCCTCCGCCCAGTGTGCAGCAGCATCCAAGAAAGCAAATAGAATGCTATGAATCATAAGGAAAGGAATGGAGAATAAAACAAAGGATATTATAATGCCTCTGTATCGTTCCATGGTGCAACCACAACTTGAGTATTGTTTGCAATTCTGGTTGCCATATCTTAAAAAGGATATAGCAGAATTAGAAAAGGTACAGAGAAGAGCCACCAAAATGATAAAGGGGATGGAAGTATACCCCTATGAGGAGAGGCTAAACGGATTAGGGCTCTTCAACTTGGAAAAGAGACGGCTGAGGGAGATATGATAGAGGTCTATAAATTACTGAATGGAGTGGATCGGGTAAACGTAGATCAATTGTTTACACCATCAATATGTAGAAAGACATGGGGACATGGCAATGAAGCTACAGTGGTTACCCATATAAGACTAATGAGAGAAAATATTTTTTCACTCAAACATAATCAAACTCAGGAATTCGTTACTGGATGATGTTGAAAAAGCTGTTAGTGTAGCTGAGTTTAAAAGAGGTTTGGACAAGTTCCTGGAGGAAAGGTCCATAAACCATTATTAAAGGGGACCCAGGAAATACACTGCTTGTCCCAATACAAGCATTGTGGAACCTGTGTCTTTTGGGGAAACTGCTAGATACTTGTGATCTAGATTGGCTACTGTTGGAAACAGGATACTGGGCTTGATGGACCTTGGTCTGACCCAGTATGGCATATCTTATGTCCTTATGTTCCCGGAATTGCGCAACTCGGGACTAAAATCCTGAAAAAAGGCTGTTTTTGCTGTCTTTAATTTTTTGTGCGCCAGCTCTCCTAACTTTTGCAAGACTCCGCTCTTCGAAGGTAATTGCATAAATTCCCGTGGCGTTGACGCACATTGCAACGCACATATTTCATGAAGCGTAAGTGTGAGAGATGCGCATCAGATCTAGGCGTGAACAGTTCTGCCAGTGCTAGAGTTGGTGTAAATTCCCGTATTGAGATTTGTAAAGTACACATGCAAGTTATAGTATTTTATAACTTAAATGATTAAATGTGCACTCCACACAAGCTCCGCCCATGTTCCACCCCTGGCCATGCCCACACCAAGAGTACGCACCATTGACCTTTCGTGCACCAGCCTACATTTCATGGTAAAGACCCATCCGTGCACATAAGTCATTTACAATAGGTGCGTACTCTTGGTGTGAGCCTTGCACAACTCCTTATAAAATTACCTCCTTTATGTCTAAAGTTTAGCACTTTCGCCAAAATATGGGAGCTCTTCCTCCAGGTGGAGGGGAGTTGCCAGATACTCTATGTACCCTCTCAATGACCATATCTTCTGGAAGGTTGTAATTTAGGAACTATTTAATTAACTTTTCTACATGCCTTCCAGCACCCCTGTGTTGCAGATATTGCAGCGCTGAAAACGAGTCTGTGAATTATCAGTCTTTTGCACCAGTTACTGCACCATCACACCCTGAGAATCAGTCTTGTTTTAGTATTAATATTTCCTCTACCATCTGTCACTCCCCGCTGGTCTCCCTCGGTATTATCTTTCTCCTCGTCTATCCATTCAGTACTCTACTGCACGGCCGATTGTCTGCCAGTGAAGAGATTTTACTCCTCTTCTAAAATCTCTTCACCGGCTCCCCTTCCACTTCTGTATCAAATTCCGATTTCTTCTTCTAACTCATAAATGCATTCACTCCACTGCCCTACATTTCCTTTCCTCTCTTCTTCCTCCCTGGTGAACTCCGCTCCTCAGCTGCTCGTCTTCTCTCGATGCCCTTTTCTTCCACGGCCAACTCCAGGCTTCAGTCTTTTCATCTTGCTGCTCCTTATGCCTGGAACAAACTTCCTGTTTCTTTACGTCAAGTCTCTTCTTCTCCCCCCCCCCCCCCTTTTCAAATCTATGCTAAAGGCTAATCCCTTATTCTCCTTGTTTCTTCTGTCTTGACTAGATTGTGAGCTCTTTGAGCAGGGACCGTCTTCTTTATGTGTTTGTGCAGCACTGCATATGCCTTGCAGGGCCGTAGCAAGCCATAATTGCGCCCCGTGCTATTTCCCCATTTGTCGCATCCCCTCCCCCTCTTGCTGGTTGCCTGTCCCCCCTCCCCCCGCGTTGCCTTGCCGCCACTTTTTTGTTTTCTCGGAGGCAGCAGCGGCAATGAGGCAGACCCGCATTTTTAGGCAGATCGGATTCCTCCTTCCTTTTTCTGATGTAGGTTGCATCAGAGGAGGGAAGGGACCAGGCCAGCCGTTCAAAAATGGATCTTTGCAATTCGGCGTTTGTATGGCTGGCCTGGTCCCTCCCTCCTCTGATGCAACCTACATCAGAGAAGGGAAGGAGGAACCCAACCTGCCTGCAAATGCGGGTCTGCCTCTCTACTGCTGCCACCGCTGCCTCCAAGAAATCAAAAAAATAGCAGCGGCGGCGGCAGGGCACGCGGGGGGACGGGCCGAGGCCAGCAGCTCGACATGCGCCCCTAATCCTTTTGCACCCTGTGCGGCTGCACTGCTCACACAGGGCAAGGTACAGTGCTGACGCCTTGTAGCACTATATAAATAATCAATAATCGTAGTAGTAGACACACGATGCTCCATCTGCCCTACTCTGCAACTTCTTTAATCTTTGCTCTCACAAAAGAAAGTTTCATTTGGATCTGACTCGACCTTTCATGCAAGATTGTACCATTGAAAGTGATGATTCTAATGATGAGTTTGCCTTAGGCCATGCTGTTAACCGAGCTGGGAAAGGTCTCGTCCGAGGCCGTTCCGGCACCATCTTGTAACATCATGTTCTCTTGCATTGTTTGTGGTCATGTTGATTTCTCGGTCTTCGTTGTCAAACTCAAGTTTTAATCAATGTTTTTCTGACCTGCTCTCACCAACTTGCCATTAGCTGAAATCCAGTATGGGATGTCTAGTAGAATTTCATCTGGATGTCATTCAAATAGCTTAACTCGGCCAGAGATCCTTCAACACACATCATTCCTTTAGATCTGCATCACATGACCAGCCTTGCCTTGAACTTCTGAGAAAGACAAGCTAAATCCAGTTCCCTTTCTCCTTCCTCCTTTCCTTTTTCCCCCCTTTACCTCCAAAAATATAATTGTTTAATTTCTTATTTACAGGAGACTACTTTGGTATTTTGATGGAAGAGAAAGTGACAGGCTTCCCATTTAATGTCATGGAGAATCCTATGTACTGGGGAAGTACAGCCAACTACCTGGGATGGTCTCTCATGTGAGTATGACTTAACTGTGATTGGGGCCCTCAAAGATCCAGCAACTCTGTTTTTGTTCTCAGACTGAGATTTTGCTTTCGGTTGTGATCTACTACCCAACTACAAGATGTTGGCCCATCAGGTTCATTGAAACATGAATGAAGAGGCAACATTCACCCACAAAATGATAACTGAACGCAAACAGGTTAAAGAAAACAGGAAAAAAACTGTATATCATCACAAGAATTCCAAGGCAAATTGAAAAAAATATCAGTGTATATATACATAAGTGGGTGTCCCCTTAAGCAGTGTGTGTTTCTGAAGTTTCTTACATATCTGAAGAATATTCAGAACTCCTGTAGTGTTCTTCAGAAGCTACCCTACTGATGTATGTTTCAGTAGGAAGAATCGAATAATGGTCAGACGCTACCCTCACCGGAGATCCAAGGTTAGCCTGTCCTCCTCTCTCCCACACTAGTGCCTCCATCTTTCTTTTATCAGTTTTATTTCTCTTCCCTTCTTTGGTATCTCTTTTCACTCCTTTGTAGCTTTTCCCATATCCAAGACCGAACACAGTTTAGAACAACTTTCCAGAGGGTAGCCATGAGTCAGTACTGATTCGGAGGCACTTAACAACAGCATCAGTTCTCACCTACATCTTCCTTGCTTTTACCCTTCCATCCCCTTTGCTTCCTCTGCCTATTCCTCCATCTTCACATCATCCTCTATTCCTATGACCTTCTCCTGCTCACCCTTGGCCTTCACCAATCTCCATTCTCTTCTTCTCTCAAGATTATTTGCATAAGTGCAAGCTCTTTCCCCACCGTCTCAGGAGCACCTCTTCTCACCATAGGCGGCAGGTACATGTCTAGGGCCATTACAGGTATGTTTTACCCATACATATGACAGTCAGTTTTCAAGTAGCCTATTTCAGTGGGTAAGGCTAGGCACTGCTTTATTTGGAGAAATAGCGTTCAAAATTGCCCTGCAGCAGATAATTCCTTTTATTTAACAATATAAAATAGATACAATTAATAATTCAGTTGTGTTGAGATGTCCTCGAGAGCAACTTTCAAAGGCCATTGACCTGTGTAACTGTCTACCTCTATGCATGCCGATCCACGGCGCCCATACCACGGCCTGCAAGGTGGTGGTGGCGGCGGCAAGAAGGCCAAACAAGTGCCGACAGGAGAGGTGGGCAAAGATCTCTGCGAGCACATTTTCCTTTAAAAATTGCAGCAAATTTCATGTTCTGACTGCGAGCCTCAAGCTTAGTTAGGATGTAGCCTTCTGCTTGACGTGTTAGGAAATGATTGATGCGCTACTTCATCACTCTTCTATTGTGGTGGAGTGTTTTCGATGGTCTTGCTGTGATTCATTTGTTTTTTTCATTCTGTAAGCTGCCTTGAAGTGATCGTACCAAAAGCAGTTATACCAAATACAATAATGAATAAAAATAAATAAATAAATACATGTTCTTATTTAATTTCCTTACTCCGTAGTTTTTTGCTCTGATGTATATCACCTTGAAGACCATGCTGACAGCACAAGTCAAACTGAAAAGCATCAAGCATGGTGCATGGTCTTGACGACTCGTGTATAGCTCATGCACACAGAGTTCAGTTTCTTCTCCTTGCTTTTCATTGTCTCTCACCCCTCAGGTTACGCCCATTTTTTTTTCCATTTTGATATTCTAAACCGCTGTGCCCTCATTACTTATTTATCTGTGCTGTATCCACACAGTGCCACACGTTTGCTTTCCACCTCCTCCTGATTTGGTAAAGCATTCTTCTTTTCTGTTTGTTGTATATTTAAACAGATACTGTACCTACTGAAATATTTATATAATGTGCATCTCTCGTTACACAGTGCTTTTAGCCCCGGCTGCCAGAGAGTGCTCGATAGTGCAGGAAATTCATTTAAAAAAATGCTTCTGGGATTAGGAATTTGGAGAGAGTTGGATTGTGAAATGTACCAAAAAGAATTAGGATATTTTATTTTGTGCCTGGGTCTTTGTAGGCGAGGTCATGTGCTGTCTTCACTTTGGAGAGCAGTTTACCTCTCCCCACCTTTTTGGTACCCTGCACCCTTCGTTAGGGATGTATTTTGTGCACCTCTGAGCATCAGTTATAGATGCGTACAAACTCTGGCTGTGGGACTTGCCAAAAATGGGGGTACTGTAAACTGAACTAGAAAGAGTCAGTGTGATCTAAAGCAGGGACACACTTAGCCAGTCATGTTTTCAGGATAACCACAATGAATATGCATGAGAGAGATTTGCATTCACTGCCTCCATTGGATGCAAATCTCTCTCATGCATATTTACTGTGGTTATGCTTGGTGTGTCCTGAGGACTGGGTTGACAACCCCTGATGTAACTTGTCAGATTAAAAAACAAATATCAGTGCTTTGCTTAAATTCCTAAATTTTAGGAAAATTTTCAGCCACGTTAAGGTATCTAAGTTTTTAGCTGAAAATACTTCTAAATTTAGCCTTAGATTTAAAGCCCAATTTTGTATAGCTCATCTAGGTAGGAAAAGGAGCATCCAGGTCTGGACAGTCAGGGCCGGCCTGTCCATTGTGCGAGAATGTTGTTCGCACAGGGTCCCACGTAAATTTCATTTTCACACAATGGATGGCTTCAGAAGTGAGCTGGGGAAGCCCGCACGAGGCCTCCGCTCCCTCACACTGGCAGCTGTGTTACTGTGAAGCGCACAAGCGCCAGGAAATGCCCTTTGACCTTTCCCGGCATTCAACGTGCTTCAAAATAACACAGCTGCCAGCGTGAGGGAAAACATCGCTCTTCACACTGGCGGCTGTGCAGAGGTGAGCCGGAGCTTCACGCGGGCTTCCCCGGCTCCCTCTGAAGCAATTTAAACAGCTGCAGGGCTCTTCGGGGGTGTCTAGGATAGGACAGGACAGGAAATGGCTGATTGGGGGAGCTTGGACTGGAAATGGCTGATGGTGGGCTAAGATTGGAAATGGCTGATGGTGGGTGAGGACTGGAAATGGACAGATAAGAGGGGATAGGAGAATGGGCCTAGAAGGGAGCAGATGCTGGGTGGGGCTGGAACTAGAAGGGAGCTGTTGTTGGGGGAGGACTAGAAGGGGATGGGACTGGGGAGTGAAGTTGGAGAAGGGGAAAAGATATTTTTTGTGGGAGGGAAGAAAAATCTACGATTGGCCGGGTATTGGGTGAGTAAGTGGGGATTGAGGATGGAAGGGTGAAATTTGAGTGGATGAAAAAGGAATAAAAGAAAGAAATGGAGGAAAGAGGAAAAAGGGGAAAGATCAGTGTGTTAGAGGCAGATGTAGAGAGAGAATGGAAAAAAAACTAGAAGAGAGAAGAAAGGTCAAATGGACAGCAAACAATGGAGAGTTAGCTGAAGCCTAAGCGCAAATGAACAGGTAGCGGACACCATAAGACTCTGAGCAGGTACAAGTGCCAATACACAAATTTTGTGACGTATGTATATCTTTCCGACCTCCCCCCCCTTCAAAACTGTGTGCATGGCACGGATATAGACTTTTAAGTAGTGTTTTTTTTAGAATTGAGGCCAAGATATGTGCAGAAGCCAACAATCCTTCTAAAAGGCTTGTTGCTATAACTGTTTCATTGTAAACCGCTTTATCTCCAGGAACAAGCAGGAATGTAGTCTTCACATATGGGTATCATCGGCACCGACGGAGCCTGTGCGGGAATGCTCCCCAGCGTCCAGTAGGAACACTTTTGGGAATATCCCTCATCACATGCGCGCTGCCTTCCAGTCTTTCTAACTGTCCCTCTTCAGTTCTTCGTTTTCTGCGGAGCCGACAGGACACAATCCCTGTCACCGCAGAAAATTTCTTCTTTAAACTTGTTTTCTTGTGGTTGCGCCTGCCTCCGCACGACACCTACTGGTACCGCCGGTTCTTTCTTCTTTTTACAAAAAAAAAATATATTTTTTTTTTGAACAGTTCCTCTTCAGAAACTTTTTTTTTTGGTGTTAGGTGCCATTTTGGGCATTAGGCCCCATTTTTCCCAAAAGATGGAAAAACCAGCTAGTGGTTTTAAAAAACGTACTAAATGTGGCGGTACCATCACCGACACCCATGACTGATATCTAAAATGTTTAGGCCCTGACCATTCTCCATCTGAGTGTTCCTCCTGTATGTGGATGACTAAAAGGGGAAGACAGAAAAGCTCGGTACCCTCTTTTCTTCGGATACCAGGTCTATTGCATCGACGTCTTCAAGAGCCTCATCTTCCTCCCATGGATCTCAGGTAACTAAACATAAGAGCCGGTCCTCAAAGGGTAGCTCTCCTTCAAAGCATCGAGAGGCCATTGGCATTGCCCTTGCGGAAACTACACAGGCAAAACAGCCCCGGCGGGAGGCTTCGGCTTCCAAAGCAACAATGGGGTTCCAGGATGTTCTCGAGGTTTCGACCTCGGCAGAACTACTGGTGCCATGCTCAGGGGTTCCGGCCGCTTTTACCGGTACAGATACCCAGGTATTGGCAGCGTCGATAGACCAGAGATTCCACACTATCGAGCGCAGTCTTGCAGCTCTCCTTACAGCTGCGGTACCATTGACACCAGTGGTTCAACGGGCACCGGTACTGACAGCGGTACCGATGCTGGTACCAGCACTGGTACAGATACCGGGACCAGCACTGACGGTACCAGCCCCGGTGGGAATCCTTCCCATGCAGACTTTTTCTGGCATCGACAGATCGGTACTGGACCAATTCGGTACCGACTTCGATCAATACCGAGACCATGCTTTGCATGAACATCAGGATCAGAGATACTTCGAATCCTCCGATTCCAATGACTCTGATAATTCTGCCGGTACCAGAGTGTTTCTCCCGGAAGACTCCCAATGCAGAATGTCTCCTCCGGAAGACATGTCCTTTCAGGATTTTATTTGTGATGTGGCCCGAGGCCTTTCAATCACGGTAGCTCCTGAAAAAGAACCTAGAGCAAAGGAATTGGAAATTCTCTAATACCCTAAGGCTCCCAAGGAAGCAGCCACTGTGCCCATTCATGAAATTCTTCATGATTTGATGCTCAGAATGTGGGAGACACCTTTGACCACATTTATTTTATTTATTCACATTTATATACCGCATCTTCCAAGAGTTCAGTTGCGGTTTACAGTTAACAATAATTAACAAATCAAGTTTGTTTTACATGGAACATTGCAATAATACAGAACTTATTTACAAGGAACATCATATAAAGTATAGAACAAACAATGTGGTATAATACCGAACAGTGTGGAAACTATATACAAGTTATATATGAATATATATACATGGATTACATGGGGGAGGTCAGAAGATCATCATTGGAGAGTGCTATCTGTATAGGTTAAAGGTTTATTGCATAGAGCAACCGGATTGTCTATTTAACCTTTGTCTATTGTAGATATTGAGTTATTTATGTTATAATGTTTGCTGAACAGATAGGTTTTCAGTTTCTTGCGTAGTTCTGTGATCTCTGTTAGCTTTCGTAGCTCCTCTGGAAGGGAATTCCAGATAGTAGGGGCTATGTGCGAAAATGCTCTATTGTTTGTTGATTTGTGGGCTTTTGTAAATTCTTTCGGGATTTTTAATCTGCTTAGTTGTCCTTTTCTGTGTGTAGGCTTAGCTGGTTCTTTGTGTATTAAGTCACATAACATGGATGGGGCCAGATCATATAAGGCCTTGAATGTTGTTATTATTGTTTTGTAGATTATTCTACTTTGAATTGGTAACCAATGAAGGGAGGCTAGTATTGGTGATATGTGTTGAAGGGAATTGATTTCAATGTGATTCTGGCTGCAGCATTTTGTGCGAATTGCAATCGTTTAATGCTTTGTTTTGTTAAGCCTATTAGGATTAGATTGGCAAAGTCAAAGTGAGGGGTTATTGTGGCCTGTATTATGTTGATAAAGTCCTGTGTGAAAACTAGTGGACGAAGTTGTTTAAGAGTTTTAAGTTTGAAATAGATTTTCTTTATGGTATTGCTGATGTGAGTTTCCATCGTAAGGTGTGTATCTAGCATGACACCTAGATATCTTATTTCCTTTTTTATTTTGATTTCTTGGTTTTGGAGTCTTATGTGTGATGGAGGGATATAGGTTCTGTTCTTGGTTACGATTAGAACTTCGGTTTTAGCGTGATTTATGTGGAGGTTTTGTGTTTTTAGCCAAGTTGTGACTTCATTATAGCAATCCGATAAGAGTTGAAGCGGTAGGTTGGGAATTGTGAATGGAATATAGAGCATAATATCATCTGCGTAGAGATGATATTTTACTCCAAAGCTTTTGAATATGTTGCAGACTGGTTTTATGTAAATATTGAAAAGTAGAGCTGACAGCGCTGAGCCTTGAGGTAATCCAATTTCTTGCTTGTAGGTGGTGGAGTTTTGATTTCCAATTCTTACATTTTGTGTTCTATCAGTTAGATAGGATGAGAACCATTTGTGTACTGTAGAGTTTAATCCTATTTGTTTTAAGTTATTGAGCATTATTGTGTGGTGTACGCTATCACACATCTCCTCATTCTAGGAGACTCGATACCATGTATCGAGTTCCACCATTTCCTGTTTTTCAAAAGACTCAGCTGCCACACCTTTCAATGGTAATGGAGTCAGCCATGCGTAGGATGAAAAGTGCAAAGAGACATGCATCCAATCCTCCAGGTCGTGAATGCAGGACTCTTGACGCTTTTGGAAGTTTAACTATTCAGGCTTCCATGCTTTCAGCTAGAATCAGCTCATATATTTTATATATGGGAATGTTCCTCAAAGAGTTCACAGGAGATTTGGAGCTTATGAGCCCCCTTCTCCCTGAGGACAAACGACAGGACTTTCTCACTCTGGTCAAGCATGCTCAAGATGTCTCCAAGTTTGTAAACTGTGCAGCCTTTGACTGCTTTGAATGCATCAGCAGAACCTCTGCTATTGCCATTGGTGCACATCGGATTGCCTGGCTTCAGGCATCAGACTTGGAGATTTGGGTACAGGATAAATTGGGAAACATCCCTTGCACAGGAGAAAACCTCTTTGGCAAGAATTGGTAGGAGAAGGCTAATGAGAAAGATACTGACAATCTCACTTTAGACAGATTTTGAAAATCTACAGCCACTCCAGCCAAAAAGAAACCCTATAAAAACCCTTTTTCAGCACAAAAAGGAAGTTTTATCCATCCTTTACCCTGCAAGGGCAAGCTCACTGTCAAGTTGCCCAGAAGGGTCAACAACAACATTCCAGACAAAAGAAGCCAAAAGGCCTTAGAGCTCAACCAGCTCCACAAGCCCATCCCCCTAAAGGGCTTTGACTCCTTCATAGAGAACTTAGTCTTCCTGCTTCTGAAGGGGCCAGAACCCCTAAACATTCCAGGCAGGTTGTGTCATTTTGCCAAAAGACGGCACCAAATAACAACAGAAAACTGGACTCTGTCCATTGTGGGAGGAGGGGTAGAAGCTTCATTTTCACAGTATGCCCACTCCTACAATCGTAAGACAGTTCAATTCCCAAACTTCTATAGGCAGTCTACTGGATCAAGAGGTCTCAACACTCCTTGCTCAAGGAGCAATAGAGGAGGTGCCCATTCTTCAGCAGGGTGCAGGGTTCTACTCCCCCTATTTTCTTATTCCAAAGAAAATAGGAGGACACAGACCCATTCTAGACCTCAGAGAATTGAACAAATATCTGTTCCGAGAAAAGTTCAAAATGATTTCTCTGGGAACTCTTCTACCATACCTTCAAAGTCAGGATTGGTTTTGTTCTCTAGATCTAAAAGATGCATATACTCACATTCTGATCCATCCAGATGACAGGAAATTCTTATGATTCCTTTTCAAGGGAAAACATTCCCAGTACAGGGTTCTTCCCTTTGGTCTGGCTTCGGCACCAAGAGTATTCACGAAATGCATGGCAGTAGTAGCTGCATTTCTGCAAACTCTGGGGATATTCGTCTTCCCTTACTTGGACGACTGGCTCATTCGAGCCCCCACAGTTCCAGAAGCCAGATCTGCACTGTCTCACACAATGCAAACCCTTCAATACTTGGGATTGGTCATAAACCTCCCAAAATCCCATCTTGCTCCGTCTCAGTCCCTAGAGTTCATAGGAGCCCATCTAGATACCAGACAGTCAAGGGCTTTTCTCCCACAACCCCGCTGTCTTCATATAATTCAGCTAGCTTCTCAAGCAGCGGTGAAGTCCTCCCTAACTGCTCGAGATCTACTACAACTATTTGGACATATGGCATCCACGGTTCATGTGGTTCCCTACGCTCGCTTTCATATGCGAGCAGCCCAGTGGACCCTATCCACACAGTGGGGACAGGCCACAGGACGTCTGTTGGACAAGATATCAAATTCACGACGACTGATCTTGTCCCTACGATGGTGGCAATCACTGGAAAATCTTCTAGTGGGGTCTCATCTCCAGGAACAAGCAGGAATGAGTCTTCACATATGGGTACTTCGGTACCGACGGAGCCTGTGCGGGAACGCTCCCCAGCTTCCCAAAAAAGGAAAGCTTTTGGGAGCATCCCACAGTGCCTGCGCGCTGCCTTCCCGCCTTTCCTAACCGCCTCTCCTCAGTTTTTCTTTTCCGCGGAGCCAGCAGGTCGTGTTCTTGTCACCACTGAAGAAGTTCTTTATTTTATTTTATTTCTTTGGTCGCGCGTCTGCCTTCTCCGACGTCGGACCGGTACCGCCGGTCTTTCTTTCTTTTTTCAAAAAAAAAAAATATATATATAATAACATATTTTTCCCTCACTTAGTGTGTTTTTCCTCTTTGGGCCTTAGGCCTCACGAGAAAATTTCTCCATGGAAAAACCAGCCTCCGGTTTTAAAAAATGCACTAAGTGTAGCGGTACTATTTCTGTCACTGACATCCATGAATGGTGTCTCAAATGTTTGGGTCCTGACCACTCCATTTTGGATTGTCCGTCCTGCTCCTTGATGTCTAAACGAGGTTTACAGAACCGAGCAGCTAAGCTCCATGTACTGTTTCCCTCTGATGCAGCTTCAGTGGCATCGACGTCTTCCAGGGCCTCTACTTCCTCCCATGGATCTCAGGTAACCAAACATAAATCCAGCCGGTCTTCGAAGGGTAGATCTCCTTCCAAGCATCGAGATGCCTCCGGGCTTGCCCTCGAGGATTCCGCACCGGCAAAACAACCCCGGCGGGAAGCTGCGGCTTCCAAAGCTCCTCCTATGGGGTTACAGGTTGACATCGATGGCACGGCCTCGACCGATCACCTGTTAGAATGCTCTGGGGTACCGGCGCAAACTTCCGGTACCGATTTCCAGGCATTCATGGCGTCGATGGATCACAATGTTCTATCTATGCAGCAGGCTATCACGGCCTTCATTCAAGCTGCGACGCCGCTGATACCACAACAAAACCCGTTGTCGGTATCGGTTCCGGTACCGGCACCAGTGTCGGTACCGGTACCGACTGCATCGACATCAACCAAGATGCCAACTGCAGTGGTTCCCTGTCCAGGGATGCTCATCGGTACCGATGACGCCCGATGTTGATACCACTCGATACGCGTATCGAGCTTTGGAAGAGCACCCTGACAGGCGATACTTTGATTCCTCTGAAGATTCTGATACATCGGAGGAGTCTCCTGAAGTATCCATAGCCCTTCCTGAAGAGCCGCCTTCTCCAAAAAGAAGGATGTCTCCTCCAGAGGACTTGTCCTTTCAAGACTTCATAAGAGAAGTAGCTAAAGGACTTTCTATTTCAGTAACCTCTGAGTCAGAGCCTAGAGCTAAAAAATTGGATATTTTAGGTTATTCTAAGGCTCCTAAGGAGGCAGTCACCTTGCCAATTCATGAGATTCTTTATGAGCACATGGTTGACTTATGGGAGACTCCTCTCACTATCTCTCCTCATTCTCGAAGATTGGACACTATGTACCATATCCCCCTTGTCCTGGTTTTCATAAAACACAGCTTCCTCACCATTCTGTTGTGGTGCAGTCAGCTATGAAAAGGATAAAGAGTGCAAAAAGACACTCCTCTGCCCCTCCAGGAAGAGAATGCAGGACCTTGGATGCTTTTGGTAGGAAAATCTTCCAAGCCAGTATGCTCATTGCCAGAATCAACTCCTATAGTCTTTACATGGGGATGTTTCTGAAAGAAGTTGCAGAGAAACTGCACACTTTCCTCCCTTTTCTTCCAGAGGATAAAAGGGAAGAATTCCTTATTTGGCTTAAGCATACTCAAGACATTTCAAAGTTTTCCAACCGTGCAGCTTTTGACTCCTTTGAGGGTGCCAGCAGAGCTTCGGCCATTGCCATAGCTGCTCGCAGAATTGCTTGGCTCCAAGCTTCTGATTTAGAACCTTGGGTCCAGGATGACTTAGGAAATCTTCCCTGTACAGGTGAAAATGGCAAATAAAGGCCACTCAAATGGATGCAGAAAATTCTGCTTTGGATAGACTTTCAAAGTCAACCTCCATTCCTGCCAAGAAAAAACCTTTCAAGAAGTCTTTTTTCAAGAAGGGCAGATTCCCTTCTACTTCTGGCCAACAATCATCTACAGGTCGCTTTGCTACTAAGCGTCAGCAACCTAAACAGGCCAGGCCTATGTCTACAGGGGCTGCTGCAACTCAGCAGTCCCAACCCCCTCAGGGTTTTTGACTTGAAGCTAGAGAACTTAGCCTTTCTGGCTCTAAAACAGCCAGAGCCTCTCACCATTCCAGGAAGGTTAGCTCATTTTGCTCCCAGATGGGAGCAAATTACAACAGAGCAGTGGACCCTCTCCATCATAAGGGAGGGCTACAAGCTTCATTTCTCAAACCTTCCTCCTCACACCATGGTGAGACACTTCAATTCTCCAACATCTCTTCTCGACCTTCTAGGTCAAGAGGTGGCTACCCTTCTTGCCCAAGGAGCAATAGAAGAAGTACCTCTTCTTCAACAAGGGTCAGGGTTTTACTCCCCCTATTTTCTCATCCCAAAGAAAACAGGGGGCTACAGACCCAAATTAGATCTCAGAGAATTGAACAAATTCCTATACAAGGAGAAATTCAAGATGCTTTCTCTGGGCACTCTCCTTCCATACCTTCAGTCAGGATTGGCTTTGTTCTCTAGATCTCAAGGATGCGTACACACATGTCCTCATCCATCCTTCACACAGAAGGTTCCTCCGTTTTCTTTTCCAAGGAAAGCATTATCAATACAGGGTGCTTCCTTTCGGTCTGGCCTCTGCTCCAAGAGTGTTCACCAAATGCATGGCAGTAGTAGCTGCCTTTCTACGCACTCTGGGGGTATTTGTTTTCCCATACCTGGATGACTGGCTCATCCGAGCTCCATCCCAGTCAGAGGCCCAGACTTCCCTGGACTGCACAAGGTGCATCTGCAGTATCTGGGACTTGTGGTAAACCTCCCAAAGTCCCAGCTCACCCCTACTCAGTCTCTAGAGTTCATAGGGGCCTGGTTAGATACTACCACTGCAAGGGCCTATCTTCCTCAGGCCCGTTGCCTACGCCTAGTACAGTTAGCCTCCCAGATTCAGTCAAAGAGCCATTTAACTGCCCGGGAGATGCTGCAACTGCTAGGCCACATGGCATCCACAGTGCATGTGGTCCCCTATGCTCGCCTTCACATGAGAGCAGCTCAATGGATTTTGTCCACCCAGTGGACTCAAGCATCAGGGGCTCTGTCAGACAAAATAGCAACCTCCAGGCGCCTCTTTTGGTCTCTCCAGTGGTGGAAGTCCACCCAAAATCTTTTGCTGGGGTCCCCCTTCCAACAGTTGTTGCCCCAGGCAACCCTCACAACAGATGCCTCCCAAACAGGTTGGGGAGCTCATCTGCAAGACCTCTCCACCCAAGGCACTTGGTCTCCACAGGAGACCTATCTCCATATCAACCACTTGGAGCTCCGAGCAGCTTTTCTAGCTCTCAAGGTCTTCCATACCCTGCTCAGCTACAAGACAGTCCTCATTCATACGGACAATCAAGTAGCCATGTTTTACATAAACAAGCAAGGAGGAACTGGCTCTCTGTCGCTTTGCAACAAAGCTTTAAGATTGTGGGCCTTCGCCAGAGAGCACCAAATCCATCTCCTGGCCGTATACCTCCCAGGAATCCAAAACTCTTGGGCAGACAGACTCAGTCGAGTTCTGCTTCCACACGAATGGTCCCTGCACATGGACCAAGTAGCCAGGATTTTTCAAATTTGGGGAACCCCGGACATAGACCTGTTTGCAAGTCCGTGGAATGCCAAACTTCCCCGGTTCTGTTCCAGAATTCCGTGTCAGGGAGTTTAGGCCAAGGATGCCTTCCTCCTTCACTGGGGTCAAGACTTCCTGTATGCCTTTCCACCCATTCCCTTGATTCCCAAGACTCTGTTCAAGCTTCAGAGGGATCAAGGATCTATGATCCTCATAGCCCCACACTGGCCACGCCAAGTGTGGTACCCTCTACTTCATCTCTCTCAAGCTCCCTCCCTAGACTTGGGAGCTGCTCCAGACCTTCTGTCTCAGAAGGAGGGGACTTTGTGGCACCCAATCCCCAAGTCCCTTCACCTCAGAGCTTGGTTGCTGAAGGCCTAGACCTTGGTTGCTGAAGGCCTAGACCTTCAAGATTGGAATCTTTCTCAGCAGGTGAAGGATATCCTCCATGCTTCCAGAAAACCTTCTACTAGACGTTCCTATGCTTTTAAATGGAAAAGGTTTTCCATTTGGTGTGCTGAGAAAGGTCTTGACCCTCTAGCACTACCTTTGAATTCTCTATTGGAATATCTCCTGCATCTCTTCAATGCAGGCCTTAAGACGAATTCAGTAAGGGTCCATTTGAGTGCTATTGCAGCATCCCTTAAGCCTATTAATGGACAGCCTATTTCCTCTCATCCTCTTATTGCAAGATTCATGAGAGGCCTAACTTTAACTAAACCTCCCATTAGGCATCCTCCGGTGGCATGGGACTTAAATCTGGTTCTTGGTCAGCTTATGAAGCCACCATTTGAACCCTTAGCCACCACCTCCTTGAAATTTCTTTCCTGGATGGTTATTTTCCTTATTGCAGTCACCTCAGCTCGCCGCATCAGTGAACTGCAGGCCTTAGTGGCTAATCCACCTTATACAAGGTTCCATCATGATAAGGTAGTCCTTAAGACCAATCCACACTTTATGCCTAAAGTGGTTTCACCTTTTCATCTTAATCAAGAGGTGTATTTAACCTGTCTTTTTTCCAGGTCCTCATGCATCAAGTGCAGAGAGGAATCTTCATACCCTGGATTGTAAGAGAGCTCTTGCCTTTTACTTACAAAGGACACAGCAACATAGAAAGTCTTCTCAACTCTTTGTTGCCTTTGATCCCTCTCATTTAGGACTTCCAGTCTCTAAGAGGACACTGTCCAATTGGATTGCTCAGTGTATTTCTTTCGCCTACAAGAGTAAGAACCTTTCTCTGGAAGGCCATGTCACAGCTCATAATGTGAGGGCCATGGCCACCTCTATGGCTCATCTAAATTCTGTGTCCATCGACCAGATCTGTCGAGCAGCCACCTGGGCCTCGGTTCATACCTTCACAGCCCATTACTGCTTGGACAAGGACTCCCACCGGGATGCCTTGTTTGGTCAGGCTGTTCTCAAACACCTGTTCCATGCTTAATCAACTCCTGCCCTCCTTCCCTGGATGGATGCCTGAGATCCATAAGAGGAGGTAGACCCCTTCCCAGGGTCTCATATCCTTGGGGATCTCCCAGGCATCTTTAGCTAGGGAGTCCCCATATGTGAAGACTCATTCCTGCTTGTTCCTGGAGATAGCACAGTTACTTATCTGTAACAGGTGATCTCTGGGAACAGCAGGAATAAGTCTTCACAACCCACCCACCTCCCCTAGGAGTTGTATCTCTCTATCTTTCTTTCCTTCCTCTCTCTCTCTCTTTGTCTCAGCTTTAAAACGCGAACTGAGGAGAGGCGGTTAGGAAAGGCGGGAAGGCAGCGCGCAGGCGCTGTGGGATGCTCCCAAAAGCTTTCCTTTTTTGGGAAGCTGGGGAGCGTTCCCGCGCAGGCTCCGTCGGTACCGACGTACCCGTATGTAAAGACTTATTCCTGCTGTTCCCAGAGATCACCTGTTACAGGTACGTAACTGTGCTTTGTCCAGCAACCCCTATTCAAGGCCACCCTAACAACAGATGCATCACAGGTGGGATGGGGAGCACACGTGCATCATCTCTCTACCCAAGGTACCTGGACACCACAGGAGGGTTGTCTTCACATAAACCTCCTGGAACTCAGATCAATCTATCTAGCTCTTCGAGTATTCCATGCCCAGCTCCAGCTACAAGACAGTCCAAGTCCAAACGGACAATCAAGTAGCTATGTTCTACGTGAACAAGCAGGGCAGAACAGGCTCTCTGTCATTATGCAACGAAGCTTTACGACTATGGGCCCTCGCCAGAGAGCATCAAATTCACCTTCTCATGGTATATCTTCCAGGCATTCAAAACCTTTGGGCAGACAAACTCAGCCGAGTACTGTTGCCTCACGAATGGTCTCTCCACCTAGACCAGGTGATAAAGATATTTCACATCTGGGGAACCCCAGACATAGACCACTTTGCAAGTCCACTGAATGCCAAACTTCCCCGGTTCTGTTCCAGGATTCTGGCTCAAAACTGCCAGGCAAGGGACACCTTCCTTCTTCACTGGGGTCACGACTTCCTTTATGCCTTTCCACCCATTCCCCTCATCCCCAAAACACTCTTCAAGCTTCAGAGAGACAGAGGTCATATGATCCTCATAGCGCCACGGTGGCCACTCCAAATGTGGTATCCCCTGCTTCTACATCTCTCTCAAGCTGCACCTCTGGAGTTAGGCTATGCTCCAGATCTCCTCTCTCAAGAGAACGGGATGCTATGGCACCCGAATCCCCAGTCCCTTCATCTCAGGGTCTGGTTGCTGAAAGCTTAGGCCTTCAGGATCTTAACCTTTCGCAACAGGTAAATGATATCCTTCAGGCTTCTAGAAAACCTTCCACAAGACGCTCTTATGCCTTCAAGTGGAAACGTTTTACTATATGGTGTTCACAGAAGGGATTAAAACCCCCTTATGATACCTTTGGAATCAATACTAGAGTATCTACTTCATTTATCAAATTCTGGTCTAAAGACCAATTCAGTAAGAGTCCATCTTAGTCCAATTGCAGCTTCCTATAAGCCTCTAAATGGACAACCTTTCCTCTCATCCACTCATAACAAGATTTATGAGAGGTCTTCTATTAACAAAGCCTCCCATCAGGCCACCACCGGTGGCATGGGATTTAAACCTAGTTCTCGAGCAGCTCATGAAACCGCCTTTTGAGCCTTTAGCCACTACAACCCTAAAGCTTTTGTCCTGGAAGGTCATCTTCCTAATTACAATCACCTCTGCACGTCGCATTAGTGAATTGCAAGCTTTAGTGGCTGATCCTCATTATACTGGGTTTCAGCATGATAAGGTTGTTCTTAGAACTCATCCACACTTTATGCCAAAGGTGGTTTCGCCTTTTCATTTAAATCAATCAATTTATCTTCCTGTATTCTTTCCGAGGCCTCATGCCTCTAATGCAGAAACGAACCTTCATACTTTGGATTGTAAAAGAGCCTTGGCTTTTTACCTACAAAGAACACAGCAACATAGAAAGTCTTCTCAACTTTTTATTGCTTTTGATTCTAGTCATTTGGGACTTCCAGTCTCCAAAAGAACTCTTTCCAAATGGATTGCACAATGCATATCCTTTTACTTATGAGAGTAAGAGTCTTCCTCTTCAAGGCCATGTCACAGCTCATAACGTGAGAGCCATGGCAGCCTCTATGGCTAACCCTCACTCTGTGTCTATTGATGACATTTGTCGAGCAGCCACCTGGGCTTCGGTATACACCTTTATAGCCCACTACTGCCTAAATAAAGCCTTCTGCCGGGATGCCTTCTTTGGCCAAGCTGTTCTTCAAAATCTCTTCCAGACGTAATTCAACTCCTACCCACCAACCCTGGTGGGATGCCAGAGATCCATGGGAGGAAGCATGGCCCACCTTACTATAGGTGCAGCTTCCTGGGGCTATCTCCCTGGCATCTTCAGCTAGGGAGTCCCCATATGTGAAGACTACATTCCTGCTTGTTCCTGGAGATAGCCTAGTTACTCACCTGTAACAGGTGATCTCCGGGAACAGCAGGAATTTAGTCTTCGCAACCCACCCACCTCCCCTAGGAGTTGTCTCTCTCTGTCTCTATCCTCTCTCCCTCTGTCCTTTCACTCAGCTACAAACTTAACTGAAGAGGGACAGTTGGAAAGGCAGGAAGGTAGCGTGCATGTGCTGAGGGATGTTCCAAAAAGTGTTCCTATTGGACGCTGGGGAGCGTTCTCGCGCAGGCTCCGTCGGTGCCGACGATACTCATATGTGAAGACTACATTCCTGCTGTTCCCGGAGATCACCTGTTACAGGTGAGTAACTACGCTGAATGTAAATAAGGCGGTATAGAGGACCTGTTAAATAAATAAATAAAAAGAGGCTTCGCAACCCAGTCCTCGGGACACATCCAGCCAGTTCAATTTTCAGAATAACTACAATGAATATGCATGAGAGAGATTTGCATACAATGGAGGCAGTGCATGCAGATCTCTCTCATGCATATTCTTTGTGGTTATCATAACAACCTGACTGGCTAGGTGTGCCCTGAGGACTGGTTTGTGAATTCCTGTACTAAAGTGACCTACTTGGTGACTTAGGGGATCAATTTTGGTTTATGCACGTAAAATCTGCTTGTAACTGTGTAAATATAACCATTTAAAAATCCCTTTCCCCTCTCTTCCCATCCTCACATTGGCCAAACTGGATAAAATTGCTCCCTGCACAGATTGAGCCTTGCAGAAAAAGAGTTGGGTTGAGGCCTGCTCAAGGCGGGGTTTGTGCAATGTACTAAATATATATACGAGTGTGTCTGTCTACTACGCTGTACAAATAGATGCCTTAAAATATGTGTGAATATTCAACCACCTCCTCAGTCAGTCAGCTGCAACTGAATATCTGACATTATCCAGTTAAAAAAAAAAATTGTGATTACTCCTGAGGCAACTCTGTGCATCTGAACCAGCTGTTTCCGCCCTCATGCAAACAGGAAATTGGCATCGTGCATCAGAGGGGATGAAAGCAAAAACAGCCCTGCAGTGCCGGAGGTTTCAGTAAGCGCTATGGGGCTTTTTCTGCTGCAGGTCCTGAAAAAAGGGCAGCAGCTGCATCAATGTGGGCGAGAACAGGGGGTTGCGAGGAATGAGGCCTCACCTAGGACGCCTGATAGCCTTGCACCGGCCCTGAGTTTTATATACTACTTTTTCAAATTCTGATGTTCAGTCATTGCTGAGTTTCAAGAGACCCTGCCTATATCGTAAATGGAATAATGTATTAAATGCCGTTTCCTGTAATAAGAGCGCAATGCAGATCAGAAAGTGTGGTATGGCAGCCAGGATCTCCAGTGCCACAAAACATATGAGAGTAGCCAAGATTCCTGTTTTCATGGTAACTGTTATCAAAAGAGCTTCCCTGGCTTCACTGATGATAGGGAGGAACATGATTAGCGATGGCCATTATGGGTAAGCAACAAGTTATTCCAGACCAACCTTAATGCATTTTTTCTTAGACCTTTAGCAATAAGCTTATTATGGGAAATATGATTTACCTCGTTTGGACGTAAAAGATGCATTATTGAATCACAAAAGATTGGATCCCAGTGATAATGTTCTGTGAGTGAATAAGGAGCTGGTGAAAAGGGTCTTAATGCTGCATACGACAATTGGAAAAAGATGATGAGGACTCCCTTGGCGTCTGCTATTTAATAGCGATTGGTGATGACGTTATGGAATGTTCTGTCAGTGCAGCTGAACAGTACAAAACTTTGTGAGAAAACCAAAGACTGGTGGTAGAGATGATGTAGCTATTCGGCAGTGAAGAGCACTGATCCCAGAGACTTCAAGCTGATCACCGCATTTAGGGCTTGGAAAGACTTTCCTTCCCACTGTGCGTCGGAATTAGTGTGTACGTATGGGGGGAGGGGTAACATTTGCTTCCCTCCACATCAAGAGAACTGTTAAGCAGTTTAAAAATGGTTGGGCTTAATGGACTTCTGGTCTTTACATCTGACCAGTTATACAAGTAGGAAATTGTCAGATTAATATTCATTCGTCACAAGCAGCATTTTTTTAAAAATGTCGTCAGCAGTGGTTAAATAAAATAGAAATATTCATCACTAATATCAGCATAGTGGCCAGCACCGACATTATCCGGATAGCGGTGATATTCAGTTCACCTAAGGATAAACTAGCCAGAAAACGTGGGACAGTCTTTTTGCCATCTTGCATTATCTGGGTAGCAGACTAGATACTGCTACTTTCTGTATAATTCTTGGGAATGCCGACACCCTGCCCCAGCACTTACAGATAGTGCCATGACAGTCAGTAACGATTTCCAGTCACAGTCCAAACAGTGCCATTAAAAATTGCTGCATAGACCTGGTCGGTATCATGTATCTGGAAGCACATGAGTGTTTTTAGTATCAGGTTCTGTGTATGTGGGGATCAGGAGAGTTTGTTCCATTTATTATTTAGAAATCTTGTATAAAATGGTATGGTCATATTAATCCATTGAGATATGTAGCTTTTGAGGGCTGCGTTTGGTTGGCAGTCTCTCTAGTCCTTCTCCAAAGATCAATTGAATCTGTGCTGCTTTTCCATTCCTTTTGAACCATGAACAAAAGTATGTGTTTAGCGCTTCTGATTTTTCCTGGTCCCTCCCCCCCCCACGCATTCCTTTTTTCCGCCTCTGTCTTAGCGTTCTACCTCTGCCCTTCTTCCTCCCACCGACATATCTGAAAAGAGTCTTCTCACTTCTTCACTCTGCCACCTTATGTATTCTTTATTGACAATTTAATATACCGCTTTTCAATTCACTATCAAAGCAGTTTATAACTAAAATTGGAGAAAAAGAGCGCCATGATTTGACAGGAGGGAACACTCACAGGAGATTAGAAATAGGCATATTGCAGGATTAGCCTAATTTACTGTCACAGAATTCCTCAGATGTCCCCAAAGAGCAGTGTAAAGAGGTGTATTCTAAGGGTATCCCTCCGTTTTTTTCTAAGAAACGTCAGTATGGCGCATAGAAGGAAGAGAATTCCATAAGGTGGGAGCCATGAAGAGAAATCTGGGAAGTCTGGTGGATTTATGACATACCTGCTAGACGGTAGAATACAGAGACAATTTTCTTGTGCGGCTCGAAGGATGCTCACAAGAACATAAGGAATAATAACAGAAGCTAAATAGGATGGGAAATTATTATGTAAAGCCCTATGGGCTAAGACTAGAATCTTGCATTACACTCAACATCGAAGGGGGAGTCAGTGATACCACATCAACAGTAGTGTGGCATGATCAAATTTGCTGGCATGGGCAAAATGTTCGATTGCCATATTTTGGATTGTCTGGACACACTTAAGTTCAGAAACCTGGATGACAGAATAGATGATGTTACAATAGTCCAGATGGGGTGTGATAAGAGCTTGTATGAGGGAATGTTCTGCAGAGGGATCTAGGTAAGTGCGAATTGCTCAGAACTCATGAAGGCCTAGAAAGGCAGCTTTTGTTAGGGCTGAGACTTGAAAACAGAATTCAGAGTCAATGAAGACCCTGAAATATCTGAAGAAATAGATACTTTGGGTAGCTGTCTTTTATCAACCCCCCTCCCCAAGTCCATCTCTACCTTTTTTAGTCAAATGCATCAGAAAGATCAAGAGATAGTATAAGGGCAACCTTGCCACAGCCGAGAAATCTATGTATTTCACTGAAAAATGCCATTAGATTGTTTTCGGTACAACGACCTTTGCAAAATCCAGACTGGCAAGGGTGGAGAATGTTAGTTTTCTCAACAAAGTCGGTGAGTTGCTGGACTATCAATTTCTCAGTAAGCTTAGAAGACCAGTCAATAGTTAAAGGGTAGCAGAGGAACAAGCTTGGGTTTCTTCAGGATGGTATTGTACCAACGTTTGTGTCCAAGGGGAAGGAACCATTCTGGAGATGAGACTGTGGTTGATGACAAGGTGCACGGTAGGCAAGAGTCCAAGTGACTGCTCTCCTAGCCACTTAGAAGGAATAGGGTGAATGAGTTTTTTCCAGTAATCTGTTTGGACCATGAAGAATTGCTGACAATTAGAAGATGTCATCGGTGCAGGACTGGTACAGAAGGATCCGAGGTTCTGATTCGATACAGAGAGAAGCTGGGACAGTAAGTGTGCTAGAGCTGAAATCTTTGCAAAGGTTAAATATCGTGGAATGGAAGAAAGTAGCAAGAGCATCCACGGAGGGCCCAGACCATGCCTGGGGAAATGTGTGGGTGGAAGAAAGCTTTCTGATGATAGAAAAAAAATTCTTGGGACAATTTATGGAAGTATTGATAAGGTGAGTAAAGTAATGTGCCTTAGCTGAAGCAATCTGGGAACGATAATAAGAATGGGAGTCCTTATAAGATGGATCAGATAAGATTCAGATTTTCTCAGCTGGGGCTTTGTGAGGTGTAGACCAGTGCGTAAAACCAACGATGTCTTCTTGTTCCAGAATATCAGACTGAATGGGGGGAGGGGATGAGATCACTGAAAGCTGTCTGGGGGTAGTATTCCTGTGAGTGCCTGATCTTCCAGTGAAAGTGATTCCAGATCATCAGGGAAATGAAGGTGTAGTAAAGTTAACGAGCTGAGATCGGTGACTGGTAACCTAACTGTGAATGAAGCTCAGGTATGGTTAAGGGCCTTGGTATCCTTACAAACCTCAAGGAGATCATAAAAGAATCTGGATACCTTTTGGGAACCTGACAGATGCTTGGGGCCTGGATTGACCACTGTTGGAAACAGGATACTGGGCTTGACGAACCTTAGTCTGACCCAGTATGGCAATTAGGAGAGCAAATAAGGATCGGTCCAAGGCAGCATCAGCGTGGTAGACTAAAAAGATTACAAAGGGAAGGTAGAGCCAGGGAGAACTAAATCCCAGGGTGTGACTAACTTATGTGTGTTGGTCCTGGTATATACTGAGAGATATCAAGCAGTCTCCTGACCTAAATGGGAACTCTAAAATGGATACTGAAGTCTCCTGCAACCCAGAAAATTAGGATGAAATATTATTGTTCATGCTTCAGCTTTTCCTTGCTACCTCCCCTGCTTCTCTCAGCTTTTCTGTATCTTCTCTCCTGTTTCCGAGCTGTAAATGCTCTATTTTTGCTCTAAATAAGAAAGAACTCCAGTAGAGGTACCCACACCTAACAAATATACATTACCATACTAAAGTGAGACTGCTCCAAACGACTCCTTTCATCCAAATTGCACCTGAAACACTGCAACGTAACATAATTTAAAGGTAAAGCCAAACATACCAACCAATTCCCAGGTTTAGCGCACAGAGGAGGGAACCTGGCTCTTGCTAAAGCACAGGATTATAACCCCCAATACTGTTCTAGTTTTGCTTTAGCCTTTGGTTATTGTGGAGATGTGTTTATTTGCATTTAGTTCACGCCTTTTCATCGGTAGGTCACATTCAGGTACAGTAGCTATTTTGTGTTGACTTAAACCATGGCTAATGGCAAGAGAAGTGTCATCTCTTAATTCTGCAGAATTTTGCTCATTCTGTCTGTGTGTTGTGTGCTGTTAAGTCAATGCTGATGCCTCTCGACCCGTTAGCTATCTCTTTATACATTGGCTGAATTTGTGGGCTTGTGTTGCATTAGTCAGCTGCAGTACTTGAGCAATTGAAGCCTAAGTAGGCCATCAGCTATTTAGGGACGGTTGTGTGTTTCGCGGGAAAGGAGTACTTGAGTTATCAGATGCTAATAAGATTCAAAAGGCAACACTGAAGATCGTTATGCAATTAAGACGTTCAGTGCCAATAAGCAGTCATGCAAATTTGTCCTTGTTTATATAAATCAATCAAGGGACATGACAAAACATTAATTAGGAGGCGATGCAAGTAAACAGCCAAAGGTTGGTACCAGAAAACCTTAGAATAGAACATGGCTCTTAATTACATAGGATCAATCTATAAAAATCAGTGAAGTCAGAACTGAAAGACTGAACCTCCCCTCAGTGATAGAGTTGTAAGCAGTCTTCATCTATGCTTCATCTTCCAAAAAGGAGCAGATCTTGACCTGGAAGCAGTGTTCCCATTAACCTGTACAGGGGGATCTCCGATTCTCTTACCCGTCGGACCCAGCTCCAGGTCTCTCGCGATCGGAACTGTGCAGGGATTGCATGAAACTAAGGTTGAAGCATTACAATATGGATAGAAAGGGAGTCGGAAGCCACAGAGCAGTAGATGGTTCAGTGTTGCAGAAATGGGAAGCAGTATTTATTCCCCTTTTCTTTGTTTATTCCCAAGCATTTTTAAACAGAATGTGATCTTTTCTAATCTTGGTTGAAACTGGTGTCATATTAAGTATTGCTCGATGAGCCATTACTGTGCCCTTCTGTAATAGGTTAACAAAAATTTGGTAAAAACACAAAAGTAGGATCCCAGTTTTACACTTCACTGGCCTGATTTGCAGCAGGCCGTCAAAAATACTAAAATTAAAATTAGTCACTTAACCCTTCCATTGCTTCAGGTACCAACTTAGATTGTAAACCCTCTGGGGACAGGAAAATACCTAGGGTACCTGAATATAATTTGCGTGAACTGAGAAATGTATGAGCTAAATCCAGTAGATGTTTGCAACTAAGCAAAATATTAAGAAATTTCCGCATTGTGCCTGCGTTTTCTAATTGCAGTTTGACGAAACCTGTGCGGTCTGGAAAGCCACCTGGCCCTGCCACCTTATCTGAGGGCAGGCTTTAGAAATGGGATAGGGACTGGAAAGGCCTCGGACAGCATCTTTTGCATAATAACTATGTTAATCCTATAAAAGGTTTTACAGCCAGCTAAGAATCCTAGATTGTTCCTTTTAAATGGGTTGATTTGTAAAAGAACATTAACCCACGTATATTAAAACATCTAGATTATTGTTTAACAAGCATCACTTATTAAAATTCTAAATGAGCTGTTAACACGCAAAATTATGTAAAGCAGATCCTTTAAATGCAGCGCATATCATGTTAACAGATATCCACATGAATGCTGCTGTTTACACAAAACTTTAACTGTGCCTGCAAAAGTGCAGTTAAATGTTCTGCACTAAATGCACATGGAAGTGCAGATTTTAATGCACAAGACTGCAGCTCATTTAAAATGCTGTTCACTAAGGGCCCTTAAAGTGTGTTCAGGAACTGAAGCAGAAAGGTGTTTGTGCATATATTAGACACATGATAACATACGCACACACGCAGCTGAATTAGTTCTGTTTTGAAACTTGCCATAGTTCCCAAAACGGCCTTACTGCTCCAGTTTCTGTTAAAATGTACTTTTTTTGTCCTGAGTTCAGTCCTGTTCTTTTAGACCCAAAGCTGGGGTTTTACACTATTTTACATCCCCTCCCGGTTTAGAGTAACTTCAGTGATTGCAGCGACAGCCCTCGGCAGGGGGCCCTGCAATCATGGAGGGTTGGCACTATATGTTAAGGATGGCATAGTCAAACAAGATAAACATTTGCTAACCTATTACTAGTAATCTGTGACCTATCATTTAAAATGGCCATGGTGCCGAAGAACTGGAGGGTGGCCAATGTAACGCTGGCTTTTAAAAGGTGCTTCAAGAATGATTTGGAAGACTATAGACTGATGAACCCAGGGCCAGCAGAACCATTAGGCAAATGAGGCAGCTGCTTAGGATAGCAGTTTCTAGGGGATGGCAGGGTACGCAAGACTAAACAATAGAGTTTGACAGCCAGGGGTCATAAAGCTTAAGGTTTGCCTAGAACGCCAACACCTTGAACTAATTTTGTGGTGCACAGACATTGCTAGTACGGGGCAAATTGGTGAAACTCTACAAAAATGCTAATTACTAATTATAGATAGATATAGCTTAATGGGAATGAGTCAGTATGGGTTTAGTACAGGCTTGAAGTTTTAAAGGAACAAGTGAATAATGGTGAGCCGGTTGATATACAAATGATAAGTAGAAGTAGTAGTAGGTTATTTAACCTTTCAGTCAAACAAGACACTCCCACGGCTGGCCCCAGAATTGGTTCAAGGTATTGGTGCCCTAGACAGAGCTTCAGCTTTATCCTCTGTCAAAATGTATTCTTTAGTTCGGAATGTTCTGCTCTTTGCTGCCTCTGGAAGGTGCCGCCCTAGGCATCTGCCTAGTTTGCCTGATGGTTGTACTGGCCCTGGGCACACCAGGGAACTAATGACCAGCAGATTGAAAACAAATCATAGAGAGATTTATTTTTTTTCATACAGTGCAAAAGTAAACCGTAGAATTTTTTACCGGAGGATGTGGTCAAGGCAAAAAACATAGCAGGTTTCAAAACAGGTTTACATAAGTTCCTGGAAAAAACATCCATAAAGATTATTAGCCAGGTAGACAAGAAAGCCATTGCTCATTCCTGGAAATGAGCTATGAGAAACGGATGTACTTTTTGGGATATACCAGGTGCTTATGACCCCAGCTGGCCACTGCCAGAGACAGGCTTAATCGACACTGGTCTGAATCAGCATGGATTTTCTTGTGTTCCTATGTAAATGACCATTGTAGAATAACTGAGATTCCCTCCCCCGCCAGGGCTTTGTACCCTGCTTCCTCAGTACTCCCAGGCTCAGCTGACCTAGGGGCAAAAGGCCCTACCTAGCTCTACTACATGCCATTTCAGACCATTGCCACTGAGCCATTGGGCCTTTTGACGTTTACCTTAACTGAACTGAACAACTTAAAATCCTAAACAGAATTAGACAACTTTCAAAAAAGAGCTAAGAAGAGGCTAGTGATCGTGGCAGGGCCAGTAGTAAGTCCCTTCTCTTACATCGATGTGCATTAGCCCTTCTCCAGGAATAAGCAGGAAGTCAGTCCTCACATATAGGCGATGTCGGCACCAACGGAGCCCTCACAGAAGCATCTTCCCGGCTTTCAAAGCATGCCTGGTCCCCTTCCCGCCCAAGGGTGCCAACTTACTCAATCTTCTTTTTTCTGTGGAGCCCAACAAACATCTGGCTTTTTTCCCTAGAAAACGTTGATTAAATTCTGTGAAAAAATTATTTTTCTTTATTCAGTTGTGACCGGTCCCTTTCCCACCTCTGAGAACGCTTTCCCCAGCATCACGTCTCGGAACTGTACTAGTTTTTTTTTTCCCTGGTGCGATTCACGCTTTTGTCCATCTGCTGGCCACTCCGAGGGTCTTCGACCTCGCCGGGGTGCTTTTTCCTCCAATTTCCAGCGGGTTCAAAAAGTGTGATCAGTGCGCTAAAAACATGTCTCTTACTGACACACACAACTGATGCCTCCAGTGTCTAGGGGCCGACCACGACCCGGAGGTCTACTCACTCTGTAAAAAGATGTCCGCAAAGGCCATCCAGCGTCATCAGCAGAAGCAGGACAACATCTTCCACAGGTCAGACTCTACCCTAGTAACTCTGATAGCCAAAACCCTGCATGGGTCCTTAGAGACACATAATGGCCCCGCGGTGCCAGCATTCTGACAAGGGTTCCCCGGACCAGGAACATAGAAAGAAGAAGAAATCTTTGAGGACCTCATCCCAGGACTTGGGCACACCGGGCAACTCTTGCCCCAGTTCACGCAGCCCATGGAGGGAACTCGAGGTGTCAGAGCGAGAACAGCTAGCCAAGGTCCCTCAAACGGACGCAGAGACTTCCTGAAATGGTCCCGGGCCACCGAGGCCTGTCTCATCAAGGACTCCCTCTCCTCACCGACACCAGACCCGGTGACCCCGGTGTCTGTGTCAAAGGCTGCACCTGCTGAGTGGGAAACCAGGATGATGGCATTGGAGCGTAGTCTCACTGCCTTCCTCGCCATGCAGCAGGCGCTGATGCCCGGCACCACCGGGATGTCCGCTGAGACCATGGGAATCTCGTCACCGAGGACTCCCCCAATCGCCGACCCAATCCTCATGAGCCTGAAACCTTGAGTCGATCCTCGGGAGCAGATCCTCCCTGGCGAGCGCTCATGGCTCCGGCCAAGTAGCCACCGCAGATTACCAGGCCCCTGACCAGGGATCTGCATTACAGGCCCAATCAGCTGCCAAGTCCTGTCGGATATATTCGTAGCACAAAAATAAGTTAGACTCTCTGTTGTTGTCTAGGGGAGATAGCTACTAATATACAGCCCAAGGTTCGGAAGTTATTCTGGCAATGAGCCACGAAAGAATTCTGTTCTGCAGATATATATTAGACTTTATTATAGGCAACCAAATAGAAAAATATACACACACACATATCGCTAATTAGCAAAATGAGGTAGACATTTGTTATGGTACAGATGTACACTTGGACAACGTAAGAATTACCGACTAGTAAACCAGACGTCACTGATTCGCTCTGCACTTAGGAGAAGTAAGAAATATATTGCTAACCCCTTTTGCCCATCCAGGAGAGGAGAGATAAGCCGGTACCTTAGCTCCGACGGGCAGAGACAGCTTCGTCCAAGGATGCAGCTGTTAGCTAATGCCGGCTCCAGCCCCTTTCAGAGGCGAGCCGCAGTAGGTCCGAACCGGAGGGATCAGTGAAAGTCTTATCTCAGACCTGTGAAGGACGGCCTAGCCCACACGTCTGGCGAAAGGCTCAGGGCTCAGGAATCAGGTACGCAGTGCACAGCAGCAGGACCGGTGCAGAAGTCTATGTCCAGGTGGGGAGAAAAAAACCCCAACTCCTTCTCTCACCGCTACTTAGAACTAGCTAACTAAAGTTTCCAGCGCAGAATGCAGAATTCTGTGTGAGAATCCTCCGTCATAGGTCCGATGATTGGTTGGCAGCAGGCAGTCTGAGGTGTTCTCAGCGAATCAGAAGGTAGATGATGCGCAGCGTCTTGCAAACAAAGGAGCCATGGTAAAAGTCAGGCAGAAGCAACAGTATGTAACTTCTGGGCATGTACAAGTGTCCAAGGCCAGCCACGGACAATAGCCTCTGTATGCATGCACACTTAGAAACGCTGTGCAAGCAGTTGCATGAAGGACAGGCTTATAGCTGAACACAGCAAAAGTGAAGTGTAGAATCCATCTTGTTTGGTGCAGTTTGGTTCAGGCCTGAGTTGCTGAGCAGGCCAGAGATTTGCATGTAGAATTGCAGGGGTACCAGCCCTACATCTCCCCCCCTTGTAAGATGGAGGATGCTACAAGGGAGTACACTCCATCGTACAAAGCCTAACTAGCAGTACTACCGTGCAGGTCAGAACCAAATGACAAATGATTGACTAATGCATGACAAGTGGATAATACTTCAAGCACAAAATGCATGAAAACAATACTGCATGAGGAATAATACAGTGAATACACTCAAGCAATAAAAGAAGTCAAAATAAAAGGACATAGATACAGTCAAGTCAATTTAAACAAAATAATGCATGGTAACTTCAAACTCAAGAGTATATAGATAGTATCCAAACCAAAAATGCATATCAGTAATGCAATATAATGTGTTAGTGTAACACTAAGGTGAACACTCAAAAGTAATGAGAAGCAATGTGTAACTGTGTTAGTAAAATGAACACATGCTATCTATGAAAAAAAAACAACTCAATTAAGAGTAATGGATAACTTCCAAAGAAAATGGCGACACTTATTCAAAAGTGTGACGTTCCAGCAAATCCTGCAGACGCATGGCAGGCAGCAGAGGTGCAGGATGCAGAGAGCGACGAAGAGTACGAATCTGTCTCAGTTGATACAAAGAGAGAAGAAAGTGGAGCACCAACAGAAAGAAAAGACCAGGAACAATGACATGTGACATAAAATCAGTTTGTAAAATGTCCACATCTCGTGAATCAAAGTTATAATCTGCAATGGCAAGGTCGGCCTGGTCAATGGACAGTTCAACTGTGTGAGAGTCCTTATAGTCCAAAAGATAGTTCAAGGCTGCAGTGAAGTCAATCTCATGACCTCGAAACACATCCAATATCTGGAGCTCCGTCGAAACAGGGTCAGCATCAAGATAAAACAAGGAAATTCCACCAACATTAACAATGGAGTTCTTGGGAACATCAATCAAGCAAACATTGCAGGGTAGAGGAACTCTATTATGAATGTCATGTTTATTCATGGTGACCAGGAGTTCACTCAAAGGGGTGCTAACCAGCCAAACATTGTTGACAACAGCAACTTTTGTCTCAGAAAAGTCATCGTACTTGGTCATGGAAACTTTACATTGTTCTTTCACATTTTCAGCAGACAACCCACAAAGAGCCGTAGAAGTGTCCTTCAGGAAAGGTTTACCAGGACACAACCAATGAATGTCTTTAGAGCGTTGGCACATAGGTACTGTTGTATATTAGTGGTGCGTACAACAGACGATTCAAAATGTTTCTGTAAAATATGTCGGGGATCTAGGGACACAAAAACTTTGTGTGACAGTCTGGGACTGTGTAATCAGGAAACCAGGCGTATCCTGTAGCACGACACCAGAAAGATGGCCAGGTTCAATCAATCTGGCAACCTCGGATCCCACTAACATCAAAATCAGGAACAGGACCTTCAAAGTCCGAGACTCCATCTGTAAAAGAAAACAAACAGGCTATCCCGCCTCGAGGTTAGTATCACTCACTTCAGCAAGAGGTTCTTCAGGAAGGAGCTTACTGGGATGACACGGTCTAAGCTGATTAATGTGGACCCATTTAAGGGAGCCTTCCCTCTCAGTACTGGACTTCATGCGAATTTGATAAGCAACAGGGGAGGCTTTATCCACAATAGGAAATGGACCGTTCCAGCTAGGTAGAAATTTACAGTCCTTGACCTTATTCTTACCAAAATTGTAGTAGAATACCTTATCACCAATCTGGTATTCTTTAGAGGTAGTCCTCAAATCATAGTAGGCCTTCCTACCCCTAGTAGCAGTGTCCAAATTCTTGTGGGCAAAGGCAAAGGCACTTTGCAAGTGTTGTCTTAAATGGGCAACATATTCATGAGCAGTTGTAGCAGCAGCGAGATTCACATCATTAGTCCTGTAAAGAAGATGAAGGGGTAAAACCATGTCCCTACCTGTCATCATCTCAAAAGGGGACACACCAGTAGCACGATGACGCGTGGCTCTGATAGCCATCAGGACCAAAGGCAGTTTGATGTCCCAGTCCTTCCCAGAGGAAGAAACATACTTTTTCAAGATACAGATGATAGTTTTGTTTGCTCTCTCCACTTGTCCAGAGGATTGTGGACGGTAAGCAATGTGGACTTTGGCCTTCACACCTAGTACCTTCCACAGATGCTTAATGACTTGTCCCGTGAAGTGGGAACCCTGGTCGGATTCCACTCGCATGGGGAGGCCCCACCTGCTGAAAACATGGTTTAACAACAAGGTGGCCGTGGTCTCGGCGGTACAGTTGGGTGCTGGGATGCACTCGACCCACTTAGTAAATAAACAGGTAACTGTCAGCATATATTTGTTGCCTCGAGAGGATCGGGGCACGGGGCCGATCCAATCAATCTGGAGATCAGACCAAGGCATGGTCAGACCTCTGTTTCTCAAAGGTGCTCTATGAGAAGGAGCTGCAGGTTGAAATCTGCAACAGGTCAGACAACCTTTAGTATACAATTGGACATCTTGGTACATGTGGGGCCAGTAGGCCACCTGTTTCAACGTTTCATAGGTTATTCGGTCACCTCTATGACCGGCACAAGGCTCATCATGAGCATGCTGTAACATAACTCCACGGAAGGCCCGAGGTACCACCCATTGCACAATACCATGCTTACTCGTCCGTATCAACAGATCTTTCTGGAGATGGAACATGTCCTTGGAGATGTAGAGGATCCTCAGTTCCTCATCGTCCTGACCATCCTCCAGAGTTAATGGGTGTTCCTGGGGGTTCTGCAGAAAAAGGTAGAAACGTCCAAGAGTAGGATCTTGTTTCTGGGCTTGCACGAGGTCGAGATCTGTGCTCTCGCCACACCATTGAACCACAGGGGGCATGGTGGATAATTGAGCTTGTCGCCGGGTAACCGCCGTCACCATTTGAAGCCCATTGGTCTCGGGAGCCTCCAACTGCCAGAGGTCTCCAGAGACAGCACCCTCCTTGGCAAGCTGATCAGCTAGATCATTTCCAATCTTGTCAGGATTATCAACACGGGAATGACCTTTCACTTTCTTCCAGTAGATGGTCATGTCATTTTCATGAGCTACCTTGTCCAAGGCCAGAATCAATCCGGCATGTTTGACAGGTTTCCCTTTGGAATTCAGCATATTGTTAGATTTCCAAATGGGTAAGTGGGAAACAAAATTCTGTCGGACGTAGTCTGAATCAGTACAGATGGTTAGGGTGTGAACCCCTCCCTGAGCAGCAGACTGGAGAGCTGCCAGGGCTGCAGCTAGCTCTGCATACTGATTAGTCTTGGTACCCAGACGGTACCTGAAGGGTTCACAAGGGTGGTTCTGGTTCCAAACCACACCTATACCTGCTACCAGTTCATGGTCAGGCTCTCGACGGTAAGCACAACCGTCCACATACACCTTGGGGTAGCCTTTACAGAGGTTCTCATCATAAGGACGATGACGAGAAGACTCAGGCATACATGACTCCATTTCGGTGTCTAAATTACCCACGAAAGGTTCTCTGGCAGTGCAATCGTGCAATTCAGCCAGGCCCTGCGCGGCGGCATCCTTGCGGTTTGAGCATACCTGACCTCCAGGGGCCAGCCCTGAAGTGCTAAGGTCCAGGAGACAATGCGACTGTTTGACACTTGTCCCGATTTAATCCGATCACTGCCTAGGAACTTGATGGGTTGGTGATGAGTCTCAACAACCAACCTCTCACCTTGGATATAACTGCGGAAATATTGGAGGGCCCAGACTGTGGACAACAAGGATTTCTCACAGTCAGAGTATTTCTTCTCCTCTTCCGTTAAAGCTTTGCTGGCATAGGCAATAACTTTCCTATCTGTGTCATGCATCTGGTACAGAACAGCACTCATAGAGTGATCAGTGAAACCTAGTTCCACGAAGAATTCTCTGCCACTCTCTGGATAGGCAAGACAGGGAGCTCGACTCAAAGCTGCCTTCAGCTCTTCTAGAGCTGCCTCTTGGTCGGGATTCCATACCCAAGGTTCATCTCTTTTGAGGAGTTTGACCAGGGGTTGGGAAATCTCCGCATATTGATCCACAAATTGGCGTGAATAATTGCAAATGCCCAAGAATGAGCGCAGCTCACTCACGTTGGTTGGACGTTTGAGTTGTTGCAAGGCCGCAATTCTCTTCCTTTGAGGTCGCAGTCCCTCAGCAGAAACTTCGTAACCCAAATAATTGAGGGATTTCCGGCACCATTGGCCCTTTGACAAGGACAGCTTTGCTCCCGCAGCTTTCAGTTGCTGGAAGACATGCTCTATTTCTTGCAAATGGTCAGTGAAACTGGTGTTCTTCACCAGTATGTCGTCGACATAGACGAGGGTGCCTCTAGTCTCAGCATCAGGCAAAGCCTTATGCAGGAAAATATTGAAGTCTGCTGGGGCATTCAAATAACCAAACGGTGTCCGATTCCAAGTATATTGTCGCCTACCGAAGGTAAAAGCCAGCTTATGCTGATCGTCGGGATGGACAGGTATAGTCCAAAATCCTGAGGCCAGATCCAGGCTGGTAAAGTACCTTGCACCCTTGATGGTGGCTAAGTTCTGTTCCAGATGTGCCATAGGCCATCTGGATAGAGGTACCTTTTTATTAAGCTGGCGATAGTCCAAAGCTAAGCGCCAGCTAGAGTCCTTCTTGATGACAGGCCACAGTGGGGCATTATAAGTACTGTTGCATTGACGTATAATCCCCTTTTGTTCCAGGGAATTAATGATTTCCTGAACGGATTCATAGGAGGCCAATGGGATTTTATACTGCCTCACAAAGACAGGTTTACTGTTTGGATCCGTAGGAATACGGGTGACATGTAGGTCGGTGAGACCACAGTCATAGGTGTCAGTGGCAAACAGGTCCTTGTGACGGTACAGCAGTTCTTTTAATTGGGCCTTTTCTGACTCATCAGTGCAGGCGTCTGCTTCAGCAAGTTTTCCCGCAACCATTTCGTCAAATCCCAGAACAGGTTTGTTTGAAGGTATTTCAACCTTCTCCTCAATCTCATCTTGGAGAGAGGAGACCTGGATGGCTTGGACGGCATGAGGCTCCCCCCCCTGGTGGGTGAGGGAACTAACAGCCTCATTGAGTTTACTTGACAAAATCAGATGGTCAGACTCAAGGTCCACCTGAGAGGTCACAGCACTATGTGGCCAGACAAACTGTAAGGTGAGGAGGCCTCGGGGTGAGGATCGAACACACGCAGGGGTCCCCCCCCCCCTTCACAGATGTTCCAGGAAACAGGGGCTTCCCCAATAATCTGTAGACTCAATTCCACACTTGGGAACGATTCTCCCACTAGGAATCCCAGGGGTTCGCCTTTCACAAGGTGAATGCGATCTGGATTTGGATTGGTGAGCAATAAGTGTAAGGAGGGAGCTGTGGCCTCCATGCAGGGTACGGGACCCATGGCTAGGCCCAGCTCCTCAAAACGGGAATTTGGACTGAAGAAGACCAAGTTGTCTGAGAACACATGTCCTCGGGTCACCTGTATCGGCAGGGGACAATCCTGTACCCTCCCAGGTATGTGGGTGTCTTCTGCACAGACCACTTCACAGACATGAGGAATAGTCTGACCAGCCCGTAGGGATGGGCGGGCACCAGAGAAATCCACCGGATCTCCTTCCATCCTACTCCAGAGGATGTTGTTCACGAAATCCACATAAGTTCCCAGTCGAACAAGGCAATCTGAGCCTAAGGAGAGGGGCACCTCAAGTCCTCTGATGATGGAGAAGGTGTGCCGAAAACCTTTGACCCCAACTTGCAAGGGGAGATTGCAGTAGCCCATTAAGGTCTTGAGCCCTTCCCCAGGCACTTGGAACGAAGTCTTCGCTCCCATTACCCAATCAAGGGTAAGCTGGTGTATGAGCCGATAGAAAAGAGACTCACTGATGAGGGCATGGTCACAGTGGGGTAATAGGTAGGCCCTTTCCTTTTGGGACATGCCCACCTGCACATATATAAAGGGACCTTTCTCAGCCGAGAATATGTCCGTCAGTCTCCTAGGGTGATCTAGGCAGGGATGGGATGGAGGAGGGGTTTGCACCTCACAACCTTCCACAGGTTCCTTCAGGAATATCTGCAGGCAGTCAGTATCAAGGACAATGTTAGCCACTGAACCGACTGCAATTGCAACCACGTCGCTGATGCCCTGATCCTCATCTCCAGCCCTTTCATACTGGAGCTGAAGGATTTGGGGATCAGCTGACCTCTGGAAATTAATCCTGATGGACTTGTTTGTGCGTTCCACCGAACAAGGACCACTGACTCTGCTGTCATGTTTTACCCTAGCATAAGGTATGGGATGTGTGACCTGTGTCCAGATCACTTCCTGGACGTAGTCCAGAATGGGGCGTAACCGTTTCAGGAGCTCATTGCCAATCAATAATTCTTCCCCAGGGCACTTAGTAATGACTACAGGATGTTTCACCTGTAATTTTCCAATTTGGAGGTTAAGCCAGACCTGCCCCATAGACTCTATGGGCTGATTCCCATAAGCTGCGAGTGACAAATCACTGGGTGTGACGTGTAGGGTCCTCTGACTCCCCAAGGAAGCAGTGAGTCTATCAAAGAGACTCGAGGTAATCAGGGTAGCCTCAGAGGCTGAATCTATCAGGCCCTCACAGAGAAAAGCCTGCTGAATTGTAACAGGAACAGTATACCTCTGTCCTTTTGGCTTGAGTTTACCCAGAAAGTACTTGTGCTTCCTGATGGTGTCAAAGGCTGGACCCTCGCTGTCCATGGCAGAACTGTCACTCTGTGTCCCTGGGGTGGCATCCACGGCTGGCTGCACCTGTGCAATAGTGACCTGTGGGACAGAAACAAAGTCGGTTAGTCATTCAGTCGCCTTAGAAGGGGAAGAGGAGTCAACCAGTTCCTCCTCCGGCTTTTGAGGTTTTGACGCGTGGCTTAGGAGGCGCACTACTAGCAGGAGCCTCCTGTGAGGAGCTGAATGCAATGCTAGCCTTCATCATATCTGTCAGCTCGCTTATTCTCTTCTCCAGTTCCAGGTATTTGTCAAAACCGGGCTTTCTCTTCCAGTTCCGGTTCTGTGGAGTGAAACGCTGATTCCCAGAGCGCTGCTTAGACCCAGATGACTGGTGATTCTGGGGTGGCCTGGGAGGATTCTGTGGAACAGAAGGAGAAGAGTTATTTTCTAACGAAAGAGTGGATTTTACAGCACTAACACACTGTTTTGGCTCTCTGACTTTGCTGGGAGCCCTTACTGTGCTGCCAGTATTGGTTGCTCTCATGTTGGGAACAGCTTCCCAAATCCACTCAGCATGTTCTATCACCCGTGACAGGGGTTCGTGACGCTTGTCAGACATATAAGGTTTGATAGATGGAAGGAGCAACTGACAGTAAAGATTACGAAACTCCTGATGGTGTTCTATTGTTTCCCAGGAAGGGTCACTCTGGAAGAAAGTCTGCCTAAGTCTGTAAGCAAACTCTCGGGGAGTTTCATTTTCCCTATGAGTCATACTAAATGCTGCCTGCTTTGCAGCAATATCATCAGGGTATGGCCCATAATGTTTCTTTAGTGCCTGTTCAAAAATGACAATGTCCTTCTTTTCATCATCTGCCATGGCCCGAATAAATTGCTGGCAAGGCACATCAAAAGACCATGGAAGATACAAAACCATGTCCTCCCCCCTGGTAATGTTCAGTGCCCGAAAGGCATCTTTGACAGCAGCTAAATGTTCATTTATGGTGGCATGACCAGTGTTTTCTCAAAAGGAGTGACCATGCTCCGCAAGGTCTTGATAATTTGTAATTGTGCGACAGATGCACCTTCATTTGTGTGTTTTCCTTGCAGGACATGGGAGCATAAGGAATTTTTCGTCCCTTCAGCTCCCTCTGGTGGTCGCTGCTGGTACAGTGTGCCATCACCAGGGAGACTTCTCACCCCTCCCTCCACCGCTCCCTGTATGGGGAGGGGTCGAGAGTAGGGTGTTTCACTCCGCCCAGTTTCTCTCCTGTGCTCATGCGCTGATGGGAGAGAACTGACTCTGTTCTGGAAAAGCTGCTGTTCTACACTGGGCAGGGTTTCCAGTGGCAACCTGTCGTCATCTACCCTCTGGTACTTCGAGAAGCCGAGAGGGCTGAAATTCTCCCTGTACTCTGTCTCATTACTTTGAGAAGTGGACATGCACGCTAATTCAAAACAGTCAGCTTGCTGGATTTCGAGGTTAACTCTCTGTATTTCCTGCCCACAATCTTGACATGCAACAGATAGCTTTCTTTCGAGATTAACCATGCGCTGACGTGCTGCAATCAGAGCAGTCTATCTCATTTAACTGAGCCCTCAACGCATTCTCACGTCGCTCATAAAGAGCGGCGAAATCTGTTAGTCTCCTGGTCTGGGCGGCCAGTTCAGAGCTACAACCAGTCAGAAGGTGCACTTCTGTTTGATCCAAAGCATTCCGCTGCCCGAGAGCAGAAACCTGATCCAGCCAGCCTTCTGTGTAAACCATCGTAAATCTATAGCGGAGACTGGCTGTAAAAACAAACACAGGGCACTGCTGAGAGTTACTCTAAGGCAGAGAGCCTGTAATCTGGGTTCTGTCGTCTGTCTCATAGACAATGCTCTCTGGCTTCAAAAACCGTAGCATAAACAGAAAGATTACACAAATTCTGAGAGGCACATTCAGAAATACTCATCCCGGACGAGCCCCCATATGTCGGGTATATTCGTAGCACAAAAATAAGTTAGACTCTCTGTTGTTGTCTAGGGGAGATAGCTACTAATATACAGCCCAAGGTTCGGAAGTTATTCTGGCAATGAGCCACGAAAGAATTCTGTTCTGCAGATATATATTAGACTTTATTATAGGCAACCAAATAGAAAAATATACACACACATATCGCTAATTAGAAAAATGAGGTAGACATTTGTTATGGTACAGATGTACACTTGGACAACGTAAGAATTACCGACTAGTAAACCAGACGTCACTGATTCGCTCTGCACTTAGGAGAAGTAAGAAATATATTGCTAACCCCTTTTGCCCATCCAGGAGAGGAGAGATAAGCCGGTACCTTAGCTCCGACGGGCAGAGACAGCTTCGTCCAAGGATGCAGCTGTTAGCTAATGCCGGCTCTAGCCCCTTTCAGAGGCGAGCCGCAGTAAGTCCGAACCGGAGGGATCAGTGAAAGTCTTATCTCAGACCTGTGAAGGACGGCCTAGCCCACACGTCTGGCGAAAGGCTCAGGGCTCAGGAATCAGGTACGCAGTGCACAGCAGCAGGACCGGTGCAGAAGTCTATGTCCAGGTGGGGAGAAAAAAACCCCAACTCCTTCTCTCACCGCTACTTAGAACTAGCTAACTAAAGTTTCCAGCGCAGAATGCAGAATTCTGTGTGAGAATCCTCCGTCATAGGTCCGATGATTGGTTGGCAGCAGGCAGTCTGAGGTGTTCTCAGCGAATCAGAAGGTAGATGATGCGCAGCGTCTTGCAAACAAAGGAGCCATGGTAAAAGTCAGGCAGAAGCAACAGTATGTAACTTCTGGGCATGTACAAGTGTCCAAGGCCAGCCACGGACAATAGCCTCTGTATGCATGCACACTTAGAAACGCTGTGCAAGCAGTTGCATGAAGGACAGGCTTATAGCTGAACACAGCAAAAGTGAAGTGTAGAATCCATCTTGTTTGGTGCAGTTTGGTTCAGTTTGGTTCAGGCCTGAGTTGCTGAGCAGGCCAGAGATTTGCATGTAGAATTGCAGGGGTACCAGCCCTACAGTCCTCCACTGAGTACTCAAACTGGGATTCCAGGGACGAGGCATCCGCGGAGATGCAGAAGCATTGCAACCTCCCATCGGACCCATCTCTCCCGACGTTGCAGCATTGGTCCCTGCCTGAGGACACATCATTTCTCGAGTTTATCTGGGATATGTTGAAAGCTTTGTCCTTCATCACCGAGTCGGAAGAAGACCCTCTTATGGAAGAACTCGAAATCCTCCAATATGAGGCCCCACCCAAGGAGGCCCTGATGGTTCCTGTGCCTGCCATCCTCGGGCAGCTCCTCCTGACATGTGGGGAGACACTGGTGTCTGTACCCATAGTTAGCTGATGCCTGGACACCATATACTGAGTTCAGCTAAGTCCCGGCTTCCGAAACTCGCATCTGTCACACACCTCCATGGTGGTGGAGTTGACTATGCACCAGCAGAAAAGCGAGAAGATACACACTTCTGTGCCCCCGGGTAGGGAGTCCCGCACCCTCGATGCCCTTGGCCGCAAATGCTACCAGGGCTCGATGCTGACCTGCCAAATACAAGCCTACCATCTGTATATCAAATGCTACCAGGGCTCGATGCTGACCTGCCAAATACAAGCCTACCAGCTGTATATCGTCATGTATCTTCAGGAGCTGACAAACAAACTTGCAGGGATTGCTTGAAGTATGTCTTGAGCTGTCTATGATGGCTTTGAGTCTAACATGAGGGTAGCCACCGCGGGCATTGGCACTCGATGCAAGGCCTGGCTCCAGGCATCAGACCTCGAGCAATGGGTCCAGGAGAAACTCTTCGATGTCTCCTGCCTCAATGAAAACCTGTTCAGCAAGCCGATGGAGGAGAAGGCGGCGGAGATCAAGACAGAGTTCCTCACGAGGACTCAGCTCTCCAGAAAGACCTCCACCGTCCCTAAGAATAAACCACCGGGAAGAGGCCCCCATTCCAGAGAAAGGGCCAACCTTACCGAGGCTACCCCCATTATCAGGCTCCCCAGACCCCACAGCAGGGTCACCAGAGCAAGGGAGTGTGCCAGGGCCCTTGCAAGCCTAAGGGCTCCAAGCCCCAGACCCCGGCTCTTGCCCAGCCAGGGATGGGGTTTTTGTCTCCCTGAACATAGCCTCTCCACTTTTGGGGGAATAACTACCAACAAGGGGGCATCTGATACACTTTGCCCATCGGTGGCTTGCTATCACCACCGATTTGTGGGCACTCCAAGTAGTCACAGAAGTCTGTTTCCTTCACCTGGACCAGACACTGGCTCCTCTCTTTCCAGGAGAGCCCTCTCAGACACCCCTGCACAAGGCTCTGCTATTACAGGAACTTGCAGGTCTCCTCACAGACAGAGCCATGGAACCAGTACTCCATCACCTCAAGGGCAAGGGGTTCTACTCATGGTACTTTCTGGTCCCAAAAAGAACAGGAGGCCTAAGGCCTATCCTAGACTTGGAAACCTGAACAAGTTCCTGGTGCAGGAGAAGTTCAAGATGCTCTCCCTTGGAACATTGCTGCCATACCTCCAGCAGGGAGATTGGTTATGTTCCTTAGACCTAAAGGATGCCTATACACACATCCTCATTCATCCCAGTCACAAGTTCATGGTCGGGGGCGACCACTACCAGTACAGAGTACTACCCTTTGGTTTAACCACCACACCAAGAATCTTCACCAAATGCCTGGCAGTGGTGGCTGCCTACCTCCGTCTCCAAGGGGCCTTTGTCTTCCCATATCTGGATGACTGGCTCATAAAGGGAGACATGGCCACCAAGGTGCAACAGGCCATGACCATACCATCAGTGTCCTACAGTATCCAGGGTTTGTGATAAACCACTTCAAGTCCAACCTCACTCCAACACAGGGCTTGGAGTTCATAGGGGCTCGATTGGACATTTTTCAGGCCAAGGTCTTTCTCCCCTTGGATAGAGCAGTTCGCCTCATGGCCCTAGTCACCAAGGTACAACACCACCATGCAGTGTCAGCATGGTCCATGCTCGGCCTGCTGGGCCACATAGCATCCACAGTCCATGTGGTTCCCAATGGTGCCTCCACTCCCAGTGGACACAAGCCACAGGCAGGCTCTGGGACAAAGTCTTAGTGTCCCACAAGCAAGTGGAGTCATTCGACTGCTGGCAGGCCACATAGCACCTGCAGGAGGGCTTGCCCTTCTAGCCCCTAAATCCCCAGAGGTTCCTTACCACGGCTGCCTCCTTACTAGGCTAGGTTGCCCACTGCGAGGAACTCCAGGTGGCGGGCAACTGGTCCCTAGCAGAGAGCCAGCAGCAGATCAACCTACTGGAGCTCAGGGCCATTTTTCTGAGGATCAGGGCCTTTCACCACCACCTGCAGCACCAGTCGGTGCTGGTCCAAACGGACAACCAAGTCACAATGTTCTACCTGAATAAGCAAGGGGACACAGGGTCTTACCGCCTCTGCCAGGAGGCAGTAGCCATCTTTTCATATGCAGTAAGTCAAGGAATGCTTCTCAGGGTGGTGTATCTTCCAGGCCAGGATATTGCCCTAGCAGACAGACTCAGCAAGCTTCTCCAGCCGCACAAATGGTGACTAGACCCCAGGGTGGCACAGTGGCTCTTCCGACTCTGTGGCACCTCAAGTCTGGATCTCTTTGCCAGCCTGACCAATGCTCAGCTGGCCTGCTTTTGCCTTTGCCTTTGCCAGCCGCACCTGTCCCGGGTAGCAGCAGACGCCATCCTTATCTAATGATCAGAGGGCCTACTGTAAACCTTCCCTCGTATGCCACTAATCGACTGGACCCTCTTCAAGGTCCTGCAAGACAAGGCTTCCGTGATCCTGGTGGCCCCGCGATGGCCCAGGCAGCCTTGGTTCTCCTTGCTGCTCCGCCTCTCGACGGAGCTCCCAGTCCCTCTGGGGAATGCTCAGGGGCTACTCACCCAGGAGGAGGGCTCCCTTCTCCACCCCAACCTGGGGTCCTTGACATTAACAGCATGGCTACTAAAGGGGTAGCCTTAGCCCCCTTCAACCTCCCAAGGGAGGTAGAGGAAGTCCTCCTGGCTTCTTGTAAGAACTCCACGAGATGGGCCTACAACTTCAAATGATGCAGATTCTCAATGTGGTGCTCAAAGCAGCGGGTTGACCCATTCTTTTGCCGTGTGCATACAGTGCTGCAGTACTTGCTTCACCTCTTGCAAGCTGGGCTCAAGTCCATCAGGGTGCAGCTGACTGCCCTCTTGGTGCATCATCATTCTAAGGAGGGTAAACCTCTCTCTGCTCAGCCGCTCATTACTTGGTTCATGCAGGGCCTTCTGCTCTCTAAGCCTCCCATTCGCTCCCTCCCTCCCTCTCTCCCTCCCCCCCCCTCCCCCCCGGCTAAATAGGACCTCAATGTGGTCTTGATGCAGCTCACCAAGCTGCCATTTCAGCCTTTGGCTACCTGCCATATGTGTTACCTCTAAGGGAAGGTCATCTTCCTGGTGGTGCTCACTTCTGCCCGCAGAGTCAGCAAGCTTCAGGCCTTGGTGGCCGAGCCACCTTCCACCACTTTCTATGAGAACAGGGTCTTGCTGAGAACACACCCTAAATTCCTTCCGAAGGTAGTATCCACGTTCCACCTCAATCAGGAGTTGGTGCTCCCCACCTTCCCAAGGCCCCACGTTTACAAAGCAGGGCCATTCTCCATACACTGGATTGTAAGAGGGCCCTGTCCTCCTACCTGCAATGTACCCAGGGCCACCGCAAATCCTCACAGCTTTTCGTTTCCTATGACCCCAGTCACCTGGAGGAGGCTTTTACCAAGCGGACTCTGCCCATCTAGGTGGCGGACTGCATCTCCTTCACCCATGATCAGACTTGGCTCTCAATGGAGTGCCGGGTCTTGGCACACAAGGTCAGGGCTATGGCGATCTTGCTTGCAAGTTTGCGCTCTGTCCCTATGGCAGACATTTGCCGGGCTGCCACCTGGTCCTCAGTCCACACCTTTTCAGCTCACTACTGCTTAGAGAGGGAGTCCCGACGGGACAGCACCTTTGGCCAGGCTGTAATATCTTCGGAGCCTAGGCAACTCCTACCCTTCTGTGTTCAGGTTACCAGAGTGATGTTTCCCCCTGGACTCTGGGGTCCTTAGAGTCTCTCCTCAGACTCGCTTGTGGCTGCTCACAGCTGGGCTGTGTTTTCTATGGGTTCCCGATAGCCTATAGCTAGGGAGTCCCATATGTGAGGACTAACTTCCTGCTTGTTCCTAGAGAAAGCATAGTTACTCACCTGTAACAGGTGTTCTCAAGGGACAGCAGGAATCAGTCCTCACAACCCTCCCTCCTCCCCATGGAGTTGCTGTATTTTGCTGTCTTCTTTTTATCGGCTCTAGCTATGTCATCTGACTGAGTAAGATGGCACCCTTGGGCGGGAAGGGGACCATGCATGTATGGTGGCATCTCCCAAAGGCTTTCTTTGAAACCTGGGGAGATACTTCTGCAAGGGCTCCATCGGCACCGACATCACCCATATGCCCTCCTTTTCCCTCAGCCAATGGACTGCAGCCTTTCCCGGAAAACTCCCCTCGGTTAGATATTTAAATTCCCCTATGTAGCCTTTAAAGCCACAAAGCTGGCGTTCTGTGATCCTTCTTTACAAATCCAGAGCTCTGCTGGCAGCATGGGACAAGCAAATTCAAGGTATAGTTTTAAGGTGCTTTCTGAACATTTCTAAAGCATGTATAATTCAATGAAGCCTGCACAACTGGCGTTACTGCTCACAGGTTTAAGAAAGGAGCTAAAGCAGAAATCTAACTACGGCGTCACGAGCCCCTGATCTTTTTTTGTTTCACTCTATACAAGAGACTTTCAGTATCTCTCTAAAAATATTACTGATGTTTGGGGTCAGCCCTCTCCCCTGCTTCCAGACAGAAGTCTCCTGCTTCTAAGATGCTTTTAACAGCATCCTGAAAGCGAGGTTTAATAACTTGTTTTATAGGGTTCTTACCCTCTGCAGCATTTACTTATTGTTTCAAGCACAAATAGCCGTCTGTCCATACAAGCAATAATAATAAAAAAAAATTGGTGATTTGCAAGAGGAGCAAATTTCACCTCTCATCTGTGCGCTCTTAAAACACCGAACCACAAGCCATATCGAGGCAGCGTGGGGGAAAGATAATATAGACAATATGACCTTTTTTTTAAAATTTAAAAACACATTTATCATTCTGTTTCTTCTGGCCAAAATAGTGAATGAAAGTTATATTTGGATAAATATTTTTATAGCCACAATCTGGTTCATCTTGCTTTGCTTTGCTTTCTTAATCCACATCTTGTTCTTCCTTACCTGAACATAAAAATTCAGATTTCAATTTTGGGCAAAAAGGGTGGCGTACTGCTGCTGCGTAATCATTTATAAAGCGCTACCTGGCATACGCAGCGCTGTACAGACACACATAAAAGACAGTCAAGCGCAAGAGGATATAAGGAAATTAATACTGAGTTCAGGATAAAAGATGTGATGAATGTTGCCTAGCCTAACTGTCGGGAGATTTCACACTGTAGTTATGTCCAATCAGAGTCATTTTATACTCTCTGCTTGTTGCGTTCAGTTTGATGCTTTTTGGATACATCATCTTTGAGAAATTTAATCCTTACCTTGGTCTTCAGTTGGCTGGACTATTGTAATTTGCTGTATTTGTGACTTCCACGATATGTGATGAAACGTTTGCAGTTAATCCAAAATACAGCAGTAAAATTATTGTATGGAGCTAAGAGCACGGACCATGTAATGCCTTTTCTTCAATGGGAGCATTTGCTTCCGATCTCTCAGCATGGTGAGGATCAGGACACACTGGCTGGGGGGGGGGTTCCCCCATAATTGTGTCAGACAGTTTTATGTTGTATGTCTTCATTTAGGATTTAGTTTGCTCTTCAATGAATTTCCCTCCTTGTGTTTTTGTTATGTTTAGTGTGTGGTGTTGTAAACCGCTAAGATGTAGGCTTTTCTGCTAGTAGTGGTATAGCAAGTATTCTAATAAATAATTAAAATAATCCTTGGTCCTTATTCCATGGGCCATCTTGCCCCCTCACCATATAAAGATCCTCCAACTCCTGCTCTATTCACCAGGCTGAGCTTTGGGTCATGCCAGCCTTCACAACAAATTGATCTCGAAGTCCACTGAATTTATGAAACGCTTCAAGCCTAATCAACTTGAGATACGCAACAAAGAAAGTATCTTCTCCCCAGCATAATTTATTTGTCCAGGCTAGGGTTTGAAAGCTGCTTTGGCCTCCAATAGCAAAATAAATAAACAAACCTACAGCGCTTATAAACACAGTTTGTTTCAGCCAACTCATGGTATGTGAGCCTTCCTATTCCAGCCATCTGTATTGTACCACCTCTTCTGTGCTTCTGCCAATTCCTTTTTCATCTGTCTTGAGGAAAAGCAGTGACTCCTGTTTTGCTTGAGCTTGGCTTTAAATGCCTCACCTGAGTTTGGGTGATATTGGAGGCCATTCTTGTAACTCTCCGGGACTCCACCTTCAGGTCTTCACTAGTTAGGAAAATTCCCCGGCTACCAGAATATGTAGGTCTCTCGCTCTCATTACTGACCTCTGACCCGTGCCCTTCCTTCCCACAGAGAAGATCTTAACTTGACAGTGGTGCAGTGTGTACCTCATTACACAAATATAAGTGATAGAGAATGCTGGAGTGTTTATGATTGTGACAACACACTAAATTATGGTCTTCTTTTGAGCAATTAATACTATAACTATTTTCAAAAAACGCTCAATACTATCAAAATGGAACAAAAATCTTCTTCAATTTATCTCTTGCATTTATTCAAGAACATTTAATTTTCCTAACTACAAAGGTCTCAGACTTCTTCAGCACTCTTTTTTAGACTTGTAACATGTCCTACGGATGTGCCTAATAGCATCAATGACCTTCAATACACTCTACCTAGTGGTAATGAAGCAGATGGAGCTGTTATCCCTACCGGGCACTCCTGAAACTCTTAAAAACTACTACTAGAAGCTTATTATTCAACATAAAATCCTTCCAACATTTAACTTCTAGTTGATTGCTTCACAGCAAACTCTCTACCATGCTTCATTTGAAGAAGATTTTTGTTCCATTTTGATAGTATTGAGCATTTTTTGAAAATAGTTTTAGTATTAATCGCTCAAAAGAAGACCATAATTTAGTGTGTTATCACAATCATGGATGGTCCAACGGTTTGGAAAGAAATATTCAGTTTTCCATCTGACCATATTATAGGACTCGCTAAAGAAAAAAAACCATTTGCACAACTGGATCTTGAATTGGACGCTTCCAATGAGACATCCTGGGAATCTCTCTTAAAACTGCAAAAAAAGAAAGTAAGATCTGAATTACATAGACTTTCTTTAATTGAGTATATTAATAGACAGCAAATTCCGCGAGGTCTGCGGATGTACAAGGAGCCACGTATGTCCACTATGGATGCAGAATTTATTGATAAATGGAATAAAATACTTAACAAGTGTTCCTTGGATTTAATGGTGTTGATTGTAGATTCAACAAAAATAGCAGTTGAAAAATTGATGGAAGATATAGAGGTGATCCAATCCAGCTTGAAGACTAAGGAAATGGAAGATAAATATTTGAAGAAATTGGATGAAATACAAAGTCAATCACAACTTTTACAACAAGACATAATGGCTAAGAAGCTGAAGAAATTAAAGAGAGATAATGCGGATTATACGGTGGGGTATGTGTACCCTTGGATGAGTACTAATCGGAAATTAAAGTCTAGAAAACAGGCGAATTTTGAGGGCTCCTCCGATGATAACACCTCTACAAACTCTAGTCTATCCTCGAAGGATAACAATTTTTTAGATGAGGAAGAGGATGGCAAGAAGAAAAAGAAGAAAGACATGGGGCGTGGGAAGCCTCGAGAGCGTGTAAACCAAAGAAAGAAATGAAGGGAGTTTCACATCTTCAGAAATGTACAAGTTTAGTAGTCAATATCTCCGGGAAGGAATTATCTCAAGAATATGTAGATGTATTGAACAAAGGGTTATCTTTCGTGCCAAGTGCAAGTTTTGACTCGTTTCAGTTTCGGGTTGATTTTGAAGGATTACTGCGGAGATTGAATTTGAAGAGCTATTTTGCCTCACAAGTTAGTAGTAATAATCCCTGAGAAGGAATAGAGGAGGAAGATCGAGAAACATGACATATCTGATTACCTTTAAAATCCACTTGGTCTCCCCCAGGTCCATTGCATCCAGCGTTGGTGATTTTTAAAGATCTAGTGATGACAGAAATACAAGATTTGGAAAAGCATGGTAGACTGAAATATACCATTTTAACTGGACTTGAACAAACAGCATTAAAAGAATTACAACGCAGAACGGACATTGTAATAAGGCGAGCAGATAAAGGGGGAGCTGTGGTGGTTTTAAGCAGGGAATATTATTTATCTGAGGCATTGCAGCAGTTACAGGATTTATCAATGTATAAGAAATTGATAGAAGACCCGAAAACTACTTTACAGTTGGAGATAAAGGAGATTACTCAGATAGCTTTACATGATAAATTGATTACCCGAAAAGAATTTCATTATCTGAATGTAGTAACGCCTATGGTAGCAAAATTTTATACTATTCCAAAAATTCATAAAAATATGCAAAAACCTCCCGGTAGACCAATTGTTTCAACTAGAGGCACCATATTGGAACCTCTATCCACGTTTGTGGACTCATATCTATGTCCATTATTACTGAGCATTCCATCATATATAAAGGATACCACACATTTCTTAAATATTTTAAAGGATTTAGCGCAGTGGTCGAGATGTGAGGATGTCTTACTAGTAACAATGGATGTCACGTCTCTATATACTAATATCCCTCAAGAAGCAGCGTATAAGATGGTGCAGCAGGTGTTACATCTGAGAGGTGATCTTACAGAGGCACAAATTACTTTTTTGTTACAATTAGCGAGGTTGGCGATTTATCGCAATTATTTTATTTTTGAAGGGGTTCTCTATCAACAGGTATCAGGAATAGCCATGGGTGCCACATGTGCCTCTTCCATAGATAATTTTTACATGGGCAAATTTGAGGAGCGATGGTTGGCTCAATCCCCGTATATGTCTAATGTTATTTCATGGAATCGATATATTGATGATGTCTTCATGTTATGGAGAGGTTCAGAGGAGACATTAGCACTATTTTTGCAGTGGATAAATCAGTGTGATCTAAATATAAAATGTACCTGTACTCACCATTAAGAAAGATTAGCTTATTTGGATGTAGTAGTCAGTAGAGGGAGGGGGGGAATGGTCAACATTGGTATATAAGAAAAGTACTGATAGAAATACATTTTTACACTTTAAAAGCGTACACCCTCTACAGTTAAAGGAAAGTCTCCCTTTTTCTCAATTCCTGCGGTATAGGAGAAATTGTTCTGATGCTAATGAGTTTAAACAATTATCAATGATTTTGAGCAACGGGGTTATCCTAAAGGGACGGTGAGACGAGCGTATTGTAGGGCCCTCTATAACCATAGGAGTTTGTTATTGGAGGCAAGGAGTTCCAATAAAAAGGAAAACATCAACCCTAATAATATCAATTTGATAACCAAGTATTCTCCTCTTAGTCTAGGTATTCAAAGGGTATTAAGAAAACATGGGAATATTATTGCAGCAGTTCCCGGGCTAGCGGGGAAAAGAATACGCTGTGTATGGCAGCGAAATCGTAACCTAAAGGAGTGTCAGTCCAGCGATATTGAATCCTTTAGTAGGACGGTGGGATACTTTAGAATTGAAGGGTCATAGAAAATGTGGGGGATGCAATATTTGCGACATCACTATGGAGCTGGAAGTGTTTTAAGTACCAAGGGTCCACCTATCCCTTGAGAACTCACACTTTGTGTGACTCTACTGGTGTAGTATATGTTGTTCAATGCCCGTGTACATTAATTTACGTGGGCAAGACAATTTGTCCTTTTAAAATAAAAATGGGGGAGCACAGAAGTCGGTTGAACTGTAAGGTGAAGGATGCTCCATTAGTTCAACACTGCCTTACACAAGGACATATTTTTGAACAGTTACGGTGCTTCTGCATTGATAAAGTGGAATTTGGAGCAGCTGGAAAACCCCTAGATCAAACTCTTCTGATTAGAGAACAGAAGTGGATCTATAGGTTGAAATCAGTAACACCTACGGGGCTGAATGCCGCCATAGATTGGACTGCTTGTTTATAGAGAGACTGTTGACAAGGTTTACTATAGTAGTTGTGCAGTTTTTGATTTTGGGGGCGTCGTGATAAATTATATAAATATTATCAATGTTCTAGTATTGGTTGGGAATAGTAATAACAGGAGAGGTAGTATAGAGAAATTTTTAAGATTACGTTTATAGAGAATTTAATTTTTACCAGGAGTTTTGAGTTTAATAATTTTTTGTCGATGGGAGGCAGGGTAATGGTATGAATAGTAGAAACTGGGATTTCTTATCAATGGCTTTAGGGGTAGTGACTATAAGGTAATTTGGGGGTGAGATTTAGGTGTTATCATTGGATTACTAGAAGAGTAAGGCTTGTAGCTTAGAAGGCAATAATGACGTCATTGGTTAGTCAAGCATAGAACTTCCAATAGAACCGCAGAATTAGGTCTTTAAAAGTAGAGTCATGCCTAGTACTCCGCATGCGCTGCATTTTTTCAAGGGCTGAGCGAAGGAAATCCTGAAAAACATAGCTATCGCCCAAATGAGAAAGACGAAAAGACGTCTACAGCAGCGGTTATGCTTCTGGTAGGTGATTCTTTTTGTGTAGTTGACAAGATTTGGCAACGAGAGGTAGGAACTTTGAGTGGGAAGGTATATTTATGTAGTTATTATTAAAACGGGTTTTATTTTATAGAATATTAACAAGAAGCATATGAGATCCCCTGAGGAAACATCAATAGTGAAACGCAGAGGAGGTACCTGAGGAAGGCGTTGGGATCAAATGAAGCATGGTGGAGAGTTTGCTGTGAAGCAATCAATTAGAAGCTAAGTGTTGGAAGGATTTTATGACAAATAATAAGCTTCTAGTAGTAGTTTTTAAGAGTTTCAGCAGTGCCCGGTAGGGATAACAGCTCCATCTGCTTCATTACCACTAGGTAGAGTATATTGAAGGTCATTGATGCTATTAGGCACATCAGTTGGACATGTTACAAGTCTAAAGAGTGCTGAAGAAGTCTGAGACCTTCATAGTTAAGAAAATTAAATGTTCTTGAATAACTGCAAGAGATAAATTGAAGAAGAGTTTTGTTCCATTTTGATAGTATTGAGCGTTTTTTGAAAATAGGAGTGTTTATGATGGCATGTTCCATGATTCCCAGCAGGAAGAATGGCACAGGCCTCCAAAAGTAACTTTTGCATGGAAAGGTTTAGGCTTTATTAAAAAAAAAAAAAAAAAAAAAGGTAGGCGACAATAGTTAAAAATGTTTGAGTGTTATCTGATAGAGTTAGAGAAGAGAACTAGCTAGCTTTCCTAATTTTTGCCCGGGGGACGTCATGGGAGCTGTGTGATGCAACACTGCTGTAGCAGAGACTCACTCCAGCCTCGGTCAGGAATTTATGTGGTTAGGTTTTAAGGCTTCAGAGGCAAATTAGAGGCACAACTAGGTATTTGTGAGTGAACTTAAGATGTTAACAGAGCATTTGTGATGGTTCCACCTTCAGCCTTGCACCAAATATTATTTTTGGATGGTGATTAGTATTTTATTTTTTATGGAGACTATTTCATTGTCTGCTCCTACAACTGTTGCTGTGTAGGTTTTTCTGATAGTCACCCTCTCAAGGCCAAATATGTTGAATGAGGGGCAAGTCTAGTGACACACTACTCACTGCCATACGAAGGGCGCAGTGCTCAGTTCCCAGCTCGGGTCTTCTATTCCTTTGGGCTGGAGAATCCTGCAAGTGTAGTATTCAAAATGTCTGGATGAAGGGGTCTTAATCATTGTACAACAGCAACACCTAGTGGCTGGCTTTAGGGCCCATGAGTGCAGGGCTGTAGAAGGAGGGCCTATTGCATGGCCACTACTTAACGATGACTGGGCTAAATAACTTGAACTGATATAAAAGAGGGACAAAATCACCAGGTGCCAGATTCCATCCCTGGTTTAGATTGAACTGGAAGGGCAGGAAAAGGAAAGATTACACTGGATCAAGTGCTGAATGAAACCTTAAGCACTGTCATATAATGTGTAAACATAGAATACAGGTGGATGAAAGATTTTATAGGATGCCTAGAAGACCATAAGGATAGGGCCTCATTTCTGTAAGATTGATGCTGCTATTTCAAAGTCATAAGTTAGGCAAGATCTTTTGAAAACAGAATCCACAGTACTTTTCATTCCTGTTGGATTTGGTACTGAAACTGGAGATGTGAAGACCAATTGTAGATATGTCATAGAGAAGGGAATGTGGAAAATTACATCTGTATTTTACCAAGGCTCTTCCAAACGTAAAAATATGTAAAGACATCAGGGGTGCACATTGATGTCTTAGCACATCCAGCAGGACAGCAATTTTTAAAAACTGCAGGTGGGGAAGAAAAGCATCCAACCTCTCCCAAAATAGGCGTAGGAAGCAGATTTTTAAATTGCTGCTCCCAACAGCATCCATATCCTCACCCTTGACCCTTCTCCAAACATAAAACCCTACTCCCCAACCCCTCCGGCATCAAGTTTCACTCTAAGACTTGCTGACATCAAGCTCCCAATCTTGATCTCTTCCCCCCCCCCCCCACCCCATGATTCTTTTCCCAGCTCTTACCGGGGTCCCTGGAAATCTAATGGGAGCAGGAGTAATTCAAAATGGCATCTGTGACCCTTAGCAGTAATCTTGCAGCACTAACCCTAGAGGTCAGGCTGCCAAATAAGAACACAATGGTTGGCTAGCAGCAGGCATGGTCCTCCTTGTCTTACTGTTGATGTCTTGAATGGTGGTGTTTAAATATTTATTTATCATCACAAGTCTGTTTTGTCTGTAAGTAATTATTCAGTTAAGGTCCATTTTATGTACTTAAAAAGGTAGCTACTTGTAGCAGGTGTTCCATGGACAGCGAGAATTACTCCTCACATATGGGTGACATCCCTGATGGACACCCTGTGTGGGAACGCTCCTTAGCTTCTATTGGAAGCTTTTGGGAGGCTCTTCAGTGCCTGCATGCCTCCTTCCCGCCTGCCATCACGGCGCCATCTTAGATCAGTCTAATAACAGCTGTAGCAAAAGACAACTCCTCACAGAGGTGGGAGGGTTGTGAGAACTCATTTCTGCTGTCTATGAAGAACACCTGCTACAGGAATGAGTCTTCACATATGGGAAAGCTACAGGCTTCCAAAAACAGAGGAGGCCAACAGGGGCAAAAAACAACTGCGGCACGGTGAGATGTCGTAACCATGCAACTATTGACTATGTAGAAAAGCAGTGATTCTCTTTTCCCTTTATATATTTTTTTTGGTAGCCTTGACAGAATAGAATTGGCCTAGGGGGGATGGAGTTTGATTGTAATCTCCAAACAGATTCCAGAGTACAGATTGGCCAAAGTTGCTGTCACGTCAGGAATTCCCATCTAGGCAGCACTGAGATGTGAATGTGTGGACTGACGATCACGTTGCGGCTCTGCAGATCTCTTCCATGGAGACTGAGCACAAGTTAGCCACCGACACAACCATAGTTCTGACATTATGAGCTGTGACATGGTCATCAAGGCTCAGGCCTGCCTGGGCATAAGCAAAAAGAGATGCAGTCTGCCAGCCAAATTGAAAGAGAGTGTTTGGAAATGGCAACCCCTAGCTTGCTGGGGTCAAAATAAACAAAAAGCTGGATGGACTGTCTGTGGACTTTTATCCGCTCTAAGTAGAAGGCTAAGGCTCGCTTGCAGTCCAACGTGTGCAACACAGCTTCCCCTTTGTGGGCATGAGGCTTCGGTAAAAATGGTGAAAGAACAATTTATGGACTAAGATGAAAATCCAATACCACCTTTGACAGGAATTTAGGATGAGCATGGATGGCCACTTTATTGTGATGGAACTTGGTATAAGGTGGATGAACTACTAGGGCCTGAAGCTCACTCTGCATGCTGAAGTGACTGCCACCAGAAACAATATCTTCCAGGTCAAGAACTTCAGAGGACAGGAATTTAGCAGCTCAAAGGGAGCTTTCATGAGCTGCACAAGAACCACATTGAGGTCCCAAGACACCACGGGAGGCTTGTAGGGAAGCTTCAGAAGGAGCAGCCCCCACAAGATGCAAACAATTAAAGGCTGTATCAAGATGGACTTTCCTTCCATACCTCAATGATAAGCTCCAATTGCACTGAGGTGGACTCGAGTCCAGACTTGGAGAGGTGTAGGAGATACTGAAGCAGTTTTTGTGTGGAAGAGATGAAAGGATCTAGGGCCTGGCCCTCACACCAGACAGCAAACCTCTTCCATTTGCAATAGTAAGACTTTCTTATAGAGGCCCTCCTGGAGGCCAGTAGGACTTCATTCCCCCATAAGAACATAAGAACATAAGATATGCCATACTGGGTCAGACCAAGGTCCATCAAGCCCAGTATTCTGTTTCCAACAGTGGCCAATCTAGGTCATACGTACCTAGCAGTTTCCCCAAGGGACACAGGTTCCACAATGCTTGTATTGGTTCAAGCATTGATATCCTGGGTCCCTTCTTAATAATGGTTTATGGACCTTTCCTCCAGGAACTTGTCCAAACCTTTTTTAAACCCAGCTACACTAACAGCCTTTACTACATCCTCCGGTAACAAATTCCAGAGTTTGATTACACGTTGAGTGAAAAAATATTTTCTTTTATTAGTCTTAAATAGTTTACCCTGTAGCTTCATTGCATGTCCCCTAGTCTTTCTATATTCTGATAAGGTAAACAATCGATCTACGTTTACCCGTTCCACTCCGTTCATTAATTTATAGACTTCTATCATATCTCCCCTCAGCCGTCTCTTTTCCAGGTTAAAGAGCCCCAACCTTTTTAGCCTTTCTTCATAGGAGTAGCCTTCCATCCCCTTTACCATTTTGGTGGCTCTTCTCTGAACCTTTTCTAAAATTGCTATATCCTTTTTAAGATATGGCGACCAGAATTGCACACAATATTCAAGGTGCGGTCTCACCATGGAACGATATAGAGGCATTATAATATCTTTTATTTTATTTTCCATTCCTTTCCTTATCATACCTAGCATTCTATTTGCTCTCTTGGCCGCCGCTGCACACTGGGCCGAGGGTTTTAACATGGTATCCACAAGGACGCCTAAATCTTTTTCCTGGGTGGTGGTTCCTAATGTGGAACCTTGCATCGTGTAACCATAGTTTGGGTTGTTCTTCCCTAGGTGCATAACCTTGCACTTCTCCACATTAAATTTCATCTGCCATTTTGATGCCCAGTCTTCCAATTTATCAAGATCCTCTTGCAATTTTCCACAATCCTCCTGGGTTTTAACAACTTTAAATAGTTTTGTGTCATCAGCAAATTTGATAACCTCACTCGTTATTCCACTTTCCAGGTCATTTATGAATATGTCAAAAAGCAGCGGACCCAGCACAGATCCCTGGGGTACACCACTATTCACCTTTCTCCATTGGGAAAATTGGCCATTTAGCCCTACCCTCTGCTTTCTATCTTTTAACCAGTTCCTGATCCACAGTAGTACACTGCCTCCTATCCCATGACTCTTTAGTTTTGCCAAAAGTCTCTCATGAGGGACCTTGTCAAAGGCTTTCTGAAAGTCCAGATACACAATATCAACCTTCAGGTTAACCTCCAACAACACTAGCCTCTCAACATTGTCACCAGCAGAGGCTAAACTAGTGTTGGTTAGCTTAGTGCACTACTGGCCCTGACCTTTCTATTAAAAGAAAGTGTAGTTGCGACTGAATGGTCAGGTTTAAACAAGGATTTATTCCCCTCCCGGGGTTTTGCTGGACTTTCAAAAATGATACAACTTCCAAACTCAAAAGATAGCCATGCCTCTGGCATAAACAAATGGTTAAAGAAAAGTACAGCTTCTTGCTTAACAAATCAAATGACAAAGCAATATAGATAATTCAGGTAAACACCTGGGCAGCTTCCTCTGTGCAGACTTGTTCTCTCTAGCAGGCTTATCTGCTTTCAGCGTAGAGAGGTCTCTTCAGTAATTAATAAAGAACAGTCCATCTTTTCATCATAAGACAAACATTCATTTTGGTCAATGCACATAGGCTCCTCAACTGCCTCGTCTTCCTTATGGCAGAGAGTTTGTAACTTCCTCCAGCCAGTGACTGGTCTCTCTTCAATACTCTCCCCACGGTAAGGTAGATAATTATCTGAGACTGGATAAAACTGCTTTGCAATCTTTCTATTGGGCTTTGCTCTTGTCAGTTTTCTGCCAGGCTTTACATACAAACATTCAGGTTCCTCATTCATACATATATCCTGAAGCAGTTCACTATCTCTTTCACAAGGATGTGAATATCTTAAAAGCTTCTGGCTTTCATTAGTAAAGAGTTTCCTACCAGCTGTTCTGCACTCTCCCCGTTGACTGCTGTCTCTGGGAGATCCCTCCTGCGTCACTGCAAAGGGCTTTCTGTAGTTAAGCTCACGGCTGGAGAATGGTTTCCTGCTCTGTCTCCAAGCCCTGCTTGGCTTCTTATTCCAGGCCTCACAATAAACAGGGTTAGGCTGAAAGTACTCTGACCTTTTGTTGAAGGGTTTCAGGTTCTCTCTAACCTGCCAGGTTTCACAAACGCTTTCTGCTTCTGTGTCCTCAAAACCTTCATCAGAAATCATACAGGAATCACATTCAGCCTCTCTTCCTGGATTCTCTCTCTCCTGCACTCGAGCATAAACTGAATCCTGCTCTCTGGCCTGCTCCTGAACAGTGGCCCGTTCCTGAACTAACTCTGCTTGCCTGCCAGCTTTCTTATGCAGAGTTAGGGGCGTTTTCCTGCACATGTGCAAAGTGTTTCCCTCAGTGTTTGGGGAGTGTCTGTTGGCTGGGCGTGCCTTCAGGTCTCGTGCCTCAGCCTGCTCTGGTTGCCTATAGCAACTATGAAGCTTTTTCTCTCCCTTTCTGTCAGAGTCTGTGCCGAACTCTTCAGCTTTTTGTGTCTTAAAGTTACAGGGCAGATTTTCGGTGTTACACATCCCCCTTCTTAAGACATTACGAGCTGCTGACGTCCCCGTCGGACAGCGCGTAATTCTGCTCAAAGCATCCGCATTACCATGCAGCTTCCCTGCACGGTGCTGTACCTCAAAACTAAAAGCTTGTAAAGCCAAGTGCCAGCGCGTCAGTCGTGCATTATTGTTGCGCATTTGGCTCAGCCATTTTAACAGTGCATGATCTGTTATTAATATAAATTTGCGCCCTGTCAAATAAAATCGCAATGCTTCTACTGCCCATTTGATGGCTAAGCATTCCCTTTCTACAGTAGAATACTTCCGCTCCGCATTGGACAGTTTCCTACTTAAGTAGGTGATCGGGTGTTCTACACCATCAAATTTCTGGGACATAACTGCCCCCAGTCCAGTCTCAGAAGCGTCTGTCTGGATAATGAATGGAAGCCGGAAGTCAACTCCCTTTAATACAGGAGCTTTACACAACTTCTCTTTAAGAGAGATAAAACTCTCCTCGGCCTCGGGAGTCCAATGCACACTATTTGGGGCATTTTTCCTAATCATGTCCGTAAAAAGGCTGCTCTCCTCCGCAAACCTGGGGATAAATCGTCGGTAGTAGCCGATTAGGCCCAAGAAGCTGCGGACATGCTTCTTTTCTACCGGTCTTGGGAAGTTCCGGACACTCTCTATTTTGTCTGCTAGAGGTTTCACTATCCCATTCCCAACTAAATGACCCAGGTATTTGGCTTCTTTAGCCGCAAAAAGACATTTTTTGGGGTTCAAAGTGAGACCCGCTTTTCGGATGGCGTTTAATACCGCCTCTATCCGTGATAGGTGTTCTAGCCAGGTGCCGCTATGGATAATAACGTCATCCATATAGGCCAACGCGTACTCTTGATGTGGCCTTAGGACCTGGTCAATAAGACGCTGGCACGTTGCCGCTGCGCCATGTAGCCCAAATGGCATACGCCTAAATTGGTATAGGCCTAAGGGGGTGGAGAAAGCTGTTTTTGGCTTCGAATCCCTCGTCAAGGGGATTTGCCAATAGCCCTTGGTTAAGTCGAGGGTTGTTAGAAACCGGGCCTGCCCTAACCGATCTAACAGATCATCGATTCTTGGCATGGGGTATGCGTCAAACTGTGAGATCGCATTGATCTGCCTAAAATCAATACAAAAACGAAGGGAGCCATCTGGTTTTGGGACGAGGACTATTGGGCTAGACCAGGGACTATGAGATTCCTCGATCACCCCCATTTCCACCATTTCCTTGACTTGGGCAATGACCTCGTTTTTCTTCGCCTCTGGCAACCTATAGGGGCGCTGTCTAATAATTTTCCCCGGGACCGTGATGACCTCATGGGCTACCAGGCGTGTTTCGCCGGGCACCGCTGTCAAGACATCGGAGAATTTCCTTAATAGCCGGGCTAACTCTGCCTGCTGATGTTCAGACAGGTCAGTACCTGTACGTATTTCGGGTTGTTCCCTCCAATCTGAGGGTTGAGGACCTAAGTCCTCCTCTTTCCTTTCCTCAGCGATGGCTGCTAAGCCCTTAACATATTTTCTGCCTGTGGAGCCAAACCCCCCAGACCCACGGCCTGTAGAGGTTAATGAGGATGTCTCTAATAATACCGGGAAGCCCACCCGTTCACATATCAACTGGGCTATTCTTTCACCCCTTTTTATTATGAAATCCTCTTCCCCGAAGTTAAATAGTAGGGCCTTGACCACCCCCCGATAATCCGGGTCTATTACCCCTGCCCCAATGTCAATTGAATGATTGACTGCTAGGCCAGACCGCGGTGCTATGCGGCCATAACATCCTTCGGGGATTTGAATGCTCAACCCGGTATCAACGAGGGCTTTCCCTCTCTTGGGGACTACTGTATCCTCATTGCTGAATAGGTCATAGCCCGCTGAGGCTTCGGTAGCTCTTTGGGGACTCTTTACCTGCTGGGATGTTTTCGTGAAGTGCAACACAAACCCTTTTTTAACTGGGGGTTTCTCTTCTACCCGCGGTTTCCCAAATAAAGCACTTGGGATCTTTTGTGCAATGGCTTCAGTTATGTGGGTTTCGGGCGGTACCCCTCCCCTTAGAGGTTCTTCAGGGCCTACTTTCCCCTCGAGGCCTTTCCCCATTTCCTCCTTAAATGGGGGCCAGTCACGGCCTAGGACCACCTTAAAGGGAAGTCGGGGGACAACTGCCATGTGTACCTTTCCTTTGGTATTCAACCCATTCACACTCATGTCATATATCGGGTAAAAAAGAGGAAGCACCATGCACACATCGCACTTTCACACGTCCATCCGTACTATCCCACTGGGTAGGATTGTGGGCCTGAATGGCCTTCCACATTTCCTGGGAGACCATACTCTGGTCTGCCCCAGAATCCAGGAGTGCTACCGCATCTATACCCTCCACTTGGACATTTATGATAAACTCCTCCCTACCGTGTATTTCTCTTCCTGATACAAGGGCTAGGTGTTCTTTACAGTCCCTATGTACATGACCGCTTTTTCCACAGTGAAAACATCTGATCACATTATTATAACCTTTTACAATTTCTTTTGGGACTTTAGAAGCATAAGCTTTCCTTACACCAGGCATCCTTTCCATGCCGGTTACTCTTATCACATTATCTCTAGAAGCTCCGGCCAATGCAGCTTCAAAATAGCATTCGGTCATTTCCGCTGCTTCTCTAGTAGACTTACATTTTTGTAACAGCAGGAAAGCTTTTACTTCGGCGGGTACGGCTTCAAAGTACTGCTCTAGCAGCACAGCATCCATTAAGGTTTCTACCGAGGCCCTTTCTGGAGCCAACCACTTTGCTGCTAAACCTTTCAACCTTTGCATTAAAGCTTTAGGTGTCTCCTGGGGCAAGAGCTTTGCCTCCCTAAAAAGTCGGCGATAATGTGTAGGTGTTAAGCCTAGCCTATCTTGAACTGCCAATTTTACATCTGGGTAACTGGACGCTAGGCCAGCGGGCATCGCCTTATAGGCCGCCAATGCCTCTCCAGTTAACGACATGGCGAATCTGACTGCCCATTGGTCTAGAGGCCATTTAGCCGCCTGAGCGATTCGCTCGAATGCGTCAGAATAATCATCAAAGTTATCACTTTTTTGTAAAGGTCCTAGTGCCAATGCACCATAGTGTTGTACTCCTACCGCCGCTGGTACCGGTACACTTTCCTCCTCAGCAGTAGTAGTCCGCTGCAGTAGCGTGGTCACCAAGTCCAAAAGGGGCTTTTGTTGCGCAGCCAGTGCTGCCATAGTCCTGTCCTGGGCCTGTCGTGCCAGCTCACTTTGTGCCTTCCACTGCTCTTCCATCCATCGCATCATTTCTTTTGGGTCCATCTTGGCGCTTGCGGTATACCTGTATAGGCGAGAAAAAAACAGAGGGCCCACCAAGTGCGGCACACAATATATTTCTTCCTCCCTATCTGCTTTTATCCAGGTATCTCTCTCCCCCTTTCTCCACAATCCTTACCACCCGTGCCCAGCCACTTGTACCTTAGCACGGTGAAGGATCTTATTTTGAGAAAGGTTCTCTGCGCCTCCGTCCGGTCAGCTTGTGGATGTCCACACAGTATCAGGATTTTCTTCCTCTCAGGATTTCCTTTGCTGCTGTGTTTCTTTTTTTTTTTTTTTTTTTAAAAAATCCAACGTGCTACGCCATTTTATATGTCACCAGCAGAGGCTAAACTAGTGTTGGTTAGCTTAGTGCACTACTGGCCCTGACCTTTCTATTAAAAGAAAGTGTAGTTGCGACTGAATGGTCAGGTTTAAACAAGGATTTATTCCCCTCCCTGGGTTTTGCTGGACTTTCAAAAATGATACAACTTCCAAACTCAAAAGATAGCCATGCCTCTGGCATAAACAAATGGTTAAAGAAAAGTACAGCTTCTTGCTTAACAAATCAAATGACAAAGCAATATAGATAATTCAGGTAAACACCTGGGCAGCTTCCTCTGTGCAGACTTGTTCTCTCTAGCAGGCTTATCTGCTTTCAGCGTAGAGAGGTCTCTTCAGTAATTAATAAAGAACAGTCCATCTTTTCATCATAAGACAAACATTCATTTTGGTCAATGCACATAGGCTCCTCAACTGCCTCGTCTTCCTTATGGCAGAGAGTTTGTAACTTCCTCCAGCCAGTGACTGGTCTCTCTTCAATACTCTCCCCACGGTAAGGTAGATAATTATCTGAGATTGGATAAAACTGCTTTGCAATCTTTCTATTGGGCTTTGCTCTTGTCAGTTTTCTGCCAGGCTTTACATACAAACATTCAGGTTCCTCATTCATACATATATCCTGAAGCAGTTCACTATCTCTTTCACAAGGATGTGAATATCTTAAAAGCTTCTGGCTTTCATTAGTAAAGAGTTTCCTACCAGCTGTTCTGCACTCTCCCCGTTGACTGCTGTCTCTGGGAGATCCCTCCTGCGTCACTGCAAAGGGCTTTCTGTAGTTAAGCTCACGGCTGGAGAATGGTTTCCTGCTCTGTCTCCAAGCCCTGCTTGGCTTCTTATTCCAGGCCTCACAATAAACAGGGTTAGGCTGAAAGTACTCTGACCTTTTGTTGAAGGGTTTCAGGTTCTCTCTAACCTGCCAGGTTTCACAAACGCTTTCTGCTTCTGTGTCCTCAAAACCTTCGTCAGAAATCATACAGGAATCACATTCAGCCTCTCTTCCTGGATTCTCTCTCTCCTGGACTCGAGCATAAGCTGAATCCTGCTCTCTGGCCTGCTCCTGAACAGTGGCCCGTTCCTGAACTAACTCTGCTTGCCTGCCAGCTTTCTTATGCAGAGTTAGGGGCGTTTTCCTGCACATGTGCAAAGTGTTTCCCTCAGTGTTTGGGGAGTGTCTGTTGGCTGGGCGTGCCTTCAGGTCTCGTGCCTCAGCCTGCTCTGGTTGCCTATAGCAACTATGAAGCTTTTTCTCTCCCTTTCTGTCAGAGTCTGTGCCGAACTCTTCAGCTTTTTGTGTCTTAAAGTTACAGGGCAGATTTTCGGTGTTACAACATCCATGCCAAGAGGGCCAAGGACTGGATGTTGAGGTGCAACGTTGTCTCACAATCCTGCAGTGTCCGATCTGGTCCATGGCTGAGTTGAAGCAGCTACTGATTGGAGAGCAGCAGGAGAGGGGACCACAGCTGTCTGGGCCAATAGGGAGCAATGAGAATCATTGTGCCCTTTTCTGTTCTGAGTTTCAGGAGAGTCTTTGGAATGAGAGGTATTGAAGGATATGCATACAGAAGACCACCCCCTCCCCAATGTAGGAGAAAAGCATCCGATGCTAGTCTGTTGTGTGATCTTACTTTGGAGCAGAACTGATCCACTTGGGCATTGTGCAGGGTTGTAAATAGATATATTGAGGGGATGCCACACTCAAAAAAGTTGGAGGACTCGACTCTGTTTGCCAGAGTGTTCTGTTCACCTGACAGGTATGTGGCTTTCAAGTCCATCACGTGTGTGATGGTGAACTTCCACAACCTGACTGCTTCCCAACACAGGAGGTACAAATCCATTCCTCCCTGCTTGTTGATGTAGAACAGGCATGTCCAACTTTGAACAGGTCGTGATCTACCTTTTCCGGCCAAAAGTGCCAGTGATCTACCACCATGAAAATTTACGTTTCAAATTCAATTTTAACCCAATAAAGTTGGTGGTTTCCTCCCCCCCCCCCCCCCATTTTTAATGAAACTTCTGTCATTTCCTTGGATGTGATCAGCTGTTAAGCAAATTAAGCAAAAACAAAACAGAGAGATGAAGATCCAGTAAGAACTGCGAGGGGAAATGGAAAGTACATTTTTTCTTAAATTTTTATTGAGTAATAACTTTCTTTAACTGTCTTAATAACTTTCATTGAGTAAATTGTGTTAAATTTAGGTTGAGTATTGATCCAGGCTGATCTTGCACAATCTTTAATATTTCGCTCTTGCTCATTAGTGAAACATAGAAACATGATGACAGAAAAAGACCACATGGCCTATCTAGTCTGTCCTTCCATATCAACAACTACAACAGTCCACTTTTTACCTTTAGAGATCCTCTGTGTTGGTCCCATGCTTTTTGAATTCAGTTACTGTCCTCATCTCTACCACCTCCACTGGGAGACTATTCCACGGATCCACTACTCTTTCCATAAAGAAATATTTCCGCATATCACTCCTGAATCTATCTCCCTTCACCCTCATCCCATGTCCCCTCGTAGCAGAACTTGCTTTCAATTGAAAGAGGCTCTCCCCCTGAACATTTATGCCCCGGAGGTATTTAAACATCTCAATCATATCACCTCTATCCCGCCTTTCCTCTAAGGTGTACATATTAAGATCCTTAAGTCTGTCCTCATATGCTTTATAATGAAGCCCACTAATCATTTTAGTAGCCACCCTCTGCACCGACTCCATCCTGTTCACATCCTTTTGAAGGTGCGGTCTCCAGAATTGCACACTATACTCCAAGTGAGGTTGCACCAAAGACTTATACAGAGGCATTATCACCTCCTTTTTTCTGCTAGCCATTCCTCTTCGTATGCACCCAAGCATCCTTCTAGCTTTTGCCGTCGCCTTTTCTACCTGTTTAGCTACTTTAAGATCATCAGACACAACCACGCCTAGGTCCCGCTCTTCTTTAGTGGACAAAAGTACTTCACCTCCTATACTGTATTGCTCCCTTGGATTGCTGCAGCCCAAATGCATGACCTTACATTTTTTGAACACTAAATCCCAGCTGCCAAATTCTAGACCATTCTTCAAGCTTAGCTAGATCCCTCCTCATGTTATCTACACCTTCCTGGGTGTCTACTCTATTGCAGATTTTGGTATCATCCGCAAAGTGGCAAACCTTACCCGACAGCCCTTCCGCTATATCACTAACAAAGATGTTAAAAAGAATCGGACCAAGTACAGATCCCTGGGGCACACCACTGGTAACATCCTTCTCCTCAGAGTGAGCTCCATTTACTTGTACTCTTTGTCGCCTCCCACTCAACCAATTTCTAACCCAAGCAGTAACTTTAGGGTCCATCCCTAGGGTGCTCAGTTTGTTTATAAGTCGCCTGTGAGGAACAGTGTCAAAGGTTTTACTGAAATCTAAATACACCACATCTAGAGCTCTCCCTCGGTCCAACTCCCTGGTCACCCAGTCAAAGAAATCAATCAGATTTGTCTGACAAGACCTGCCTCTGGTGAATCCATGCTGCCTCGGATCCTGTAATCGTCTGAGCCTGCATTTCATCCACCAGCTTTTTGAAGTTGGGTGAATATTGCATGAGGGCCAGTCTCAGAATCCTGGAGATGTTCATCTGTCATGTTGTGTACTCTGTCATTTTCAGATGGGAAAACGCAGATTCACACAAATAAGTTGAACCGAAACAGGAGTGTACAGCTTCACTGCATCTTCTCAAGTTGGGAAATTTGTCTCTAGGCACTAGTTTCCAAAACGATTTTTGCTCAGCACAGGTCTTGAGAAAAATGTCATCTTTTTTTTCCATTTAAATTTTTATTAAGGTGTAATAATGAAATTGCAAATACAAACCACTGGTAAAATCTCTAGTATAACATATGTTCAACAGGAACAAACAAAAATCAATCCAGTCATCCATCTCAATTTACACATATATCAATACATCTAGTCTAACAAAAGCTTTAAGGGTTAATATTTCGTTTTCAAGAGATGTCTTGTTCAATGAGTAATTTTTACTGATAGCAGCTGCAGTTTCTTTAATGTCCACATCTACTTTGAATGGGTATGACAAGTACTCCACAACTGTTCTAATTTTTTGGAAGTCACAGAATCTATTTTCGAATTCCTGGATAACAGAACAGATTTCTGTCACATACTTCTCATTCTGAAAAACAAAATTTGGATATTGTCCCAGATGGTCCTGCGTATTAGGAAAATGATCAAAAGTGTTGTTTGCAAGGTCAGTCATCATTAGCTCAGATTTGCTCTTGTAGGATGAAACTGTACTCATCTTGCCAATGCATTTGTTTTTACCTTGTAGTTCAAGGTTCATATCACTTAGTTTGCCTGTAAAGTCAGCGAGAAATGCCAGATCACATAGCCACTCCTCATCTTCCAACTCTGCTTGGTCATTTCCCCTCTCTTTCAAAATACTTCTTATTTCATTCAGCAAATCACAAAATCTTTGCAGAAATTTGTACCTACTTAGCCACCTTACATCTGTGTGCAAAATGATTTCCGCTGCCCCTTCATCAAGAGTAAGATTGAAATGCCATCTTTGAAGTGATCTTCCACGAACTGAATTTACAATTTTGAAAGTGATGTCCATGACAGTCTTTGTATTGAGTCTCTTGCTTGCCAAAACGTGCTGGTGAATGATGCAGTGGTAAGAAAGGAAATCTGGGAAGTCGTCATGCTGTCTGCAGAGGGCTATGAAACCGTTAACCTCACCTGTCATTGCTCTTGCTCCATCAGTAGTGATGGAAACAAGTCTATGCAATGGAAGATTACACTTTGTCACAAAAGAATGGAAAGAACTGAATGTTTCCTGACCGGTAGTTCTCCCTTTTAAAGAAATCATTCCAAGTAGTTGTTCTTTAACACTGAAGTATTCAAAAACCATCTGGATAAAGACAAGTAACTGGGCTATGTCTCTTATGTCTATAGATTCATCCAGTTGGAGTGAGAAAGCAACACAATTTGAAACATCCTCCAATAATTGTTCAGTTGTGTCTACACACATCTTTTCTATTCGCCGCACGACGGTGTTTCTTGACAATTGTACATCTTGAATAGCAGCTGTGATCTCTTTCTTATTTTTAAATCCTTCAGAAAGATTGTCAGCTGCTTCAAGAAAACAATCTTTTACAAATTCCCCTTCAGTGAAAAGTTTGCATTTCTTTGCGGTCAGGTTGCTGACCTTGAAGGATGCTATGGTTGCATTGACCGAATGTGACCTTGGCTTCGCCATCAACTGTTGCTGAGTAGCCAATTTCGATTTAAGTTCTTTGAGCTTCAGTTTACGAATTTCACTTTTGGGTGGAAAATCAGCATCAAACTTTTTTCTATGCAGAGCCTTATAATGACGTTCCAGATTACCCTTTTTGGGCAAGGATACTGGGGCGTTACAAATTAGACAACAACACTTGTCTTTCACCATGATGAAGAAGTAGTCCATTTCCCATTCAGCCTGAAAGTGGTAGGTTTTGCTCTTCTTTGGAACACTCATCTTCGTTATACTGGGGTGGCTGGATGTAAGAAGGCCAAATCTGCTAAGTTAGTATAAACACTGGCTGAATCTGGTCCAAAACTGTCACTGTCCCAAAGTATTAAAAATCAACAGGAAGTGAAGACCTCTGGATGATGTGCAATACAAGGACTGGAGATCCCAAAACCACACATGCAGTTCTAAAAGTAAAAGTAAGAATTCATCATACTGGCACCAATAATCAAATACCACCAAGCAATCATCAAAAAACTCAAACACCTGTCCAGCAAACCAGATAAAATCAAATACCGCCAAACAAGTTCAAATACCACCACACACGATTTAATAAATTCTGCACACAGTGCAGAATCAACGCAAAGGCAAGGCGAAATAAAATTGCAGAGGCAAGCAAAAGTCACAGTGGTTTGAACCAATTTGAAGGCAAGGCATAGGCAAGTTAGAACAAAATTGGAAAAGCCTGCCAAAATCACCAAATTCTTGACACTTTGTTGTGTCTGCCCGAAAACATTTAATGAAAGCGAAATATAAAGCGACCAATGGCCAACACACGACACAACTAATACGGTAAGTGTATTCAGGTAAAGCCCGGGCAAATGGATATCGCCCGATATATAACACACTTCTAAGGGGTGTTGGGGTGGGGGAAGGAATGGGTGATTCTGAGAGGCAGGAGACTAGGTATGACGCCGGGCCTGTGGTGTCTCGTCACAGGGCGCGGGCGACTGCCCCCTGGGGTACCCACAAACTATTGGCACAAAAACAACAAGCGCCCCCAATATACCCGCAGGCAAGATTCCCACAGACAGGGAAAAAAGCCAAAGGATCAGCAGTGGTGGCAAGCCCTCGGCAGATGACCTGCCGGCACAAGCTCTCTCCTAGCGACGGGGCGAGCTGCTGGAGAGATGGAGCCAAGTGGGGCTGGTGATCTACCTCTGACCCCTCCGCGATCTACAGGTAGATCGCGATCTACCTGTTGGACATGCCTGATGTAGAACATGGTGACCTGATTGTGTGTCTGAATTAAAACAGTTTGGTTGGGCAGTCTATCTCGGAAAGCCTTTAGAGCATTTGCTACAATGCTTAACTCCAATAAATTTATCTGGTGAAGACTTTCCTGGATGGACCAATTGCCCTGGGTATGCAACCCATCAAGATGAGCTCCTCACCCCAGCTTTGATGCATCTGTCATCAGAACCTTTTGGGGTGGAGCAATTTGGAAAGGAAGACCTTTGAGCAAATTGTGGTGGACTGTCCACCAATGCACTGACTGAACGAGAGGGGCGGTGACCAACGATCTCTGAAGCGACCTGTGGCCTGGGTATCCTGAGTCCACTGAACCTGCCACATCTGGAGGCCATGTGGGCCAGAACAGTCAACATCATGCAAGCTGATACTTACTGACTCAGTTGAGTTTTTCGCATTAGTGCTATCAATCTGTGGTTGTGCGGAAGGAAGGCTCTCACTTGAGTCGTGTCGAGCAAGGCTCCTATGAATTCCAATTGTTGGGTGGGCTGAAGGTGGAATTTGAGATAGTTTACCATAAACCTTAGTAGTTCCAACACCCGAATGATTAACTGTGTTGATTCCTGAACTACTACTACTATTGATCATTTGTATAGCGCTACAAGGTGTACGATGCGCTGCACAGACATATGCAAAAGACTATCCCTGCTCATCAGAGCTTACAATCTAGTAATCCTTCCGGAGTAGTATCCTTGATCAGACAATTGTCTAGATAGGGGAAAACAAACACTCCCAGTGTCTGGAGGTAGGTTGCTACCACTGTGAGGCACTTTGTGTACATGTGAGGCGCTGAGGCTAGGCCAAAAGGCAACACGCTGTACTGGAAGTGCTGTCCCCCCAGGACAAATGTGAGATACCTCCTGTGAGTAGTATGTATCTGTATGTGGGTATATGCATCCTTGAGATCCAGGAAGCATAGCCAATCTCCTTTTTGAAAATAAGGAAGCAGGGTGCCTAGAGAAATCATTCTGTACTTTTCTCTTACCAAGTACGTATTCAGACCGTTTAGGTATAGGATAGGATGTTATCCCACCTTTTCTTGGGGATCAGGAAGTGCTTGGAATAAAACCCCTAACCTCTTTGCTCTGGTGGCACGAGCTCGATCTTGAGATCTGACAAGAGGATGGTGATTTCTCTCTGAAGCAGTCCCTGATGCAGAGGGTCGAGATAATGCACCCTTGGGGGGAAATTTGGTGGTAGTTCCAATAAATGTAGTTTGTAACCGCTTTGGATGATCTGTAGAACCCATGAGTCTGAGGTTATGAGGAGCCAACTTTGCGCAAAACGAGTGAGCCTCCCCCCAACCGTAAGGTTTCCTATTGCGGTTACAGGAAGGGTGGCTGTGCTCTGAAGGAACCAGTCAAAACCACTTCCCAGGTTTTGGCTGAGGAGCCAGCCGAGCTTTGAGTCTTTTCTTGCCACTGCTGTTGGCATGGGGCCTGTTTGAGTTGGGAAGTCTGAGGTCCAGGAAAGAACCTACCCCTATGAGAGTAATAGGTCTTTTTCTGACCCCACCCCAGACATGCATTGGGAGAGTCTAGTCAGAGTAACATGCTACTTTTCAATAAAGTCAGCTTTCTCTTCTACCTGTTCGCCGAAGAGATTCTCTCCCCAGCACAGGACATCCGTCAGCTTGCTTTGCACAAAATATTCTAGGTCCAAGGACTGGAGCCAAGCGAGTCTCCAGATGCCAATACATATGGCAGCATTTCTTGATGCCATTTCAAAGGTGTCATAGGTGGCCTGCACCATGAACTTAGAACAGTCCTTGCCATGGGCCACCAAGGCATGATACTGCTTCGATCTCTCTGGAGCCAGAAACTGGGCTAGGTCAGCCAGGGCACACATGATGTTCTTTAAGAACATGCCCATGTATAGCTGGTAAGAGACCACGTGGGTGACCAGCATGAAACTCTGGAAACACCTGCTCTCTAAAAAGTCCAACATTTGAGCCTTCCTTCCTGGAGGCATCAAGGAATGAGTCTTTGTACTCTTGATTCTCTTTAAGACAGATTCAGCCACCAAGGAATGGTGCAGAAGCTGAGGCTTCTCGAATCTGGGAGCCTTCTGAACTCTGTACATAAAGTCAAGTCTTCTACTGACCAGAGGTACAGTGAGGGGGTTCTCCCACATTTCTCATCTGCACTCTCTGCAGGATGTGGTGCACGGATACTGTCACGGCCTCCTTAAGGGCCAAGGAGTACTGCAGAATCTCTAGTCCTTCTGCCCTGGGATCATCCTCGATTTCCAAAGAAAATGGTATGGCCTTGGCCATGTCCCTCACAAACTCCTGGAAGGTCATGTCCTCAGGAGGGGACTTACACCACTCATGAGATGGGAAAGGGTCCAATGGAAGCTCAGGGAGACCTGCCCTCTGACAAGTCTTCTGATTCCACATCAGTCACCCAGCCTTCTGGGTCAGACTCAGAGAGGAAGTTGAAGGACTTCTGAATCTCTGCCTGGATCTCTCTCCTGCTTCAAGGAGATCAGGAGCTCCTCCAGGAGTGATGATGCACCGATGCCCTTCTAGATTTCGAGGGGGCATCAGACACTGAGATGCTAGAGAGGGATATCAGCCGGGCTGGTATCTGTGTTGGAGTCCTTCAATGCCCCTATGTCGACGCCTCTCTCCAGGCAGGGAATGCATCTCAAGGAACAGCTGCATGGGTGCCGATATTGATGCCGCTGACATCGAGGTTCTGGTCTGTTGCACCTCCAGCAGCACCACAATGTATTCCTCGAGCTCTTGCAGAAGGTGCCTCTCTATGGCTGTCAATTCTGAAGACTGTGGGGTCTAAGCAACTTCGATTGATGTACCCTGTATCTGTACAGGGATATCAATGGCTGGGTCTCAGCTGTTATAGGTTGCTGGAGCTCTCCTCCCTTCCGGCACCTTTGAAGGGTGCTGACCTGGACCTCCATTGCTCTTGATGCCATGCCTCGATGGGCTCCGATGCCAATGCACCATGGTCTTCACCCAGTGTTCGGTTCAATCACTCCTCAACTTCGAAGAAGACTAGGCCAAATTCTTTCTCATCTTTGGGTAGAGATCGAACAATGGCTGATGCTCCAGGACACTATGGGTACTCAACTCCAATTGAGTCTGAGAGTTCCTTGATGTCAGTGCACTGCTAGCATCTGATGCATCCTTTGAAGTCATAGAGACCAGTGCCATCGATGCCGAAGGCAATGGATCGGACTTCTGAGTGCCAAAAAATGATTTGCGCTGCTTCTCATGACCTTTGAGTCCTCTTTTTGTCCTCTTTGAACATAAATTACAAGAAGAGGACTGATGATAAGAGTCCCAGGCACTGAAGACCCAGTTGTGCGTATCCATGGAGGATATGGTTTTAGCACACTGAGAACACTTTTTGAATCTGCTGGCCAGTTTCTGGGACATATCATCCAGAAAAATTGCCACGACAAAGTCAGACGACTCAATGTTAATGGGTAGGGTCCAACCGGGGCACCAGCGTCAGTGAGAGCAGGTGTGCCTGAGCAGAGAATAAAACGGATGATCGAGGGTGAAAAATGGAAAAGAGAACCATGATGGCAGGTAACTAGGCAAAAAATCCAAAGCGCAAAAACTCTCATAGGGGAGAAAGAAAGTTTACCAATTGGAGGATGAATGGAATGTGTCTCTAATGCTCCATGGAAAATGAAAGACTGATCTAAGATGCCACCGCCCAGTAAGCAGGAAGGAGGTGCGCAGGCATGGTGAAGCCTACCAGAAGCTTTCAATAGAAGCTGGGGAGCATTCCAGTGCAGAGGTTCTGTCGGGGACATCACCCATATGTGAGGACTCATTCCTGCTTGTCCACGGAGAATGTAATTTGTTTTGTGATGTATATACTATTGTTTTATGTTGTTTTATAATGCCATTGTGAACTTTTTTGTTTTTCTGACAAAAGGTAGGATATCAAATTTTATTAAGCAAGTCTTTTTCACCATTTGTGCTGGTATAAATGAACCCAAATCCCCCATTTGCAAAATTTCAGTTTTTGTGTATTCACTACCAAATTATTCTTCACCAACCAATTAGAAATGGCCAGTAAAATCTTACAACGTTTACTTCCTGTTGCCCAAAATAGGAAAAATAAATTGGTGGAATTTCATCTTTATAAATGAAAAAGGTAAAACTAATAACGGCAATAGTTGATTCAGGTGAAGCAAAAAAATACTGAAAAAGTAGAGGGATTAACAAGATTCCTGAGGGACCCTGCAATTCAAGATAAAAGGTCTACATTTCATTATGGACACTACTGAAGCCTATCAACCTTTTTAACCCTTTCCACTGGGCTGTCCCACCCTATGAGATATTTAAATTTTCCCATCTGTCGTCTCCCCCCCCCCCCCCCCCGTGGAACATATGAACAACATGCTAGTTTATGGCTTATAATACAACATGACTGGTTACTGTAGAATGTGTATGTCATATTGGTTGTAATTTGACCAATTTCTTGTTAAACTTTATTCTGATCTGGCATGAGCTACATAGAAAATTTATCCAAGTGGGAAGGGTTAAAGATTCTAGCCAATGCAATGCCTTCCTCTTAACCCTGTTCTCTCTTAACACTTTAACAGTAGCCCAATATCAACCAAGTCAAAAGCAAATGAGAGCTAACAGAAAAGGTAGGAGTCCATTATCCTTATATTTTGGAACCTCATCCTGCACTGCTAGTAAAATTCTGTACTATGTTCAGTTCAAAATCCAATCTAGGCATCATCTATTCCATTTACTTCATCCACCAAGTCACTAAGGGGCATCTTTACTATACATTGCCATGTGTTACTTGCTGTTGCAGGCATAGGAGTAAAATGGGCCATGGTAGTAATGCCAAGTAAACATGCCCCTAAGTTGAATAAACACCAAATGCTCCAAAATATTTGAAATAAACAAGATTGCAAATGCAATATGTGCCTTTGAGTCAGTGCTGACTCCTGGTGACCCAGAAGCTCCTGGGTTTTCTTGGCAGTGTGACTGGAAGTAGATTGCCAGGCCTTTCTTCCAAGGCAATGGAGGGTTAAGTGACGTGCCCAAGGCCACAAGGAGGGCTAGTGGGACTTGAACCCTGGTTGTTTGATTATCAAGCCAGTGTTCTAACCACTAGGCTACTCCTCCACTCCATTTAGACTCGGGTATACAGCTCAAATAACTCAGCAATTCCAAATCTGCTCTTTTTTTTAAAATACTGAAACAATCACAGAACCAGTAATGCCTTGTTCTAACACGTGAGTAAGAATCTGTACAACTGGTCTTAAAGCCTCTTCCGACACAGATCTCAAATAATGAAAGTGGCAAGGAGCTAAACTACAAAAGAGGGATAATCCTATGAATAATGTTCTCCAAATCCCTTCCAGATGAAAGAGAGAGGAAATATTGCTGGGGGGGGTGGGGGGAGGGAGGTGAGGAAAGAGCAGGAGAGATGCTGGACACAGGGGAAGATAGAAAGAGAGGGAGATACTGTATACAGTGAGGATAGATGCAATATAAAGAGGGAGATTGAGGCCTGCATGATGAGGAGGAGTAGGAGTGAAATCTGAGGGCGTAGAGAGAGAAAAAATTAATGAAAGAAAGCTTAAAGGGGAAAGACCAATGTTCTAGATGGATGTAGGGGGGGAGTGAAAAAGATTAGGAGGAAAGAAGAAATGGCAAATGAGCAGGAGACCCTGGAAACAAGTTAAGAGAAGACAGACAGAGGAAAGCAAAAACCAGGTTTTATAACAGAAACTAAGGCGGCAGGATGGGGATTTGGTGACACTCTCCCTATGGGCTATACATATATGTTGGTGAATCGAGGGGGGGAGAAATCAAGGAGGAAATAGCAGTTATTTATGAAAAAGAATTTGCCCATTACTAAAGTTGTGTTGCAGGAAATAAGGGTATTGGAGTGTATATTTTTTTAATGATGTTTGGCTGAACTGACCTCATGCAAGGCGTAATCAAACTCTGGAATTCATTATCAGAGGATATAATAAAAGTTTAGCTGGACTTAAGAGGTTTGGACAAGTTCCTGGAGGATAAATATATAAAGAGGACCAGGGAAATCCACTGCATACCTATTGGACAAGCCGCATGGAATCTGTGGACCTTTTGGGAACCTGACAGGAATTGTGACCTGGATTGACCACTGTTGGAAACAGGATACTGGGCTTGATGGACCCAGTATGGTATATCTTATGTTCTTAAACTGGTGTTTTTTCTTTAGTGTATATCATCTCCCGGGAGAGATGATGAAAGTATTGAGAGTTTGCTGCACATTACATGGGAAGCAATCTTGTTGGTAGATAATTTAATAGTACTAGGAGATTTTAATGTCTATTATGGGACCCCAACAAAAAGAGTCCCCTTAAATAAAAAATGTATTAACTCGGTGTGATACCCTGGCAACCATTCACCACACCAATATTGCACAAAAGTTATATATAAAGGGGAATGGAGGACCTCAGTTGGGAGAACCCCGCCTATTATAGTAGTATTGCAACAGCTGTGGGCATTATATAAATCCCACTTTTCTCGTTCATTGGTCACTATTCACCATCAGTTTGTTCAAATGCTTTTCTTTTTGATATTTTTAAGTAAATAAATCTGTCACTAAGTGTATGAAAACAATAATGCTATAATATGTAGAAAGCACTAAACATCCAACAAAAAGAATTGCAATACAAAATACTCTCAGAATAACCACTTAGCTGTATGAAACCAGTAGCACTGGGAACTAGAATACCAAGATCCCTTCGCACCTTCAAACAGATTTTCAGAGGGAATCTATGTAGGTAGTTTCCCTTTGAAAATTTGGTTCTTTAAGGTCTTTTGGTGCCAACAGTACTTGTGAGCTTTGCGCTTTTTTTTAACTGCAGGCAGAGATAGTGGGTAAAGTGTGTATGAATATGAAAATCAAATCCCTGCCTCCACTCTCCCCTGACCACCTCCCTCCCCCTCCTCACCCAAACAGGAGATTGTCCCTTTCTGACCCATAGCTAAAGCTAGTCTCCTTTTGAAACTCAGCGGCTTCAACCTCCCAGGATCTAGCCTGATCATTATTTAGTCACCCAGATCCTTTTGAAAACTGTCATCTTTCCGATTTAATTTTAATTATCTGAGAAACTACATAGAGAAGCAAGTGACTATAAAGAGCAATTGTTTATTTTCCAATAATTTTGTCATAGTCTGTGATTGAGAAGCAGAGATTTGATGAGATTAATTGAGCATTTAGCTGAGAATTCAGAAATTTAGATGCATCCCTCTTTACAGAATGGAAGCCGCCCCCCACCTGTCCAGTGGCTGCAGTACTTTAATCAATAATTGTACAGTGATAGCTGGGTTGGTTTAGAGCAGGACCCAATGAAAAAATAAATAAAATAGATACAGCACAGGATTGTTGGACAGCGGAAAACCGTGATCAATTTTATGAGAGAAGATATAATTACCACAAATATAACCATATCTGGGGGGCATATTTCTCAAGAGCTTAATCCAAAATTGACTGATTTATTGTTCCTGTTAGCTCGATGCTGTTTGCTATTGATTTGTACCCAGAAAGGAAACAACAAGCTTCTAGCAGATCTTGCTGAGATTATTAATATTCCCAGTGAGGAGCTTTGATAATGTGATGTTTTTCCATTAGCTGTTGTTTTAATTGGGGGATTTTATGATATGTGTTATCATCAGTCCCTTTGTGCCTCCAGAAGGAACACTACATACCTTGCTTGCTTTTTAATGTAACAAGTAAATTGTGAAATTCATGTTCTGAGTCGTTTGAATGTAATTTGTGTTACTGCAACATAGATAGCCACCACACACACACACTCACTCAAACAAGATTGATGGCCTAGGAATGCTAATCCTTTAAAGCAGCTGTGTCCCCTACTTGCAGCAAGACTAAATCTTACTTAGATAGGAAAACGGACCTGGATCAGCTTGGTAGGGTCAGCAGCACTGCCAGGTGAGAGAGCTAGGTTCAGTTCCCAAGCTTGATTCTTACCCTTCAGGCTGATCTGGGCTAGGGATGCCATGGGCACGGTGCTCACAGCCCCCAAGAAGCAGGTAGTTGCAGCCGTTGTGAAACAGTGACACCTATTGTCCAGGTTCAGAGTGCTTATATGCTGAATTCTGAAATGAGGAGGATGGTCTCTGCATTGACTCTGCCATTTGGAAAGCACAGAGAGGGTTTAGAATAGAAAAATACTTCTGTAACTGCAGGTTAAGACTCGGCACCATGGACATCATTCAGCTAGAAGCGCAGAGGAGCGGAAAAAGGCGATGGAGCCAGCCAGATCTTCTTCCACCACTTAAAGACTTTCTAGCTGCCTCCAATTGCTGTTTGCTGGCCGTAATGTACCAAAGAGGTGATGGAAGCAAAGCAACAATTTGCCACCAACCTTATAAAGAAGCAAAATAAGAGTATATCCCCACTTAAGACTGTGGAAATTATCGCACAATCGCTCTGATCCCACGTGCCAGCAAGATTCTACTGAAGATTATTCAAAAGAGACTACAACTATACCTGGAACAAGAACTACCTAATGTGCAAACAGGGTTCAGGAAAGGGCGAGGAACAAGAGACATCATTGCGGATGTGAGATGGATCCTTGAAAAGACTAAAGAATACCAAAAGGATATCTATTTGTGCTTTATCGACTATAGCAAAGCTTTTGACTGTGCAAACCATGAGAAACTTTGGGCCACATTAAGAAGCATGGGTATACCAGAACACCTGATCGTACTCTTGCACAATCTGTATATTGATCAAGAAGCAACAGTTCAAACGGAACAAGGAGAAACAGAATGGTTTAAAATAAGCAAATGTGTAAGACAAGGCTGCATACTTTCCCCCTACCTGTTTAATTTATATGCAGAACAAATCATCAGAGAAGCAGGATTGTATGAAGACAACAGAGGTGTGAAGATTGGTGGAAGACTCATCAACAACCTTCGCTATGCTGATGATACCACATTACTGGCTGAAAGTGAAGATGATCTGAAACATTTACTTCTCACAATCAAAGGACATAGTCTCAAAATGGGCCTGCACCTTAATGTTAAAAAGACAAAGATCATGACAACTGGCATAATCAACAGGCTCATCGCTGAAGGAGAAGAAATTGAAATCGTGAACAACTTTAACCTACTTGGATCAACTATCAATAAAGAAGCAACAAGCAGTCAAGAAATCAGACGACACATTGCTCTTGGCAGAATGGCTATGAAAGACCTAGATAAGATTCTCAAGAGCAGAGATGTCTCTCTCCATACAAAGATTTGACTTGTTCAAGCCATGGTATTTTCAGTAACATCATATGGATGTGAAAGCTGGACAGTGAAAAAGATAGACAGGAAGAAAATTGATGCCTTTGAATTATGGTGCTGGCGGCGAATACTGTGTATACCATGGACTGCCCGAAGAACAAACCAGTCGGTACTAGAGGATATCAAACCTAAGCTTTCTTTAGAAGCTCAGATGACAACACTTCGACTTTCATACTTTGGACACATCATGCAAAGAGAGAGATCATTAGAGAAAGACATCATGCTTGGCAAGATAGAAGGTCAACGCAAAAGAGGAAGGCCAGCAATGAGATGTATTGATACAATAACAGCAGCTACGGGTACCAGTCTGTCAACAATGAGCCGCCTGACTGAAGACCGAACACAATTTAGGATAGCTATCCAGAGGGTCGCCATGAGTCAACTCAGACTCAACGGCACTTAACAACAACAGAAAACATTATTGATGTTACATCTCCAGATTCTTCTTCATCCAGGCGGCAGATACTTATATCATAGACTGTCTGGGAGAAGGAGGTCATAAGAAGATAAGCCAGGCTGAATCGGATTGAGGTCTATCAAGCCCAGTATCTTGGCACCAACAGTAACTAGTTCAGGTCACAGATACCCAGCAGATCTCCAATAGGGATCTATTTCTTATAGATAATTTCCAGAGATAAACAGTGACTTTCCCAACTCTAACTGGCTAATGGTTTATATGGACTTTTCCTCCAAGAACTTGTCCAAACCTCTTTGAAACTTTCTCTATTAGCCTCTCTTGGAACTTATCCACACTTGTGAACTCCAGCAACATCTTCTGGCAACAGATTCCACAGCTTAATTGTACATTGTACTTTCTACAATTTGTTTTCTATTTGCTGGTTTTTAGTTTCTTGAGGTGCCTCTTGTTTTAATATTGGTTGAAAGGCTAAACAACCATTCCCTCTCCTAGAGATACGCCTAGCCTGTCAGGTTCTCAGGATTGCCACAGTGAAGATGCATAAGGTAGATCTGCATACAATGGGACTTCATTTCGTTCACCTTCATTGTGGTAATCCTATAAACTTGACTGGATAGATGTGCCTCTAGGTCTAGGAGAAGATTGAGAAGTACTGCGCCATTTAACCGTTCCACCCCACTAATAATTCTATAGGCTTCTATTGTATCTCCTTTCAGTCATCTTTTCTCCACACTAAAGAGCCCTAACCTATTTAACCTCTCTTCATAAGGGTTGTACCCCCTTTTTGAAATGGGCAACCGGCACTGAACACAGTACTCAAGGTCGCACTAGGAACCTAGACAGAGGCATAATGATATCATGAAGAATTTTTTTTTTCTTTTTACTGTCAGCAAATTTATGGATAGTTGGCAACCGTGCCTCCAGCATCTTTGGATAATTTTTTTAAATTCCTTTCTATTAACAATTTTGTCCTCCAGCCACTTTCAACTAATTTGAAATATCCTATTTTCTTTTTAAGCAGCTGCAACACATTGGACTTGAAATTTCAACGTATTATCCACTATGATGCCAAAATAATTTTCTTATATTCTAACTCCTAACTTGGAATCCAACTTTACCTCCCTAGCATTTACCCAGCCAGTGTTGGAGTAATTGAAATCTCCCCACAGGTCTGCAAAAAAACTTTTTTCGAGAGCTGTTTTGGTTATTCCACGTAATCTTTATGTTTTTTGGTGCGCTGAATCCGAAAATGACCTCCGTTTTGTCATAGGACATCACGTTTCCTGACAATTTAGGTATCTATGTTAAATAAGGCAATACCTCAAAATAAATGGAAATAGACTTATAAAATTAAAGTTTTATTACAATATCTTCATGAAAATCCTTTTTTGAACTGAAATGAGCTCACCTACACACACTAAACTCCATTCTTCTTCCTTGTGAGGCTCCTCTTGGTGCATTTACGCTTGTGAGTAGCATCTGGAATGTCTCTCTGAAGCATCTAACAGTAGTCTGCCATCATTGTAATGCTCCATTTTCCCTGGTATCTCCTTTCCATCTCTTTAATGTCTTGGTGGAATCGTTCACCTTGTTCCTCACTCACAGCTCCCAAATTTTCAGGAAAGTAGTCAAGGTGGGACTGGAGGAAATGCACTTTCAAAGTCATCAGGCAACCTAAAGCTTGAAATGCTTTCAGCATTCGTCCGACGATCTTTTTGTAGTGAGGATCTTTGTTATTGCCTAAAAATTTCTGTATGACTTCTTTAAATGCAATCCACCCTTCTTTTTGAGGATCCGTCATGGTATTGACAAACTCTTGATCAACTATAAGCCTTCTAATGTCTGGTCCGACGAACAAACCTTCCTTCAATTTTGCCTCCGACAGGCCTGGAAACTTGGTGACCAAGTATTTGAAGCATTCTCCATCTCTTGGAAGTGATTTTATGAATTGCTTCATCTATCCCAATTTTATGTGGAGAGGTGGTAGAAGAACTTTATGGGAAGGTACCAAAGTTTCTCAGAGGACATTTTTTTCACCGACTGTTAGCACCCTCGGCTGCCAACTCTTCTTGGTCCAGTGATTTTGTCGGTCTCGACTGTCCCATAGACACAGAAAACAAGGATATTTGGTATACCCAGCTTGTTGCCCGAGCAGCATGCACAAGACCTTCAAGTCCCCACACACTTGCCAACCATGGTCTTCATATTTAAGTTTACGAAGAACCAATTCCAAGTTCTCGTAGGTTTCCTTCAAGTGTACGGAATGACCTACAGGTATGGAAGCGTAAAAACCGTTGTGGAGTAAAACTGCTTTGAGACTTCTTTTTGAAGAATCTATAAAAAGACGCCATTGCTCTGAATCATATTGGATTTTAAATTGACCCATCAGACCGTCGACATCGATGCAATAAACCAACTTGTCTTCCTGGGCGAAGTAAGGAACGAACTCCTTTTCACGATGTCTGAACCATGAAGATGACACTCCTGGCAACAATAAATTCCTGCTTTTCAGCCTTGATCCGAGTAACTCAGCGGCATCTTTGGGAAGATTCAAGTCTCTTACCAAATCATTCATCTCCTCCTGAGAAAACAATTTTGGTCTTGTATCATCTTCAAAGTCAGAACTTGATTCGTCATCTGGTTCAGGTATGACTTTGCCTTCATCGGAGCTAGGTATCTCTTCTAAGGTAGCAGGGGGCTTGGGTACTGGTATATCTGTGCCAAGGGGGATGGGACGAATTGCCGAGTGAAGATTGGGGTATGAAATGGAATGCTTCCATTTGGAATTAAACCCTTTCACATCGCATGAACAAAAGTAACAGTCGTCACTATGGTTCTTTTGCTCTCACCATACCATAGGAATCCCATAACGGAAAGATTTTTTTTTACGCTTGAACCAGTTTCGGAGGTCCTCAACACACCGTTTGCACATTTTGAGGCACCCAGACTTTATCTTGATCTCTAATTTTTAGTCCAAAGTATGCAAAGTATACTTTTTTCACAAAGTCTGTAATATTCTGCTGTTGCTTCAACACTGTATATTCACCACAGATGAAACAGAAACTGTCTGGCGAATTAATACACTTTCACGGAGCCATAACATAATGGTTGAAGAATGACGAGCTAACACGAATTGCAATGAAAAAGTGTGAACAGCCTAGAACCAAGAACCTGATGATGATTCGTGCACAAGTGTGGCATGCAGGAGAGAGCAGCTCTGTGTCTGTACACGAGACGTCACAGTGTTGGCCATGCCCCCCTGCACTGACCGGAGCTGCTGCTATCTGCCCTGTGTCTCCCTCCCACTGGATTCTTCAGGAAAGATTAACCCCTTCTACCATTAGAAGCACGGACTTAAAACTTGCTTAGCTTATGTATATATTGCTGACCATCAGATTTACAGTGCTATTTTTTTTTTACATAACTCTGACAACCCCTTTAAGGTTTTTTGGCATTTTATATCTTAAATACACTTATGTGAATTAATTAATAGTAATTTGAATATAGTAATTTGAAAAAATTTGATAAATTTGAAGACAATTTTGCATGTTGTGGCAAATCATGACGTCTAGGAGTTTTTTCAATATTTTATTTGTTTTCAGCACACCAAAATACATGGAAATTAGATGAAAATAATCAAACAGCTTTTTAGTCGCAGACCTTTATTATTGTGTTGTCAGCTTTATTGACCTTCCTGATATCTGTTAGCATTTTACAGTATGCTGCCTTACCATGGCCAGGCAGGTAGTAGTATATCCCTACTACTGTATTCTTTCCTGCCACCTTTGGAATTTCTATCCATAGCGTCTAACAGGATGCAAGTTTTCCAGGAAACAGACTGCACTCTGGAATCTTTGTCATCCTTAACATACAGCATTTCCCCTCCACCTGTTTGATCTTCTCTATCATGTCAATATAATTTGTATGCCAGTATCAGTGTCTCATTTGTTAACTTCCTTTCAGTAGCTCCCTGAAATACTATTACTGTATATCTATATGATTGTTTAGGTCCCTTAACTGTGTAAAACATGAAAGGATCAGTAATAACCATTAGTACAGGAAGTCCACCTCAAACCTTTATTTTATATGTTTGAGATGTTTCTGGAGTATAAGAAGTGCCTGTGACATGAATTTGGCTCTGATCTGCCCTTCTGTCTCTCCGGAATACAGGAACGCAAGCTCAGCTGGTCTAATCCTGGTTGCAGTAGTGGCTATCACTTACAAAATTGCAATAATGTTTGAGGGGTAAGTTCACTTTCAGTTCTTTTCAAATAAACTTTGTAGGGAAAGCGAGCCTGTTGAGTGAGCTCTTCCTGGAAAACCCATCCTCAGAAGTCACGTGAGCCTTTTTCATTCACTGTAGGGATCAGAGGGGAGCAGTGCCATTTATTTTTTTGGTTTCACTAGAGCTGCAGCATAGAGTTAACTGAGCTTCATGAGACGGCTGGAAACCATCCAACATCTGCTGCTTCTCCAGTGGGTTACCAAAAGGTGAAAAAAAATCTGAGAGCTGCCAGAGCAAAAGCTCTTTGCAACCTGTGTTCCCATGTATCATATGTGAGCTGAGAAGGCAACTGTAGCCTAGGATCAGAAGGTCCTTGGGCTTGAAAGATCCTTTGCATGTAGTGTCGCAACACAAAAGCCAATTTAATGTGTTTGCAGAGCCGAATTTATGGCTATGAGAAAAAGTATTTTCAGTCTCTTAGCGAAAGCTAAAGGGTAAAATCAAAGCCAATGTATTAGGCCAGGGGTGGGCAAGTCCGGTCCTGGAGAGCCGCAGACCAGTCAGGTTTTCATGATGTCCCTAATGAATATTCATGAGATCTATTTGCATCCACTGCCTTCCATTGTATGGAAATAGGTCCATGAATATTCATTAGGGACATCTTGAAAACCTGACTGGTCTGCAGCTCTCCAGGACCGGACTTGCCCACCCCTGTATTAGGCCAACAGAGGGGGTTCATATCTAGAGGTTAGAGAAGCAAATTGTGAACCAGGGAAGCCAGGCTTCAGATCCTGCTTCTGACTTTGGGTCAAGTCATTTCACTTTTCGTTGTCTCAAATACAGTTTGGGCAGGGAAATAACTCATGACACTCTGTAACTCTCCTTGAGTTCAGATTTCAAAAAGACAAATTCCAAATCTAAAAATCCAAAGTTGGCTCCCGTATAAACAGCACACAAATAAGAGCAGGTATAGAAGGATTGCGGTCTAACAAGTTTTTTGAAATGAACCCCGATGCGTTTCGGCTGTGATGCCTTCCTCAGGGGGCACAAACCTCAAAAAAACAAACAAAATACAGACATATATGAAATAAATAAAAGGTAAAAACAAATAAAAATAGTAAAATATGAAGGAAACCGAATTATATTAAGATGTCCACCATGATAAAAACTAATCATAAAAACTTAAAAATAAAAATAAATCCTTGAATGTAAAATCCAGGCTGAGGCAAAGTGACCGTGAATAAGGGACTGTAAAGTCTCAATGTGCACATGCAAACTGAATGAACGGAAACTCATATAAACTAACTGCATTACAAAAATTATCGTGAAACTATATAAAATTCAAATGGTGCAGGTACATAAGCACAGAAACACAAAGAAAGGGATGAGGAGGACAATTTCTTATAAAACCCCCTTCAGGAGACCAAACGCTAACAAATTGTGAACAGCATCTGTAGTCTCTGTAGGGGCAAAGTGAAGACACTAAAAAACTGTATTCTTATATACAGTAACCATCTTAATGAATACATCATGAACTGGATAAGAGGGTCACATTGTTTTTACACACTTTTTATGTACTTAAGGTATTGTTACTCTGCATCTGGGCATTTTTACACCATGCTTGAAGTCTTCTTATGCCCTTATTTTAGTTGTTTATTTATTTATACCTGGTGGTCTTCTCCTCGTTAGCGCATTTTTTAAGTATTTATTTTTACCCATCCTTGAATTATGTGGCCCACTTATCCACTTTTTAATGTTTTTATAGTAACATAGTAAATGACGGCAGATAAAGACCATCATGGTCCATCTAGTCTGCCCAGCAATACGGCAAGAGTACGTGCACCTGACGCTCTGTGCAGGTCACCCCTCCCCATGTCTTTGTTTAGGGATGAACCCACCACTCCATGTAGGACACCCCTATTTGTTGAGAAGTTAGATGGTTCAGTTTATTTTGTTTTTAACCTGTTGCTGTAAAGGGATCCACTGTGCTTGTCCCATGCTGTTTTGAATTCCGTCACCATGATTGCCCCACCACTTCCATTGGGAGAGCATTCCAAGCATCCACCACCCTTTCAGTGAAAAAATATTTCCTGATATTACCTTTCAATTTTCCACCTTGCAGCTTCATGTTATGCCCTCTAGTTTTGCAGCTTCCCTGTCTTTAGAAGAGGCTTGTTTGTTCATCGTTCCTCTTTAAGTATTTAAAGGTCTGAATCATATCTCCCCTATCCCTCCTCTCCTCCAAAGTGTACATATTTAGGTCTTCAAGTCTCTTCTCATAGGGTTTCTTACGCAGGCTCCAAATCATTTTGGTCACCTTCCTCCGAACAGTTTCCAGTCTTTTTACATCTTTTGCAAGATATGGTCTCCAAAACTGAACACAGTAATCTCCAGGAACAAGCAGGAATAAGTCCTCACATATGGGTACGTCGGAACCGACGGAGCCTGCGCGGGAAAGCTCCCCAGCTTCCCAGAAGGAAGCCTTTGGGGCCTCCCACTGCACATGCGCGCTGCCTTCCCGCCTTCCTGACCAGCTCTCCTCAGTTTCTCTTTTTCCGCGGAGCCAGCAGGTCGTGTTCCTGTCACCGCTGAAGAAATTATTGTTTTAGTTTGTTTCTTTAGACCGCGTACCTGCCTTCCCCATACCGAAACCGGTACCGCCGGTCTCTCTTTTCTTTTCTTTAAAAAAAAAAACAAAAAAAACTTTATCTTTGCACAACTTGGTGACTTCGGTTAGGCCTCAGGCCTACACAAATTCTCCTCATGGAGAAACCAGCCCCTGGTTTTAAGAAGTGTACCAAGTGTAGTGCTGTTATTTCTGTCAGACACCCATGAATGGTGTCTTAAATGTTTGGGACCTGACCACTCCATTCCGGACTGCCCATCCTGCTCCCAGATGTCTAAACGTGGTTTGCAGAACCGGGCCAACAAATTCCATGTGCTGTTTGCTTCAGATAATCCAGCATCACAGTCATCCAGGTCTTCCTCTCCGGATGGATCTCAGGTAACCAAACCTTCGGGCAGGTCCTCAAAGAGCAAATCTCCTTCAAAGCATCGAGAGGCTCTCACTTTTGAATCTGAGGATCCTGCCCCAGCCAAACAACCCCGGTGGGAAGCTCTGGCTTCCAAAGCACCATCTATGGGGTTACAGGTTGACATCGATGGCACGGCCTCGACTGATCACCTGTTAGACTGCTCTGGGGTACCGGCCCATACCGGAACCGGCCCATACCGGTACCGACATCCAGGCAGCAGTGGCGTCTATGAGCAATACTGTTCAGACCATGCAGCAGGCCATGCTGGCTTTTATTACAGCTGCGACGCCCTCGGTACCGCGTTCAGCGGTACCGGGTCTGGTTCCGGTATCGTCTCCCATACCGGAACCGAGACCATCGACTTCCAAACGCAGATCGGTTCCGCATGCCGGATCCGGGTTTTCACCCGATACCGATCCCATACCCAGTACGCCCGATGTCGATACCGATCGGTATGCGTATCGTGCGTTGGAAGCAAATAGAGAATACTCTGATTCTTCGGAGGATTTTGACTCCTCTGAGGACTCTGATGAGCTGTCTCTAGTTCTTCATGAAGACCCTTCTTCCCCAAAGAGGAGAATGTCTCCAGAGGATTTGTCCTTTCAAGACTTCATTATAGAGCTAGCTAAAGGACTTTCTATTGCCACATCCTCTGAAAAAGAACTTAGGTCAAAGAAATTGGATATTTTAGGATACCCTAAGGTTCCTAAAGAGGCAGTCACCCTGCCTATCCATGAAATCCTTCAAGAACACTTGATGGACTTATGGGAGGCTCCTCTAACGTTGTCTCCTTACTCTCGTAGGTTGGACACCATGTACCGGGTCCCTCCTTCTCCTGGGTTTCAAAAGACTCAGCTGCCTCACCATTCCATTGTGGTGAAGTCTGCGCTGAAAAAGATTAAGAGCACCAAAAGGCACTCTTCTACCCTTCCAGGGCGAGAATGTAAGACCCTAGACTCTTTTGGCAGGAAAATTTTCCAGGCTAGTATGCTTATAGCCAGGATTAATTCTTACAGTCTGTATATGGGCATGTTTCTCAGGGAACTTGCCCTAAAGGTACGGCATTTTGCCTCCTTTATCCCTGAGGATAGAAAGGAGGAGTTCATTTCTCTGGTGAAACAGCTTCTAGATGTTTCTAAGTTCTCCAACAGAGCAGCTTTTGATTCCTTTGAGGGTGCCGGTAGAGCTTCGGGCATTGCTATTGCAGCCCGACGACTTGCTTGGCTCCAGGCCTCTGACCTAGAACCCTGGGTCCTGGATGGCTTACGGAATCTGCCCTGTACAGGTGAGAACTTATTTGGTAAGGACTGGCAAATTAAAGCCACTCAAATGGACGCAGAAAATGCTACATTAGATAGACTTTCTAAGTCTACCTCTACTCCTGCCAAGAAAAAGTCTTTCAAGAGGCCTTACTACAAGAAGGCCAGATTTTCCACAAATACTGGCCAACAATCTTCTCAGCCTCGCTTTGCTGCTAAACGTCAGCAACCTAAACAGGCAAGGTCAAAGCCTGCAGCGTCTGCCACTCCTCAGCAGGCTCAACCCCCTCAGGGGTTTTGACTTGCCCCTAGAGAACTTAACCTTTCTGGCTCTAGAACAACCAGAGCCCCTCACCATTCCTGGAAGGTTAGCTCACTTTGCTCCCAGATGGGGGCAAATTACATGAGAGCACTGGACCCTCTCTATCATCAGAGAGGGCTACAAACTTCATTTTTCCAACCTTCCTCCATATACCATGGTGAGGCACTTCAATTCTCCCCATCTCTCCTGGCCCTGTTGGATCAGGAAGTCTCTTCTCTCCTTGCCCAAGGGGCAATAGAAGAGGTTCCTCTTCTTCAACAAGGGACAGGATTCTACTCCCCTTATTTTCTCATAACAAAGAAGACAGGGGGATTCAGACCTATCCTAGATCTGAGAGAATTGAACAAATTTCTGTACAAGGAGAAATTCAAAATGCTTTCTCTAGGCATTCTCCTTCCATACCTTCAGAGTCAGGATTGGCTTTGTTCTCTAGATCTCAAGGATGCGTACACACATATACTCATCCACCCATCCCACAGAAAATATCTAAGATTTCTGTTTCAGGGAAAACATTTCCAGTACAGAGTACTTCCCTTCGGTCTAGCCTCTGCTCCAAGAGTGTTCACCAAATGCATGGCAGTTGTTGCCGCATTTCTAAGAGGTCTGGGAATTTTTGTATTCCCATATCTGGACGACTGGCTCATCCGAGCTCCATCTCAGTCAGAGGCCCAGATTTCCCTGGACCGCACAAGGCACATTCTGCAGTATCTGGGACTGGTGATAAACCTTCCCAAGTCTCAACTTACCCCTACTCAGTCTCTGGAATTCATAGGGGCCCAGTTGGACACCACCACTGCAAGGGCCTACCTACCTCAAGTCCGGGGCCAACGTCTGGTGTGCTTGGCCTCCCAAGCTCAGTCCAGCAGTCACTTGACAGCCAGAGAAATGCTGCGACTGCTGGGCCACATGGCCTCCACGGTACACGTGGTGCCCTACGCTCGTCTTCATATGAGAGCAGCTCAATGGACCTTGGCCACCCAGTGGACTCAGGCATCAGGAGCGCTCTCCAACCAAATACTCACCTCAAAGCGTCTGTTTTGGTCCCTCCAATGGTGGATGTCCACCAAGAATCTGTTGTTGGGGGCCCCCTTCCAACCTTTGTTGCCCCAAACAACCCTCACAACAGATGCCTCCCAAACAGGGTGGGGAGCCCATCTTCAACACCTCTCCACTCAGGGGGCTTGGTCTCCACAAGAGACCACCCTTCACATCAACCTCCTGGAACTGCGAGCAATCTACTTTGCCCTCAAAGTCTTCCATACCCTCCTAGTCAACCTGACCGTCCTAGTCCATACAGACAATCAGGTGGCCATGTTCTACATAAACAAACAAGGAGGAACAGGCTCTCTGTCGCTTTGCAACGAAGCTCTCAGATTATGGGCCTTCGCCAGAGAGCATCACATTCATCTTCTGGCAGTGTATCTTCCAGGGGTTCAAAACTCTTGGGCAGACAGACTCAGTCGAGTTCTGCTTCCACACGAATGGTCCCTACATATGGACCAGATAAGCAGAATCTTTCAGGAATGGGGAACCCCGGACATAGACCTCTTTGCAAGTCCGTGGAATGCCAAACTTCCCCGATTCTGTTCCAGGACTCCGTGTCAGGGAGCTCAGGCCAACGACGCCTTTCTCCTACATTGGGGTCAGGAATTCCTATATGCCTTTCCACCCATTCCTTTGATTCCCAAGACTCTGTTCAAACTCCAGAGGGATCACGGATCGATGATCCTCATAGCTCCACGCTGGCCACGCCAAGTGTGGTTCCCTCTACTTCTGCATCTCTCCCAGGGACCCTCCCTGGACCTGGGAGCTGCGCCAGACCTCCTCTCTCAGGAGGAAGGGACTTTGTGGCACCCAAACCCCAAGTCCCTACACCTCAGAGCTTGGTTACTGAAGGCCTAAGCCTTCATGACTTCAATCTTTCTCAACCAGTGAAAGATATCCTTCATGCCTCTAGGAAACCCTCCACGAGGCGTTCCTATGCTTTCAAATGGAAACGCTTTTCCATTTGGTGTGCTCAACAGGGTCTTGACCCTCTAGCACTTCCTTTGAATTCTCTACTAGACTATCTCCTGCATCTTTCTAATGCAGGCCTTAAGACGAATTCAGTAAGAGTCCATTTGAGTGCTATTGCAGCATCCTTAAAACCTATAAATGGACAACCTGTCTCCTCTCATCCGCTTGTTGCAAGGTTCATGAGAGGCCTGACTCTAACTAAGCCTCCCATCCGACCTCCTCCGGTAGCATGGGACTTGAACCTAGTTCTGGGTCAGCTTATGAAGCCACCTTTTGAACCGTTGGTTTCTACCTCCTTGAAATTTCTTTCCTGGAAGGTCCTTTTCCTTATTGCAGTCACTTCGGCTCGCCGCATCAGTGAACTACAGGCCTTAGTGGCTCATCCACCTTATACCAGGTTTCATCATGATAAGGTGGTCCTTAGGACGAATCCCCACTTTATGCCCAAAGTGGTCTCGCCTTTTCATCTTAATCAAGAGGTATATCTACCTGTCTTTTTTCCAGCTCCTCATGCATCCAGTGCAGAGAGGAACCTTCATACTTTAGTTTGTAAAAGAGCTCTTGCCTTTTACCTCAACAGGACTCAGCCACATCGAAAGTCTTCCCAGCTTTTCGTGGCTTTTGATCCTTCTCATTTGGGACTTCCAGTCTCCAAACGTACACTTTCCAATTGGATTGCTCAGTGTATTTCCTTTGCTTACCAGAGTAAAAATATTTCTCTGGAAGGCCATGTCACAGCTCACAATGTGAGCTATGGCTCATCTTCACTCTGTATCCATTGATCAGATCTGTCGAGTCGCCACATGGGCCTCGGTTCATACCTTCACAGCCCATTACTGTTTGGACAAGGACTCCCGCCGGGATGCCTTGTTTGGTCAGGCTGTCCTCAAACACCTGTTCCATACTTGAACAACTCCTGCCCACCTTCCCAGGATGGATGCCTGAGATCCATACGAAGATGGCGAACCCTTGGAAGGGGATCTCCCAGGCATCTTAGCTAGGGAGTCCCCATATGTGAGGACTTATTCCTGCTTGTTCCTGGAGATAGCACAGTTACTTACCTGTAACAGGTGATCTCTGGGAACAGCAGGAATTAGTCCTCACAACCCACCCACCTCCCCTAGGAGTTGTATCTTCTATCTATCTTCCTTTCCTCTCTCTATTGTCTCAGCTATAAACTCGAACTGAGGAGAGCTGATCAGGAAGGCGGGAAGGCAGCGCGCATGTGCAGTGGGAGGCCCCAAAGGCTTCCTTCTGGGAAGCTGGGGAGCTTTCCCGCGCAGGCTCCGTCGGTTCCGACGTACCCATATGTGAGGACTAATTCCTGCTGTTCCCAGAGATCACCTGTTACAGGTAAGTAACTGTGCTTTCCAAGTGAGGCCTCACCAGTGACCTGTACAGTGGCATAAGTACCTCTTCCTTTCTGCTGGTAATCCCTCTTTGTATGCAGCCCAACATTCTCCTGGCTTTTGCCACCACCTTGTTGCACTGTTTTGCCACCTTGAGATAATCAGAGATAATCACACCAAGGTCTTTCTCCTGAACCATGCACACCAACCTCTCGCCCCCTATTACGTACATTTCCCTTGGATTTCTGCTTCCTAAGTGAATGACTCTGCACTTTTTCGGATTAAATCGTAATTGCTAAGCATTAGACCATTCTTCTAACTTTTGTAGATCTTTCCTCATGTTATCCACTCCCTCGGGTGAGTCCACTCTCTTGCAAATTTTTGTGTCATCTGCAAAAAGACAGACTTTTCCATTCAGACCTTCAGCAATATCACTCACAAATACATTGAACAGTGCCGGGCCAAGGACCGAACCCTGGGGCACCCCGCTAATCACCTTCCTTTCATCCGAGTGAGTTCCATGTACCAACACCTTCTGTTGTCTGTCAGTCAACCAATTTCTAATCCAGTTTACCATCTTCGGACCCATCCCCAAGCTACTGAGGTTGTTGACAAGCCTCCTATGAGGAACAGTATCAAAGGGTTTGCTGAAATCCAGGTAGATGACATCCATCGCATGCCCCTGATCTAGTTCCTTGGTCACCCAGTCAAAGAACTTAATCAGATTTACATAGAAACATAGAAATATGACAACAGGCCATGTGGTCTTTTTCTATCTAGTCTGTCCTTCCATATCAACAACTACAACAGTCCCCTTTTTACCTTTAGAGATCCTCAGTGTTTATCCCATGCTTTTTTGATAGAAACATCTGTTTGGCAAGACCGTCCTTCAGTAAAACCATGTTGTCTCAGGTCTTGCAGTCTGTTGGTTTTGAGAAAGTTCACTATTCGCTCTTTCAGGAGTGCCTCCATTACTTTTCCCGCCACCGAGGTAAGGCTCACGGGCCTGTAGTTTGACACTTCTTCCCTGTCACCACTTTTGTGTAGAGGTATGTTTTTAACTCAGGTGTGCCCATTGTTTTTACCTCACCTAGTTATTCATTTTTACTCATCTTGAACCGTGTGCCCCTTTATTTAGTTTTAACAAAGATTTAAGTTAAATGTCTGTGGTGATTATTGTTCCTCCAGCTCTTTTACGTGCACGCCACTAACTAACTATTATTTATAGTCTATGGGATTTTCAGGAGATATTTACCTCTTGTTTCTCCAGAGTGCCCATTATCCAATTGGTATGCTTTCTTTGTGATTTTACATTTGTTATTTTCATTATTTTCCAATGCTGCTTCTAGTTTTATATTTCTCTTTGCATAAAGTATATCGGCTTGGTCCGGTTTCTTTACCCCATGTAGACATCTGCACAAACTACAACAAAAAAGTATGAACAATTTGCAACAATAATGGACATATAAGGTGCTTCTTACATGATTATTTCATCCCCGAGTCCAGTTTCATTGTATACGGTGCTTGATGACATTGCAGGGTCCCGGTCACACCAAAAACCCATGTTACAGATAGGATTTTGCTATAGTCTCCATATTAGAGAGACCCCCAATGATGGTTTTCAACTGACCTAATGCTAAAAGCAATCCAGCACGTTTGCTTTCAGACAAAATATATTGTATATGGCCAGTCATTCTGCTGTTCAGCAAGTGCCGAACTTTATAATGCATCACTGGTTTTACTTTCAGTTCTACCCGGCGAGATACATTTACTTTCAAATATGGGTAAGGACCATTGAGGATCTTTTATTGTATGATCATTATTTATTTTATTTACATTCTCTTATATACTGTGCTATTCTGCATCAGTGCGGTTTACATTGAACAAACTGAAATTACATTGAACAGGGCATTATAACTTGGAGATAACTATTTTACAGGGAACATGGGCTATGGAGGGTTAAGTGGCTTGCCCAAGACCACAAGGAGCACCTGTGGGACTAGAAACCCCAGTCCTTCCGGCCCAAGGTTGCTGTCCTCTAGTGGGATTTGAACCCCCGACCTTCCGGCCTGAAGTACCTTGCCCCAACCACTAGGCCACTCCTCCACTCTAGAATTATCTAGAATCAGTACAATGCATGCCACAATTAGACCCCTAGCCCATTTAACAATTACACAATGTTAATGATGCCATGTGTGCCCCTTTCATTTATTTTACACATCAACTATGACCCTTGTTTTGGTGCAAATTCTTCTGCCATTTAAAAGAACATCCTGTCCCTTCTCAGAGTTTCTCAGTTACAGGATTCGTTGGTTCACTAGAAAGACATGTCCTTTCGTTCCCCTCTTCATGGTGTATTCATTAAGATGGTTACTGTATATAAGTGTTTTTAATTGTCCCCCTCATCCCTTTCTTTGTGTTTCTTTGCTTATGTACCTGCACCATTTGAATTTTATATGGTTTCACGATAATTTTTGTAATGCAGTTAGTTTATATGAGTTTCCGTTCATTCAGTTTGCATGTGCACATTGAGACTTTACAGTCCCTTATTCACGGTCACTTTGCCTCAGCCTGGATTTTACATTCAAGGATTTATTTTTATTTTTAAGTTTTCATGATTAGTTTTTATCATGGTGGACATCTTAATATAATTTGGTTTCTTTCATATTTTACAGTTTTTGTTTTTACCTTTTATTTATTTCATATATGTCTGTATTTTGTTTCTTTAAGGTTTGTGCCCCCTGAGGAAGGCTTCACAGCCGAAACGCATTGAGGTTCGTTTCAATAAAGTTGTTAGACTGTTATCCTTCTACACCTGCTCTTGTTTGTGTTCTCTCTCCCCTATGCGTGTTGTTTGCTCTTCATTGGACTTCCCCTATAAACAGGACTAACTCTGCCACAAGGTGGACTAAGCCGCTGCCTTGCATGGCAAGATTTGCCGGGGGGGCTGAGGCAGCATTGCTGTCATGCAGCATGACAAAATGCAATGTGCGCCTTCGAGTCAATGCTGACTCCTAGCAATCCAGCAGTCCCTGGGTTTTCTTGACAGCGCTAGTGGCAATCAAACCCTGGTCTCTTGGTCACCAAGCCAGTGCTCTAGCCATTAAGCTACTCCTGCATGACAACAGCACTTTAATACCACTCTCAGTGTGACACAGGCACTTTCAGCGCAGGCTTTCTCTCAAGCATTGCTGCATCCCTGACCCTCTCTAACACACAATCGGCATCGGGGGGAGGGGTGAAGGGATGTGAGCTTTAGTCCCGTGCCTTGCACCCTATTTTACTGAGACTCAGTAGTGGTAGGGGATAGGGAACAGGAGAGATATAGATGCAGATGGGGGGGGATGTTATGAGGGGTAAGAGGAGATGCTGAACACTTTGTTGGGCAAGAAAAAGACAGATGCTGGGCACAGGGGAGAGGCTATGGAGGGGAAGAGGAAGAATTGATGCTGGACATAGGAAAGGGTACAGAAGGGAAGGGGAGATGCAAGACATACATGGTATTGAATGGGAGGGGAGATGTTGGACTATGGGGGGATGGCGGACCATGACCCACCCTCGAGAAGATGCAGGGTTTAAGGTTCACTTAGGGCATCAGATGGTCTTGGGTTGCCCCTACCTATAAATTGTGGCTTTGGCTTCTGGATTAGAAACGTGCAGGCCAAAAATGTTCATTTTGTTTAGTTTCTGATGTTTGTAGGATTTTTCATTTTGTTTTGTTTCTTTTAAAATTTTGTTTGAGGAAATGTTTATTGTGTGAACTATTGAGTAATAGTGTTTGCAATGGGGAAAATCTCTCACTTGGTTTGCAGCTTGTCGTGCTATGAGGGCTTGTGTGTATCAATGAGGCTGAGGGCTAAGCTAACTACTGTCAGGGTCCCTCAAGATGGACAGGTCGCAGCTGAGGTGCCAGACTAAGACAAACCACTCATCTTGGCAGCAGCAGAATGGGATGGTGTTGGTGGCGAAGGATCATATTTCTGTGACAATGACAACAACACTAGCATTAGCTGCGCAGAAGAAAAGCCTGGCAATCTACTTCTGTATCTTGCCATGAAAACCCAATGGAAAGCTTAATAGACCTTGGCATAAGCAGAACCCCCTTGACCAGGTTCCACTCATATCTCACTGACCGTACAACAACAAGTAAGAACAAGAGATACAATGTCAAAACCCTTCTAACTCCAGCAGGGCATACCACAAGGGTCATCCCTGTCTTCCTTACTTTTTAACCTGTTCAGCTAACCAGTATGCAACATCTTCAAAGAACATCATATCCTATACCACATCTATGCCGATGACCTGATGTTCTATACCCCCAGCTCTACAACCAACCCAGACTACACCCCCACAAATTCTGTTTCAGCACTGTGGCAGAATGGCTAAAAAACAATAACCTCCTAATAAACTATGCAAAGTCTGAAGCCATGTTCATCTTAAGAAATATCTTTCCCCCCCCCAAAAAAAAAACAATCACACTCGACAAGATAACTCTCCCAGTCAAACAAAAAGTCAAATACCTCAGAGTCACCCTAGATCAGCGATTGAACATGCAAGCTCACATAAAGAATATCACATCTACTGCCTATTATAAGATGAAGACCCTACAAAACCTTCGCCCACTCCTGTGGCTATAATCACCCAATAACTGGACTACTGCAATTCCATCCTTCAAGGCCTCCCAAAATATGCCCTCCATCCTCTCCATTTGGCTCAGAACAATGCAGCAAGACTTATAACAGGGACACCAAGACACAAACACATTACCCCAGTGCTCAAAACTCTTCACTTGCTCCCTGTACAACTACAAATCAAATTCAAAGCCATTATGCTCGCCTACAAATCCACCCTCGACCAAGCTCCAGGCTGCCTTCATGACCTCATTCAAAAACCAACTAGTTCAAGATCAAGAAGACAGAACAACCAGAACCTGCTCAGCATTCCAACATTCAAGACAACTAGCACTCAAGCAACCTGCCTTAGATCCTTCTCTATATACAGTCCCATACTCTGGAACTCCCTCCCAATCACACTTAGGGGCTTGTTTACAAAGCCGCGGTAGCGGTTCGCGATCGTTATCGGAGTCACGGCCCCATTGATTTATAGCAATTAACTCCAGAGTGTCCAATACTTCACAGCTAAGTGATGGACTTAATAGATCAGTAATTTATATTAGCATATTTATATTGAAGATTTCATCTAGAACGGTGGAGTATAAGCTGAGTGAAAGTTAAATACGAGCCTGTTTTTTGAAATAAGGTCGTTGATGCGATTAAGCACGAACAGTAAGACGTAAGTCTGCTAGCTGTGCCTCAAGAAGTCTGAGACCTTTGGAAAACTGGTTCGAAAAAAATCAAAATCAGTGACAAAGACGTTTTTTTAATACTGTTAAAGTTGAATGTAACACAGAGAGAGTTGATTTTACACGTTCACGAAGAGACCAAATATAAGAGGAGAAAGAGAGGCAATCACAGAACTCAACAGAGATTTCCAATGTGCAGCAAGACAAAGGACAAGTACTACAATGATGCATGCAAGGAAATAGAATCAGAAATTATTAGAGAGAGAACAAGATCAACTTTCCTAAAGCTTCAAGAGTTAGAGACAATTCCAGCCTTGAACTGGAATGCTACAAGATGCTCAAGGGTCCATGTTAAATGATGTTGAAAAGATCAAGAAAAGGTGAAAAGAATATAGAGAGTCAATATACCATAAAGATCAAGTGGACCAATAACCTATTTAACCTATACCTTATGATCAGGAACCATTGGTGATGAAAGAAGAAGTCAAAACAGCGTTGAAAGCTTTAACAAAGAATAAAGCACTGAGTATTGATGTCATTCCCATTGAAGTATTACAGCAATTGGATGTGGCTGTTGCCATACTAACAAGATTCTGCCAGGAAATTTGGAAGACAACATCATGGCCAACTGACTGGAAAAGATCTGTGTTTATACCAATACTGAAGAAAGATGATCCAACTGACTGTGAAAATTATCTCACAATCGCTGTGATCCCACATGCCAGCAAGATTCTACTCAAGATCATTCAGCAGAGACTACAACCATACCTGGAACGAGAACTACCTGAAGTGCAAGCAGGGTTCAGGAAAGGGCGAGGAACAAGAGACATCATCGTGGATGTGAGATGGATCCTTGAAAAGATAAAACAGTACCAAAAGGATATCCATATGTGCTTTGACTACAGCAAGGCTTTTGACTGTGTGTAAACCATGAGAAATTCTGGGCCACATTAAGAAGCATGGGTATACCAAAACACCTGATTGTTCTCTTGTGCAATCTGTACATTGATCAAGAAGCAACAGTTCGAACGGAACAAGGAGAAACAGAATAGTTTAAAATCAGCAAAGGTGTACGACAAGGCTGCATACTTTCCCCCTACCTGTTTAAGCTATATGCAGAACAAATCATCAGAGAAGCAGAGTTGTATGAAGACAACCGAGGTGTGAAAATTGATGGAAGACCATCAACAACTTCATTATGCTGATAATACCACAAAACTGGCTGAAAGTGAAGATGATCTGAAACATTTGCTTCTCACGATCAAAGAACATAGTCTCAAAATGGGCCTGCACCTTAGTATAAAGGAGACAAAGATCCTGACAACTGCCAAAATCAGTAAGTTCATCATTGATGGAGAAGAAATTGAAATAGTGGACAAATTTAACCTGCTTGGATCAATCATTAAAGAAACGACAGGCAGTCAAGAAATCTGACGATGCATTGCTCTTGGCAGAATGGTGATGAAGGACCTAGACAAGATTCTCAAGAGCAGAGATGTCTCTCTCCATACAAAGATCTGACTTGTCCGAACCTTGGTATTTTCAGTAACATCTTATGGATGTGAAAGTTGGACAGTGAAAAAGATAGACAGGAAGAAAATTGATGCCTTTGAATTATTGTGCTGGCGTAGAATATTTGTATACCATGGACTGCCAGAAGAACAAACCAGTCAGTAGTAGAGGAGATCAAACCTAAGCTTTCTTTAGAAGCTCAGATGACAAGACTTTGACTTTCATACTTTGCATACATCATGCAAAGAGAGAGATCATTAGAGAAAGACATCATGCTTGACAAGGTTGAAGTTCAATGCAAAAGAGGAAGGCCAGTGATGAGACAGATCAATACAGTAACAGTAGTTATGGATGCCACTCTATCAACAATGAGCCGCCTGAATGAAGACCGAATACAGTTTAGGACTGCTTTCCAGAAGGTTGCCATGAGTCTACACCGACTTGACGGTACTTGACTGGTTACCTATACAAAGTAGGATAAAATATAAAGTTATCATAACAATGTTCAAACTGATAAGAGATATAGCCCCATCATATCTAACTGATCTACTGACAATTCATTCAAGGACCAGAACAGTGAGACAAAGGAACCTGAACACACTACTTGTTCCAAACAACTTTTTTCAAAACTCAATAAAACTACAACAAATAGGGCATTCAGCTTCAATGCTCCTTTAATATGGAACGCTCTGCCGGATAAACTCAGAGATATCACAGATCTTTCAGCATTTCGAAAAGATCTTAAAACTCACCTATTTATAGAATACTTTGGAGACTCATTCCCAATAGATGAAATATTTCTCACTTAAACTCATGTATACTCATATTCATTAAGTCACAACTTACTTTTTCCTTTTTCTTACTCTATCTTACAATACCCAATTCTCCACAATATCACATTTACTCTTTACACTAATAATTCTAGTGAACTACAATACATTTTTCCTTGCTCAGATAAGATTTTTGAAATTTGTAAATATTTAAATCTGTATATATGTTTAAACTATCTATATACCTAATCAGCATTTACTCAGCATTGTAACCCTCAAATTACCATTTTTATTATATACAATTTAATGTTCACTGTAATTTCAATTGTTTGAATAAGTTTCAATGTAATGTTCAAGTTTTGTTCTATGTAAACCGCTTTGATTTTTCTGAAAGGCGGTATATAAAACCGTTCAATAAATAAATAATAAATAAATACTTAACACCAATTACATGGGCAAATAGTCACATTATTACCACTATGTGCTGTGTACTATTAATGACACAGAGGAAGTGGCAAAATTTTAGTGTTTGTTTCCTCCATTTTCATTCAAAAACAACATGAAATGTTCTGTACAGATGAAGAACGCAGTGTAATTACTCCTGAATTTGGATCCTACCCTAGAATCTCAGGTCATCTGTGGCCACTTCAGCCATGTCTTTCATCTAATAAGTGCAATGTAAAGCTTTGGGAAGTGGTTTTTTGTTGCTTTGGATAACATTGATCCCTATTATCCATTGTGATTCAGCATACCAAGCTTTCTGAGGCTGTTGGGTGCAACCCAGTTCTTAGCACACACCTAGCCAGTCAGATTTTCAGAATATCAACACTGACTATGCCTGAGATGCATTCAGGTCCGGTGCAAGGAAACGAGGTGCCCTAGTGCCCCCTCTCCAGCCCCCGTTGCTGCTGCCACCACCCCTCTCCAGCCTCCGTTGCTGCCGCAGCAGCCCCCCTCCAGCCCCCGTTGCTGCCGCTGCTGCCCCCCTCCAGCCCCTTTGCTGCCGCTGCTGCCCCCCTCCAGCCCCTTTGCTGCCGCTGCCGCCCCTCTCCAGCCTCCGTTGCTGCCGCAGCAGCCCCCCTCCAGCCCTCGGTGCTGCCGCTGCTGCCCCCTCCAGCCCCTGTGCGGCCGCCGCCCCCTCTCCAGCCCCCATTGCTGCCGCCCCTCTCCAGCCCCCGTTGCCGCCGCCACCACCCCTCTCCAGCCCCCGTTGCTGCTGCTGCCTCCACCCCTCTCCAGCCCCCGTTGCTGCCGCCGCCGCACCTCTCCAGCCCCAGTTGCTGCTGCCGTCGCCGCCCCTCTCCAGCCCCCATTGCTGCCGCTGCCACCCCCCTCCAGCCCCGTTGCTGCTGTTGCTGCCGCCGCCCCTCTCCAGCCCCCGTTGCTGCCCCGGCCACCCCTCTCCAGCCCCCGTTGCTGCCGCCGCCCCCCTCTCCAGCCCCCGTTGCTGCCACTGCCCCTCCTCCAGGACCTGCAGCGGCAATGATCTCAAACAGTCCTGTGGCACCCAAGTTTTGTTTGCTTCCACCCCCACCAATGTCCAACCAACTTCTTTTTGTATGGGTACAGAAGCCACTTCCGCCCCCATGCAAACAGGAAGACTGCATCAGGCTTCGGAGGAGAGGAAGCCAAACAGCCTGGCAGCACCATAGTTTTAAGGTAAGTGCTGTGAGGCTTTTGAGCCCATTGCTGCCCCTGCAGGTCCCAGAGAGTGGTAGCAATGGACTGCCCCTAGACCACTGGCGCTCTAAGCAGATACCTAGTTCACCTAATGGTTGCACCGGCCCCTGGATGCAATGGTTTGCACTGTTTCCTTTCATGCTTATTCTGTCCCGGATGTAGATCCCCCTCTGTATGTCCGGTCTGAGCCAGACGTACAGAGGGGATCACGGTTCTGATCCCGCAGGGCACGTCTAGCCCCGTGGGATCAGAATCATGAACAGTCCTTTACGTGCAGGCCAGGACTGCGATTCAGTCTGGCCTGAACGTACAGGACTGTCCCAGCCCTGTATGTTCAGGGACAGCAACCGCCAGCCCTGCCTCCGTCTCCGATCCTCCCCTTCCCTGCCCCCGTCTAACTTCCTCATACAACCAGTGGGGAAGTTAGACATGGGCAGAGAGGGCACGAATAGCAGGGATAGATGTCCCTGCTATTTGCGGTGCAGAATCGGGCCCTTTGTGTGCAAATCTGTTTCATGCATACTTGCTGTGAAGGTCCTGAATGAAGTAGATGGCTGTGTTCTGAGCACTGATCTGAGAAATCCCTGCACTAGTGAGTTGTCTTACCCTCTCTCTTTAGTCCTCATGTGATCTCTGGTTACTATGCTCTATTTCCTGTGATAGTCCTTTAGCAAAACCAGAAGAAGAAACGGTCAGAGAGACCGAGAGCCACTTCGGAAAGTGGCAGAAGTCTGTCCGACAATAAACAGGTTTCTCCAGGACATCCAATATTCTTTTTGTGAATGTGCAGTAAGATATATGTAAGATATGCACTGGTTTCCAGTCTTAAGTCATCTGAATGCCAAGGTCAGACTGACATTGTGGTCTCCCTCAAGGTACCAGGCAGCGTTGCCACGCAAGCACCCTGGTGGCCAGTAAGTTAATATTTGAGTAACTGAGAGTGGAATAGTATTTGCCTTGCGGCTCTCACAGTATGTCTTCCTGTGCATCTGCTGCAAGGGAGAGACAAGTGATAGATAAGATTATCACTTTATGACTGCTGTTTGACATTTCTTTTTTTTTTTCCCTACCAGGCCTTTTACTGAGGAAATTTATCGGCAGAAAGAAGCCTCTGGGAAGAATAAATAAGAGCAAACATGGAGGAGAAAATGTTACATCTAACTTTCAGCCACTGGACCGTGCGGATGCCACCAGATCACCTAACCGGATAGACAAATGTCATCCCAGCTCAGTCTCCAGCTGCCTGCCTCTACCCTCGGATGGATGTGTGCACACAGGAAACTCCCAGCTTTCCCCAAGCACGCCTGTATCCATGCAGTGACCTCATTGCACAGAGGGGTCAGCTTCAGCCTTATTTACTGGCATGTGCCCAGCAGTTTTGTTTAGCCAAAGCCAGAAATAGTTTAGTTGCCGTTCTTGGATCTGCTTTTATGTTGTTTATTCATTGTTTGAGAATATGAAGGTGGGGGAGCTTTCTCTTCTACGTTGGCAGAGTCTTGTTCGCCCAGTGTTGCCCGCAGCACTGTTCCTGTTACCTGCATTTCCAAGTATCTCTGAGCTCTGTCCAGGGTCACCAGCTGGCTCCAGATTATTTTTCCAGGGCAGGTGGAGCCCTTCTTGTTCTTACTGCCGTGGTATGGCTCAGGTTTCCGCAACAAAAGTAAGATAGCAGTTGTGCACGTGCACTGGGGATAAAACCAAGACTGGATCATCCTGGCCTGCAACAGTGGAACTAGCTGGTATCGCAAGCTCCGTTTCGCTTGGGTTCCTGCAAGGCATGGGCAGAAGAGACAAGAGCACTGAAACCTAACCCATGAAGTCCTTTGCTATGTGATATTCTGTCCAAAAGCAGATGCTAGTTTCGATAACCAGAGCCTGTGTAATCTTTGCAGATTTTTAATATGATTTTTTTTTTTTTATTGTTTCTTAGTTTTTCTTTTTTCCCCCTGGGGTTAGCCTTTGAACGTAATTGTAAGCACACTGGTCAATGAACAAAAAGGCTTTAAAGGAGAAGCGGAGCTGGGAGACCATGAAACAGACTTACGACAGCATGGCTCTTCCACTGATCCCAGGAGACGAGACGGACAATGACTCGCAGCCCTTACATTCGTTTTGGGTTTGTAAATACTATTTTCAAAGCCATAAACTAAAGAACTAAACTAGAATTACCTGGTAGCTCCAGTTCCGTTTCTTCCATGCCACATCGAGGGAGCTGCACTTCTGCAGTGAGGATTCTCAACTCTCTCAGGTCAGCCAAAAGAGCTGATCCAGTCCTGCATGAAAGAAGGTCTAGTCTTGCTGAGCATAAGAAAATCCAGAATTTGGGGCCACTCAATGAAGATTGTTCTATTAGCACGGAATGAGGACAGGTCCATGTTTCCATTCACACACACATGGTAAACCAGGACGGGGGGGGGGGGGGGGTTGTCCTCTTATAGTCTTTTTTATAGTTTTCCTTATCCGTCTTTTCTTATGGATTTGGCTCTTGTTTTCTCCTCTTTTTGATGGGCTAATTTGCATAAATTTCTATAATCCATTTCTTTGATTGTAAATACTGGGGTGGATGTTCATGTTTGGAATTTGTTTTTATTTTATTTTCAAACCTAGTTTTGATGTAATGTTTTTTGAAAGCCAAATTTAAAAAATATAAATAAATAAATAAATATATATAGATATATATAGCTAGATTTTAGGTTAATCAGGCTGAGTTGAGAATCTTAATATTAGTGCAGTAAAGTCCAGACTGAATCGCATGTCATTAAAAAAAAATGGAGCTTTTTATAACCCTACATGGAAATCTGAACATTTGCCCAAATCCTGAAATACGGAAAATGAGCAGCAACACACCGAATGTGTCTGGCAAATGGTAAGTGTACCGTAAGAGGGCACAGAGCTTGGGAACCCGGAAATCCTGATTTGGTTTCCCTCTCCATCAATCACTGGGCAGCTATAGACACGTTACTTTATCCCTGTGGACTGAGACGTAGACTGTAAGCTCTTCAGCAGGTGGGCCTTGCACAGCCCCTGTGTACTGAGACGTAGACTGTAAGCTCTTCAGCAGGTGGGCCTTGCACAGCCCCTGTGTACTGAGACGTAGACTGTAAGCTCTTCAGCAGGTGGGCCTTGCACAGCCCCTGTGTACTGAGACGTAGACTGTAAGCTCTTCAGCAGGTGGGCCTTGCACAGCTCCGATGTGTATGCCAAGGTGGCACCATGATATTGATAATAAATATCATATGCAAAAGTTGTGAACTGTGAATCTCAAGGCTTTGTAGAACATGTTGTTGTCTGGTCTCCATTCAGAAGCTCCATCCAACCCTTCCCAGGACTTAAAACCATACATCACCCTTTAGTGGTGTGATAATTTACATGTGATCTTGCAAGTTTAAAAAAAAAGTGGTGATATTAGGACTTTTCTGTTTTCATTCCCAAATCATGTTTCTTTTCTAGCTTGCGTGCTGCTTTCCTGTCCTGTTCCCAGCTGATTGTCTCCTGTCCCACAGAGATGTACTGATTGCTAATTATTCTAATGTTCCCCTTGTGAGAACATCATGTTGGGTAATTATACTCCATCGTCCTTAACAGTTGGCAAAACAGTTGGAATTAGATGTGTAATTGTACCCTTGAATTAGTATCCCTGCAATGCAACAAGAGCAGCGTGTGTATCAGTGTGTGAGTCTCGTACGTCCTAGAAAGCACCAGGCAACATTTCAACCAATTAAATTGTCCTCATGACTGACATGTTCTCACCTGTGTATGGTAAAGTAGGAGCACTGCTGCTATGCAGATTTCACGAACGATTTATAACAGGGTAATAGTTCTTGCTGCCAGTGTATCTTGCTGTTTAAATTGGACACGGTATAGGTTTGGCTCTTCCTGTCCCGTTCATCGTGTGATTCTCACAGTCAAGCCTTCAGTCGGTAAGACACAGGGAACGTGAATGGCTGTGGATTGCCACAAGGTACCAACCTTTTCTCTGTAGGCCAACGCATCAAATCCAGCTCAACCTTGCAGCTGCTCCTTTTAGTTTCTTCTTAACTATTTTCCTCATTTTATTATAGTCTCTCTTTTGAGAAGATAGTACTGTGGATTTCCTTGCTGTCATTCCTCTGTTTATTAAATCAAATGCAATCATGCTATGATCACTATTGCCAAGTGACCCCGACATCCGTATCTCTTGCACCAGATCTTGTGTTCCATTAAGGACTAGGACGGCTTCACCTCTTGTCAGTTCATGAATCAGTTGCTCCAAGAAGCCGTCATTTATTTCATCTAGAAACTTTGTGTCCCTAGCATGTCCTGTAGTGACACTGACCCAGTCGATATCGGGGTAAATGAAATCACCCATTATTATTACTGCGCTGTAACATTTGTTGCTTCCCTGATTTCTTTGAGCATTTCATCATCCATTTGTTCATTCTGACCAGGCAGTTGGGAGGACACCCCCACCCACACTGCCATCGCCTTCCCCTTTTTACATGGAATTTCGATCCATAGAGAAGCAACAGTGTATTTTGTTTCCTGCAAAACTTTAATCCTGTGTGACTCAATCCCCTCTCTAACATAAGAGTGCAGCCCCTCCACCAATTTGATCTACTCTGTCATTGTGATTTAATTTTTACACAGGTATCACAGTGTCCCGGTGATGTCCTCTTTCCATCAGGTCTCTGAGATACCAATCATATCTAACCTCTTATTTAGTGCTGTATATTCTAACTCTTATTTTTTTAGATTTCTAGCATTTACATAGAAGCATTTTAGAGGTTGTATTTTATTCATATTAATCTAGTTATAGGGGTAATTTGGAATCTAAGCTCTGTCTGCTCTGTAATTAAGGGTATTTGGGTTACTTTTGTCTTTATTGGAACCTCTCTGTTGATATGCCCTAACTTTAATCTTTTGCTAGTATTCTTCAAGGATACATCCTTCTGAACCATGCACTGTTGGGTGACTGTTGGCTTTCTCCTATTATCTAATTTAAAAGCTGCTCTATCTCTTTTTTTAAGGTTAATGCCAGCAGCCTGGTTCCATCCTGGTTAAGGTGGAGCCCATCCCTTCAGAAAAGCCCCTTCTTTCCCCAGAAAGTTGCCCAGTTCCTAATAAATCCAAACCCCTCTTCCTTGCACCATCGTCTCATCCATGAATTGAGATTCTGGAACTCTGCCTGCCTTTTGAGTCCTGTGTGTGGAACGGGAAGCATTTCTGAGAATGTTACCATGGAAGTTCTGGATTTCAACTTCCTACCTAAAAGCCTAAATTTGGCCTCCAGAACTTCCCTCCCACACTTTCCTATATCATTGGTACCAACATGTACCAAGACAGCAGACTCCTCCCCAGCGCTACCTAAAACCTTTTCTAGGTGGCACGTGAGGTCCACTACCTTTGCACCAGGCAGGCATGTTACCAGGTGATCCTCACGTCCACCAGTCACCCAGCTATCTGCATGCCTAATGATCGAATCACCAACTATAACGCCTGTCCTAACCTTTTTCTCATGGGCACATGGCCCTGAAAAAACGTTCTGAGTTTGAAAGGGTTTTACATCACTTCCTACCACAGTAGGATGATGCTCTCCTGTCACATGACATTTATCCTCCATCACAACAGGGAGGCTGCCAGACTGGAGATGGGACTTCAGTACTACATCCCAGCAGGTCTCATCTGTATACCTCTGTCTTCCTTATGTCCTCCAAGTCTGCTGCTCTAGCCTCCAGATATCTGGCTCGTTCCCTGAGAGCAAAGAGCTCATTGCACCTAGTGCACACGTAAGACCCTTCACCAACTGTGAGAAAGTCATACATTTGACACTCAATGCAAAAGACTGGAAAGCCCCCATCTCACTGCTGGACTTGCTGTCTGCATCTTAGTTTTAAGGTTTCATTTAGGTATTTAAGTTGTTTACTTACTTAGTATAAGTATCCTCAGCAAACTTATTATACATATTATGTTCACCTCAAGATTAATTAAATTATTCCCGATGAGGATATCCAGCCACAACTGAAAGTGAATATGGGCACCACCTTCCCTTTAATAGGTTTAAGAGCCTATAAAGATAAGATTAGTCCTGTGGTTGGTGGGAGGCAAAGAAGGCTTAATAAAAGATGGCTTGCTATACAGTACCCTGTCCTGTGCTTCTAAAGTAAAGTCTTACCAATTTCCTGAGTGATTCACACAGCCCTTGGTTTGATAGAGAGGGCCTTTCAACTTGCCCCTTTGATCTGACATTTGCCTTTAACACCTGTTTAGGACAACTTCCCAGATCTTTTGCCTCCCAACTGCAAGGCCTCTTTCTAAAGGTCACTAGAAACAAATTTCTTTCTTTCTACTTGGAAACTATTTATTCTACTTGTATGCTAAGCTATACTTTGATTTGATTTAAATGAAAAGCTCTTGAGAAACAAATCTATTTCTTTCTACTCTGAGACTATTACTCTGTTTTACTTTCTGTACTAAGCTATACTCTGATTTGATTTAAATGAAAAGCTTTCTGGTGATACTAAGACATGACTGAGAGCTTTTCATTTAAATTCAAGCACCTCCCACTTGTTTTCTTTCTACGTAGCTAGGTGTGGCACCGCCTTTGTATTACAGCTGCACATAAATAAAAAAAATATACAAATGGGATTAAGCTTCCTATCATTTTTTCCACTGATTCTTCTCCCTAGAGGGAAGCTCCTTCTCTGCTGTTTTCACCCTGTTGAAATATGTTACAAGGAAGCTGGAGTTGAAGACATATTTTTCTATTTAAATAGTTCCTATAATTGAAGACCGTGATGTGCCCAATTCTATAAATAAACCTCAAAATGTGATATAATGTAAGCAAAATCAACAGTCATTAGACAAAACCATTAAAAATCACAGTACTGATAAAAGATAATTAAAAATACATTAGAGCAGGCAAATTATAATCCAACAAAGGAAATAATAGCATCATGACCTAAATTAGTAACAATCACCATGACAGATCATTTTCCAAAAATAAAGTGCAATTTATAATTAGCCAACAAAGCTAAAACTTAAAGAGCCTGTCATAACAGAATACAGACTTGCATTATTTAAATTAAGGAAATTGTTATCTCGTAAGCTTGGCCTCTGCCACGAGAGTATTTCTTGGTAGCCGTTTATAATAAAGAAAAGGTGAGTTCTCTGGTGTGAGCAAATGGATAGTTCCTAAAGGAGAGACCACAAGACAGGCAAGCTTGCGTGGACTGTGCCTGGTGGGAGAACAAGGTACAAGAAGAGATTTCTGCTACACAGAGATACAGCGTTGAAGACAAGCAAAAAGATTGTTATAACAGGTAGTCTGTGAACATTACACAAAAAAGGAGACACATACAACCATCTTTCATAGACATTTATAATATAACAAGAGCCCCCAATGATTTTGGCCATCGCTAATATGCACTTAAGTTGATTATAAATACGTTACCTGTATATAGTTAGCCTCTTGTTGTTATGTTACACACTGTTTCATGTTATAATGTGCTTTCACTGTTCATTGTAAACCTCCCTTGATCTTTGGAAGGGGCAGTATAGAAAAGCTTTTTAATAAATAAATAATGGTCTCAACAACTGCTTCCTGAGAGACCCTCCTTAGCCTTACTCTATATTAGTTGAGCTGTTTAAATGTGCTTTGCTGGGAGGCCTGTCAACAGACTTGCAATAGTTTAGGTGAGACAAAAGTGTTGCCCGGACTACCAAAGTTAGAACATGTTTGGAAAGATAAGGGCAAATCTGCCTGATGGCCTATACAAAGAAAACTGTATTCTGTGATTAGATATGAGCTTGTCCAAGGTAAGCACACAGTCAAACAGAACTTTGAGACTACGTAGGTACTAGGACAGCTGCATCCAGAAGGGTAATTTCAAGTCTCCAAGTAGTAAAATGGGTACACCATCAATCAAACTGACTGGCAGGTGAGTTCAGGGTGACATCAGCTAGTCAATGTTAACTTCTGAGTTACAGTACACCCAACTACTCCCTCAGAAGGCTTCCCCTCCAGTTGTTTTGATTCAGGCAGCCTTTATTTTCCACAAGTTATAACTAAATCAGGTGGGGGGGGGGGGAGTGGAATATCCAAAGCATTAATTGTGCTGACCAGAAAATCAGTGGCCCCTGACTATCCATGGGCGTGGGCACTGCCCTCTCCAGTGGAAGCTGGTTAGCATCAAGGTGTTCTGGGGGCGGTGTGGAGGCAATATTGAGCCACCACCCAGTTATCGCTAAGCGGCAAAGGTTAGGCACATTAAAGACTGGCCTAACTTTTGCTGCCGGAGCTAACCGGGCAACCGCTGAATATCACTTGCTGCCGGTCTAGCTTCTTTGCTATTCAGCTGACCCAAATATTCAATGCTGGCAACTGAATATGACTCTGCCATTGAGCATCCGGGTCTTTCATGCAATACCAGCCACCGCTGCTGAGTTTATGAAAGTGATGTTGGCTGCATAGCAGAAGACTTGAAACCCCTATTATAAGACCAGTTAAGCACTTTACGTACACCCTGAGATACACCAAATGAGAGGACATGTGAAAAAGATCTAAATTCTCTCAACCCAAATGTTTGACTGGCAGCCATCTAAATGCAAAACCAAGCACTAGACAACTCTTGCCCGAAAGCCAAAGGAAATCTTGACTGACTAAGAATGTCATGGTCCACAGTGTCAAAAGTGGTACTTTCAGTTTAGATTTGTATGTGCTGCTGCTAATATGGAGGAGAGTTTCAGACCTGCTCTGGCACCTTGCCTAGAGGTGATTACTTTAGGGCAGGATCTGTGATCATTCATACAGTAATATTCTGCATCTTGGGGCCTCTGTTTACTACGTCATTTTCCAGTTAAAATGTTTCCTGTTTCCAGCAATACATAAAATTTCAATGACTTAAATGGCCTGCTGTGCGTCTACTAAACCAGGCAGTTCAACCCTAAAAATGCACCCTAACTTCAGAAAATCCACCTTAATTAAAACCACAACCTCTCCTTATGTTTATGTTTATTTATTTGCTTAATCGCCCTTCATTAGGAAGCAGGGCGGTTTACAATAAAATCAAACAATAAGGCACAGGGCCGGAAACTGAAAAGAAATTACAATATTAACAGAGAAAGAGACAGGGGTAGAGAGGGTGAAAGGAGGGAGAGAGGGTGAGGCTAAGGGGGAGGCAAGTCAAAGGCAAGGGAGAACAAGTAGGTTTTAAGGGAGCGTTTAAAGGTAAGGTAGTGGGGTTCAAGACGAAGAGGAGGGGGAAGAGAATTCCATAAGGCAGGGGCTGCAAAGAAAAGGCAGAGGACCGTGTAGACTGAAGGTGAGCATGTGAGGGGGATGGTAAAGCAAGACAGTTAAGGTGAAATGAGCGGGGGGTGTGACGTGGAGTGTGGAAATGGAGAAGGTCAGCCAGGTATTGCGGGGTAGAGGTGTGTAGTGCTTTGTGGGCTAACGTAAGAAGCTTATACTGAATGCGGAAGGAGACGGGAAGCCAGTGTAGTTGTAGGAGGAGGGGAGTGACATGATCTCTGAGGGAAGAGTGAGTGACTAGACGGGCGGCGGTGTTTTTGGATACGTTGTAAGCGAGAAAGCTGCAGTTTAGAAATACCAGAGAAGATGGAATTAGAAAAATCAATACGAGAAATAACCAAGGTGAGGAGCAGAGTGGTTAAGGCAGAGGGAGAGAGAAAGGGGCGAATAGCGCGGATCTGACGAAGGTGAAAGAAGGAGAGTTTGGGAGGAGACGTGAGAGACGTGTGCAGAAAAGGAAAGATCCGAGTCAAAGAGCACCCCGAGATAGCGAAAAGTGTGGTGACCAATGGGACCGGTGCGTTAGAGAAAGAGGGGGCCAAGGGCGGGGGGTTCACGTCCATGGGAAACCAGATGGCTATAGTTTTGGAAAGATTAAGATGCAGACAGTTTTGTGTTAACCAGTGAGAGACAGCAGCTAAGCAGGTGTTTAGTGGAGTTAAATCAGGTGAGATGGGTGTGAGGTGTGGTGAAGAAGAAGAATGTCATCAGCGTAGTAGAAGGCTGTGATTCCAAACTGTTGAACAAGAAGCGTGAGGGGAGTGAGAAAAATGTTAAAAAGAAGAGGGGCCAACACAGAGCCCTGAGGGACGCCGCAGGTTAGTGAAAAAGACTCAGAGAGGGAAGGGGATGAGGAGGAAGAGGCCACGGCTGCTGAGCGAGAATAGAGAAATGAATGAAACCAGTGTAAAACAGTACTACGGAGTCCGATATCGTGCAGTCGAGACAGAAGAAGGGAGTGATCAACCAGGTCAAAAGCAGCGGAGAGATTGAGTGCAACCGCCACCGAAATATCACCTCGATCGTGAGCGGAGTGCAGAGAGTTGGAGAAAGCTAGAAGAACAGTCTCGACACTGTGTCCAGAGCGAAAGCCAGATTGACGTGGATGAAGAAGGTTGGTGGAGTCCAGATGGTGAGTGAGCTGTGCAAAGACAATTTTCACGAGTAGTTGGAAAAGAAAAGGAAGATTGGAAACTGGGGCGGTAATTAGTGGGGTCAAGGGGGTCGAGTGTGGGTTTCTTGAGTATTGGACGGATGAGAGCGTGTTTCCAGGGCGTGGGGAAAGAACCTGAGGAGAGACTGGAATTCAATAGGACTTGTAGGATGGGAAGCGCAGAAAGAGAGGGAACAAGCAGCCAGGAGGACGGAATGGGGTCAAGGGAGCAGAAGGTCTTGTTGGAGGTGGTAATGAGGTGGTGCAATTCAGTAGTAGAAGTAGGGGAAAAAGAAGACCATGTATGAGAGATAGAAGTGGGAGGAGGGGACGCTGCTGGGGGGGGAGCGAAGAGGGCAGGGGGATGGTGGGGTAGAGAAGCCCTCAGGACAGAGATCTTGATGGAAAAGGCTGAGGATAGGAGGGAGGGGCCAGGGAGAGGGTGAGCAGATCGAGCTGATGTAGAGGGATGAAGGGAGGTAAGAAAGTTTAGTGTGGAATACAGGTGGCGAGTCTGGTTGGGGGCTGCGGCGATAGCTGCAGAGAAGAATGAGGCCTTGGCGGAATGAACTTGGGAACGGTAGAAAGAGTGTTGGGATTTGAAGATGGAGAGAGCTTGTGGTGATGGGGATTTACCCCACTGTCGCTCCGCTCTACGGAGTTGAGATCGAAGCAAGCGGAGACCAGGGTGATACCAGGGTTGCGAGGGCCGGTGCGCGGAGGGGCGTGGACGAAGGGGAGCGATGTGATCAAGGGCATTAGAAAGAGAAGAGAACCAGGTAGAAGCTTGGGAAGTAGGAGACAGGGTTAAGAAGTCTGCAGGGAGCAGATCTTTGACAGGGGGAAGTTGCAGGGAAGTTGCATTCCTCCAAAGCTCACCACTAAGGACACTGCTTTATCCCTATGCACTCAGGTTAATGAAGTCAAAATGCAGCACCCATCACCAGGACCAGGCCAATCATTCTGGGGGTTGGCAAGGAGCAGGGCATTCAAAGCTAACCAATAGATTCTGACAGTGAAGTGGGGGGGTTAGGGGGCTTAAGGTTTGTCTAGGGTGCCATCCACTTGAAGCAACTCTGGGGCGCCATGTGGCCAGCCTAATTCTCCAGTAATTGCTAACTGATGCCTTCCTGTGTTGTTGCCAGACCTACGCAGGGCACCCCGGTCTTTACAGAAGCGTCTTTAACTTCCATTTTCCAGGATTCTTAAAAACTTCTACCTGCAATTTTTGGAGAAGTCTGCTATATGAAGAAAATGATATTATTCCTGCCCCATTAGTTTCTCAATGACTGGCCTAATCATCTCTCTAACCCAAGCTACCCTTAACCCTAATAACCAACTGAAGCTAACACGAACCCAGTGATTCTCAATCCAGGCCTCAGCTCACACCTGAACAGTCAGGTTTTCAGGATCTGTGCAGTGAATATGCATATGCCGCCAGCACATCAGTTTCCTGCATATTAATTGTGAATATCTTGAAAACCCAGATGACTGGGTGTGTTCCAGGACTGGGTTGGAAATCACTGTCTTAACCCAATGTCAGGGCAAGACCCCAGTTGGGACTTGAACTGGGCTTATCACCAGCATTCAGGATGGAAGGCCTAACCACCCGACCTGCCAGAGATCTGGAGCACATGAAGGTCAAAGAGAAAAGGGCTGTGACCGGCAAACCTTTTTTGTTTACTCCAAGTTTGCTTCCCTTAGTTATATGTAATCACAAATTGTGTTTGTCGTTCCGTGTAAACCGCCTTGGCATAAAGGCGGTATAAACACCTCCAAGTATCAGGGATTGGCTGTGGCTCAGTTAAAAGGGGCAACTGGGAAGCAGGAAGCTATTGATGGCAATCTGAAGAATAGCCAGCCTACATGCTGCGAGTCTTCGGCATAAAGAATCCGTTTTGCTAAGTTTCTCTGTTCCAAACTTAATCCTGACCCAGCTTAACTTTAACCCTTTATCTGACCTAGCTTAACCCTGATCTTAATATCTGTAATCCAAGCTAACTCTAACGCAACATTTTTTAATCAATCTGGAACTAGGAAGCAGTGGTTTTTTATCCACTAAATTGTATTTTAACTGATGGTCATAACTTATGTCCTGCATGGTTCAAAACAACTTTTAAAACCTGTTCTTCATTGCCAACTAGTAGAAATGGCAGTCAGTAATGATAGGATGCAATGCGAGTACACCACTTTTCCCCCACCCAACCAGTTGCACCTTGACATCCCTCCCAATGGAAACCATGTTCTACCTCACCAGACTTATCCACCCCCCCAGTCACTCTTACCTCACCAGCCATGATATTCAAGATCCAAAAAATCTACAAACCCCCACAGTGAAACAAGTAACAACCAACCAGTAGACCAGATTCACCAAAAATAGAAAACCTCATCAATAGCTTATTTTTTGTCGGAGCTTAGCCGAAGGAGGGACAGTATGGAAAACTTATCCCACACCAGACAGCTAGCTACTTTTTCTCAATTGTGGTCCCCCACCAGCAAAATAATTGTCAGTTTTATATTTTCACTTATCTCAACAGTCTCATTCATGTCCATAAAGTCCGTCGCTCTCAATGGAATAAATCGGCACGACGTGCACATTTCGGGCTAACTCCCTGTCTCAAGTGCTTCTAAATCTTCGCTTCAATAGGCAACGAAACAACAGGACGCCGTCAGTGTGGCTAAGGTAGAAATCTCTTATCAGGCTGCAACAGATGAGCTAGCATATTTAAAGAGGAACCCACCAATGAGAGCAGGGTCAACCCCACTGCCAGGGGAATCCCTGTCCTGATTGGTACAGCGAACAATGACGTCACAAGATACTCTGCCATTCGATCTCATGATTAAGACCTCTGGGTTCTATAGTGTCCAACTGGAAAATCCAGTGTCGAGCCCGACACATTCATCGCGAATGGTTATTAGATCCACAATATGTGCGGGCTGATCCAAATTCTGAAAGTTCTATTACGGGGGTTCTTCCATTCACAGAACGCAGCTCTGAGGTGTTGAGGATTCTACATGTCCATTGGCCAACATTGCAATTGCTTGATTGCTTTAATAAACCATTACGGGTTGCTTTTTCTAGAGGTCGCAATCTGGGGGATTTCTTAATGAAAACATCACTAGAATTGGATCGAGTACAACGATTGCCAATGCCTTTAGGTCACTCTCCATGTGGTTCTTGCATATATTGTGCCACTACTTTATTGGGTATAGAATGGCGTCATCCGCAGACAGAGCAGACCTATAGAAGGAAATGGGACACTTCATGCCATTCCGTTTATGTGGTATATTTATTGCAATGCCCTTGCCCGTTACTTTACATTGGTCGGACGATTCATCCGGTGCGAATTAGACTTTCGGAGCATGCTTCACGATTGCGTCAACGAGTGCTCTCTGCTCCTATTGTGCCTCACTGTATTTCTTACAATCATCGTTTTGAAGATTTAAAGTGGTCTGTCATTGACCACGTTCCGTTGGACACTTGAGGTGGTGAACGGCAGAAGAAGTTAAAATGGCTTGAGCAGAAATGGATTTTCCAGTTGGACACTATAGAACCCAGAGGTCTTAATCGTGAGATCGAATGGCAGAGTATCTTGTGACGTCATTGTTCACTGTACCAATCAGGACAGGGATTCCCCTGGCAGTGGGGTTGACCCTGCTCTCATTGGTGGGTTCCTCTTTAAATATGCTAGCTCATCTGTTGCAGCCTGATAAGAGATTTCTACCTTAGCCGCACTGATGGTGTCCCGTTTCGTTGCCTATTGAAGCAAAGATTTAGAAGCACTTGAGACAGGGCGTTAGCCCGAAACGTGCACGTCATGCCGATTTATTCCATTGAGAGCGACAGACTTTATGGACATGAATGAGACTGTTGAGATAAGTGAAAATATAAAACTGACAATTATTTTGCTGGTGAGGGACCACAATTGAGAAAAAGTAGCTAGCTGTCTGGTGTGGGATAGGTTTTCCATACTGTCCCTCCTTCGGCTAAGCTCTGACAAAAAATAAGCTATTGATGAAGTTTTCTATTTTTGATGATATTGAAGATGGCATCAGCAAGGCTTCTTGCCACAAGCATTAGTGCAGTATGCTGGTTCTGTGAAACACACCCACACCAAATCCAAATTGCTTTTTATATAGAGTGAAGATTGGGTTTTCAAATTACTTTTAAAGATGCTTAAATATTGTGAAATAAAGGCACTATAAAATTCATGCGCAAATCAACCATCTCCCCCAAATGTACTACAATAAAGCGATGAGCCTGATAATTGCCATTGTTTTGTTCCTTTGAGACGAAAGAACAACGCGAGTTATGAAATACTGACCTCAGAGTGTTCAAAATGTTCCACTCTGAAAATGAAAGACAAAAGGTTGCGCTCCCCTATGTACTGAGGAATGATTCTCTCTGTGGACTTGGGTACTATAATAACTTCCAGCTTAGAACACTTCCTGGGCTGTTTAGACACCTTTCACAGTACCTGCTCTGACCATTTTTGAAGTATATTTTTTCAGTGTCTCACTGCTGAATCTTAGCAATCCTTGCCAGGTTGACTGTATACCATGGAAGAAAGGGATGAGAAGAAGGAAAAAGATGGATTTAATGCACCCGTATTCTCTTGTGAAGAAAAGTGGGAGAGAGCATAATTGCCCATTTGTACACTACTGCAGTGCATCTAAATTCTCAGTTGTCCGCTCGTAGGATGTCAGATGTAGAAGAGGGTGAAACTGCTGCTCAGTGATTGTAGTGGGAGTTGAGGCTGGGTGTTGCTTCATCCCCGGTAAAGATGTACTTGCAGCCAGTCTTCCTAAAATGCTTAGAGCAGCTGGGAGGCTCTCACGGTGCAGGGTGGGCTGATATAATTCGTTACAAAGTTTATGAAGATTTATTATTTATGGCCCAGGGTGCAAGGGCCGTGCTTACTGCAGTAAAACGACTACGGAAACGATGGACACTGCTCCCAGCACTTGCAGAGGCAAGGTAGCAGGGATTGACAGTCGCCTGCACTAGCCATATCATCCCTGTCCCTCCCAATCACCACCCCCAACACCCTGCAGGGGGAGTGTGAGCTTTTTAGCATGGAGCTCCGTGCTACTTTCCAGTACCATGCCGAAACCACACGCTAACCCCTCGCCACCCTTTAGTAAATATGACCCTTAGTTGCCAGTAATCAGGACCTTGAAAGGATCTTTCCAAGCTCTAGATTAGAGAATGTGTCTCACTGTTGGAATTCTCATGATGGTGGTTTATAAAAATAATATAATGTGCAGGCGGCCACAGGTTCAATGAAAAACAACCATATAGATGCCTACATACAGCTGCAAGTATCTTACTTTGTATTTGGCTCTTGCTGTCCAGAGAGCAGTTACTGTGCGCTACTAATAGGCGAGTTTCCCTCTAGGTGTAGGATTTAAACCCCAGTTAAGGCCACGCTGTTCGTCTTTCTTACCAGAGTGTTACTGATCCTAGGGCCTGTCTCTGTACAGCGCTATGTACCTCTGGTATGGGCCATACATCCAAATGAGGAGAATAATGACAAGACCCAAATGCTGTGGGTTGGGACTTGGAAAAGCTGGATTGGTTAGAAAATGCCAGATGGCTTGGTAGCAGTGAGAGATCAGTCCTCCTTGCTGTTCCTGGAAGTTGAACAAGTCACATCATCTCCCAAGCAGCTGTGATTCGGTAATAAAAATGAATCTGTTCCTCATCACCTCTCCAGATGCCAGCTAAAGTATCCACCTTGGAAGGGGCTGCTTCATGCACAGTGCCATGTAAAAGTCTTCACACCCATGCGTGTTTTCACATTCAGCTGTCTTAGTAATACAATTCCAAATACATTGAAGTAGGAGTTTGCTTCTATGTGAAAGAACAATTACTGAACTATGTTAAAAGTAAATAAGAATAAGAAGCCAAAAAGTCTTTATTGCCCTCCCTACTGAGCTCCGTTCCACCCCAGACCTATTGTCATTTAGAAAAGCCCTCAAACAACACCTTTTCCTCATCCATTACCCAGAATCCAATCCCAGAAACATCCACCCATCCTCACATCCTACACCCTACTCCACCCCAACCAAAATCCAACACCATAAAGAAAATGACTAGCTCTACCACCATATCCCCTCTCTTATTTATTATTGGTACTGATCACACATCTTATTGATTAAACCTCTTATAAATATGTTGAAACCAAGCTATACTATATGTATAATTTCTCACCATACTCCATGAATAATTACTCTGTAATTAGTTACCCCTGTTACCTCCAGGTTATCTCATCCTTGTTCAATGTAAAAACTCAATTGTCGTGTGACATTGCAGTATGTTTTTTGTTCAATTGTAAACCGCACTGATTTTAATAGCGCAGTATATAAGAGAAGTAAATAAATAAAATAAATAAAAATAAATAAGCCTTCACACCCCCTCTCAGGGCAAGCTCATATTAGCTTGGTTTCCAAAGACTGCCTTAACTAGGCCCATACTAAGTTAAATCGAGCACAAATATGTTCACACAGTCTTTGAGAGGGTTGCCAACAGGCTCAAGATTCCCCTGACAGGTTTAATCTAGTTCTGGATTTACCCCATTGCATGCAGGGACTTGTAGTTCTGATATCTCTATTGCACTCCATAAGAAAAGCAAAACTACAAGTCCCTGCATGCAGTGGGCTAAACCTACAACTGGATCAAACCTGCCAGGTGAATCTGAAGCCAGTTGGCAGCCTTAGTCTTTGAGCTGATTTAAATACTCTTGGATGAAGAATCAAGTGGTTTCTGTCGTGTGAAGTAAATTTAAATATGCCAAACAGAGTTGCCTTCTATGACCTGCAGCTTTCGTCCCTCTCTGGGAAACTTTAGAGCACTTTAGTAAACGGGAGCCTAAAGACGCAGTTTTGTGAAACACATTAATGCATGAGAAATATCTATAGAACCACGGACTCACTGGAGATCAAACCTTTGGTTATTGCCAACACCTCAAAATTACTGGCAAATGGGTAAACATGCTGAAGAATCTTAGAAAGGTGAAGTCTTTAGCCTCTGGTACTTTCTCCTGTCTGGTGTCAAAGCCTCACGCTCGATACATTGACACAGAGGTAAACACCACCATAAAGGGCTGCTCTAGATCCATGTCGTTCCTCTGGTGTTCCCTCCCTAGAGAGATGTGACTCGGCTGTTCTTCAAGTGTTTCAAAAGATCATGACAAAGCCTGAATTCTATCATATCACGATGATATCATCCACCTACCAACATATATTGTAAGATCAAGACAAGAAAACGTTTGCAGTCGCATACATTTTAGATTTTATCGAACACTCTGAAAGTCAAGAGTCATTGTGTGAAATCTAGTCTCCAATGAGAGTCTAACGAAATTTTGATCAATAGATCTGACCCTGGGTTTCCACCTGCACCAGGCTGTCGTGAGATGCGTACTTGCTGAAAGTGGAAGATGGGTCTGTTTCCTGAACAAATGGGCTATGAAGGACTCATCTAACTTGAGTATATGGAGAATTTAACCACTGCACTATGCTGGACACTGCCCCAAACCTGCTTCTCAGGAAGGGAGTGAAGCAATCCACTGAGCTGGCTCAGATGTCAACAAGGGTCTATGAAATCTCAACACTTGCCGCACAGAAGGAAAAGACCAGTTTCAACAGCCGAACTAGTCTTTGCATTCCGAAGGCCATTTTGCATTGTAGCAAAATCAATTTATTGTCAACATTGTTGATGGGTGGATTATAAATATTAAAAAAATAAATATTACTTAAAATGAGCATAACCATGACAATATTTGGACATTATGGCACTGATGATATTAATTTATTTTATTTTATTTATTTAACAGGTTTTTTATACTGCTTTATCATTTCAGACAAAGTGGTTTAAATTGTAACTTAAAATTGGTAATGGACATTAAACAGGGACATTAATAACTTGGATTTTTCTGAGACAATGGAGGGTTAAGTGTTTTACATTATAGAATAGACCCAAATACATGTGCACCAACACACTTTGCCTGTGCATGAGTCATAGACCCACGGAGGTACTTTGATAAAGCATTTTCTGCATATATAGTATGTTTTATGTACAGAAAATGGCTACAATTGTACGGGAGCACGCACATATGCTTTTATGTCATCGGTGCACAGTTGTTCCCAGAAGCCTTGCTTGGATGAAGCCGAAATGCATGTGGGTTCTTCATAAAATATGCAAATCCATAGTGTACAAACACACATTTACCCCTGCCTCCCAGGAATGTACATTTGTGTGCTATTGGAGGAATAGATTGAATTATCTTTAGTTGATAGGTGAACCAGAGTAGATCACATAACAGTAATCAAGGCATGCTATCACCATACTGAGAAAAATGGACATCTCCAAGGCTGGTATTGAGGAGAGGATGCAAAGCACGGAAGTGGCAAAGTGCTGAGAAAGCATATCTGGAAAGTCAACCAATTTGCATATTGAATGAAAGTTCAGGCTCGATATACACGCCAAGATATTTGAATCATGACTGCACTGAAATGGTGGTGGATCCAAGGGAAGTAGGGTTGCCAACTGGCTCCAGATGCGCCCAAAGGCTTGATCCAGTCCTGGGTTTACCCCATTGCATGCAGGGATATGTAGTTCTGATTTCTCCATTGAACTCCAAAAGAAAAGCAAGACTACAAGTCCCTGCATGCAATGGGGTAAACCCAGGCATGGATCAAGTCTGTCGGGCACATCTGGAGCCAGTTGGCAACCCTAGAAGGAAGGGGGCCAGTAAGGGAGCAGCTGCAGTACCTCTGACCCAGATGGCAGTTATTTGGGGGGGGGGGGTTGAGTTTGAGAGCATTTGCATGAAACCATAGGGCCATTTTCTTGAAGCAGTTATTAACCAAGGAAAGATCCGGGCACAGACTGTCAATTTGGGCAACAGAAAGGACATCGTCCGCATACATGTGGAATGAGATCCAGTTGTTTAGATGAGGCTTGCCAGGGGGCTGAGAAAAGTGTTGAGGAAGAGGGGAGATGAGGCTGAGCCTTGTGGAACCCCACAGGATAGGAGCGAGGTTGTGGATGTTGAATGGTTAGCCAATACTTGGTAAATCTGTTCAGAAATGAAAGAAGAGAACCAAGCAAGGACTTTCCCCCTGAGATTGATACTGTATAATTGGGAAAGGAGGGTTATGGTCCACCAAATAAAAGATCACCATGAGGTCCAGTGAGATGGTTAGAGCAAGCTTACCCTAGTCAAGGATGCTATGAAGTTTGCTAAGAACTGAGAAATGATTGATTCTGTACTGTGGTGCAAGGCCAAGGTGTGGAGTGGAGGAGGCGCCTGGTGACCAGAGAGACAAGGTTTGAGTCCCACTGATACTCCTTGTGGCCTTGGACAAGTCACTTCACTCTCCACTGTCTCAGGTACAAATTGACATTGTAAGCCCTCTGGGGACAGGGAAATACCTACATACCTGAATGTAACTCATCTGGAAAAGTATGAGCTAAATAGAAATAAATAAATAAGGTGCATTTAAGATGATTTGTCAGCTGAGGCAGGATTACATGCTCTGTGAGCTTAAATAAGAACTATAGGTTTGAGATAGGGCAATAATGAGGATCACGTTTAAGCTCTAGAGGCAGGGGCAAATAATGGCTAGTTTCCATCCCTGAGGAACATAGCCAGAAGAAAGGCTTTTCTCTACCATGGAATGAATGAATGAAACTAACTCTAAAGTGCTTTTGGCTAGTCAGGCCATAGGCATGGGGGTCTAAGGAACATGGAGTCTTCCTAATGGTGGAGATTAACTTAAATATTGTGTGTTCTGTGGGAGGGGTGAACTCATCCCAGGTATCCCTAAGGTTGGTTCTACACAGGTGGGCAGAACAAAAGTAGAAGTAGAAGGCATGCCAAGATGAGCGGCGGAAATCTTAGATGCAAAATAAGCTGCCAAGGAGTCGGAGGATGGTGAGAGCATGAATGCCGATGTGTTAGTAGTAGACAGACGAGTTGCAATGGAAAAGATTGTCTTAGGATTGCAGGCAGATTTGTTTATAAGCGATGAGAAGTAATCTTTTTTTTTTTTTTTACTAGAATCTGAGCCTTATAGTAACAATGGTGCCTCTTGAATATACATAAGGTGGCTGGATTTTTAGATTTACACCATAATCTCTTGGAAGCCATGAGTTGCTGCTTCAGCAGTCAAAGGCCAGGGTGATACCAGGGGGTGGTGTGTCTTGGGACTCGAGGGGGCATTTCCTTGGAGCAAGTGTATCCAGTTGTTGGAAAAGTATGGCATTTCAAAGATCTGCCGGCTGGTCCAATGGGAGTGATTGATAATTGTTTGGAAACAACCAATGAAGTCTCACCAAAGACTTATACAAAGGACTATCACCTTATTTTTCCTGTTGGCTATTCCTCTTTCTAGGCACCCAAGCATTCTTCTGGTTGTTGCAGTTTCCTTTTCTAACTCTCTGGCCACCCAGTCATCAGAAACGATCACCCCAGGATCCCACTCTTCTTTTGTGCACTGAACTTCATTCCCTATGTTGTCCTACTTCCTTGGATTTTTGCAGCCCAAAATGCATGATCCTGCAATTTTTAGCGTTAAATTTAGGTGCCACAGTCTAGACCATTCCTCAGGCTTCACTAGATCCCTCCTATATTATCTACACCTCCCAGACTGTGTACCCTGTTGCAGATTTTGGAATCATCCGCAATAAGGCAAGCCTACATAAGAACTGCCATACTGGGTCAGACAAAAAGTCCATCAAGCCCAGTATCCTCTTTCCAAGATTGCCCAATCCAGGTTACAAGTACCTGACAAATCCCAAAAGTATCCACTTCCATGCTACTTATCCCCAAGGATAAGTTGTGGCTTTCTCTTGGACTACATTAATAATTTTATGGAATTTTCCTCCAGGAATTTGTCCAAATCTTTTTTTATACCTAGCTACACTTCCTGTTTTTACCACAGTTGCTGGCAATGAGTTGCAAAAATTAATTATATGTTGAGAGAAAAATTATTTTCTCCTATCTGTTTTAAATATATAACTTTGTAGTTTCATGGTGTGTTTGTATTTTTTGAGAGAGTAAACAATCAATTTGTGTCTACCTGTTCCATTCCACTCAGGATTTTATAGCCCTCTGTCATATCTCCCCTCAGCTGTTTCTCCTCCAGGCTAAAGAGCCTTAAACTAACAGAAAAGAACCTGAGCAAGGAGTAATTCTTGCAATGCCCCTGTTCTGAGTGATCTCTGTTTGCCACCATCTTTCATGCAAAGCCGCATGGGAGTCTTCCACCAGTGTTGCTGCCAATGGCGGGAGGGGCGGCAAAATCTCGTTCTCAGTCATGAAGAGTAGGGGAACATTGCTTATCACTAGCCTTTGTCACATCCAACTCAACCAGTCAGTTCCTGTAGGGTTTTTATCAAGGACACTCAGTTTGTTTTTAACTCACCCAACGCCAAACCATTAGCAAAAATTTACGGAAATCTAGGTACATCACATTTAGCCCTCTCCTCTGATCCAACTCTCTGATGACCCAATCAAAGAAATTGACCAGATTTGTCTGACAAGATCTACCTCTGGTAAAACCATGTTGCCTCAAATCCTGTAATCCGTTTGATTTGAGAAATTGCACCATCCTCTGCAGTGTTTCCATGAATTTACTCCTCGCTGATGTCAGACAAACCGGCTTCTGTTCCCAACCTCCTCCTCCTGTGAAGAGGAACCACATTAGCCCATCTCCAGTTTCTGTGACCACACCTGGCTCTAAAAGAGCATTGAAAAGGTCAGACAGAGCAGCTGCTAGAACTTCCCTAAGTTCCTTCAGTGCCCTCAAATATATCCCGTCCAACTCCACCGCTGTCTATTCTCACTTTAGCAAAGTTCTACTTCTGGTGCTACATTGCCAAGAAACCCCAGAGGCAGCCGGGTCGCCAGGAGTCAGCGCTGACTTGACGGCACTGAAAAACTCTTTGCACAGTCTTTGGAAAATCATTCAATGTCTACCTTGCTTCCGTTCCTACTGCAATCCTACTCCTGGTCTTTGAACTTCTTTGCTTTCCTCATCAGCGTATTTCCCCTTTCACCTTTGAGTCTGACAACGCCACCTTGCACTTCCTCCTCCCGTGGGCACAGCTAAAAAAATCTTTTCTCCAGGTTAAGGGAGCCTATATTACAAAGACACATAGGGATCAATGTAGACTTTAGACATTTGGTGCTTGATATTTTTTATGTTCTGTTATGAAATTACCCCACCCTCCCTAAATATTGTATCCATACTTTTACTCAGTTTGTGGCAGACCGGTTGATGTGAATTTTTATTTTTAGAGAACTTGCTAGCCTCTGTCCCTTCTCAGTTTGCATTTGGAACCAGATGCTAAAATGTTCTGATGCCCATAGCAACCAATGAGAGGCCGATGCATTATTCAGACCACGTTATCTCATGGGAACTTACAATACAGAGAAAGAGACACAAGGCTGGTTTTAAAAACATTCTTAAAGAAACATCTTTTACATTATAATACTCAGAACAGTCTAAGTATAATGGGGTGGTGAAAAAAAATTTATAAGCAGCCTATTTGTTAGGCACCAACTATGTAATCTGCCGTTTCCTTCTATTCCTTTGTCTATCTCTCTGTCTCTTATTCTGTCCTATCTTACAAATGGCAATCTTTTCATATTTTCCGTAACATTAATATTGTATTGTAAACCGCTCTGATGCTTCGGCCTGAGCGGTATATCAAATGTAACAATAAACATAAACAAATGCACCTGCATGGCATTATTTTAGTTAATTATGCATGAATATAAAAGTGCACACGTTTGCATCATGTGTGCTTTTATTGTGGGGGTGTGCATGGGGGATTCGGGGCAAGGATATGTGCTGATTATAGCTAGGGCTTCTGATTTTAGGTTTAAACCAATAAGTACCTGCTGACTGGCTAAAGTGTTCTCAGCCCAATATTTAGCAACACTAACTGATGAGTGTTGCTGAATATTTACGGTACTTATTTTATTTAGTTAGTTAACTAGGCTTATATACTGCTTTTCTACCAGTCAAAGCAGTGTATATTCAGGTACTGTATATATATATATTTTTCCCTTGCACCCGAAGGGCTCACAATCTATGTTTTGTACCTGAAACAATGGAGGATTAAGTGCCTTGCCTAAGGCCACAAGGAGCAACTATGGGACTAGAAACCCCAGTCCTTCCGGCCCAAGGTTGCTGTCCTCTAGCGGGATTCGAACCCCTGGCCCTCTGGCCTGAGGTATCCCCACAGACCACAGAACAAACACCTGGAGTGGTCCATGAGTGGCTCGGGGGCAGTGAGGATCACTATCCAAGTAGTCAACCATTGACCAGATACCTGGGCCAGCTAAAGTTAGGTCATCTGAATAGCCGTCCAGTAGTGGTTGAATATTGCAGCTCGCTAGGTAGTGACTCTGTGGATGTTCAGTGCTGGAAATTGGATACGTACTGACCTTGAACATCCAGCTTTAATTAAAGTGGCGGTGGCTAAACGCTTTATGTAGCCCAGCCGCCACCATGACTCCCAAAGTGACTCGTGCGAGGTCACAAGGCTGTTAAGTGAAAAAAGTAGGGTTTGAAGCCCAGTTTCCAGCCAGCTGCTCTAACCACTGGTCCACATGCAAGAAACTAATCTGGGGACCACCCAGGAGACAGAATTCAGCCTGCAGTCTGGGACACGGTGGTAAGAGGAGCTGACCAGGTCACAGAGGTGGAAGGCCGGAGGGGCAGTACAGGCAGCTTCGCCTGTTCCCTTCTGCTGCTTTCTGTTTGTGTTCTGGCTCGCTGAGACCTTTGCAACAGTCTGTGACGCTGCTGCTGGGATCCCAGACCTGCAATATCTCACATACCGGAAGAAACATAGGGCTGGTGTTTTCATTTCTAGAAGTGACAAAACCGAGAAAGTCGGCCACTGCAGATCAGAAAATGATCCTCTCCTGTCACCTATCTCCACCTTTCAGGAAATCATTGGATTTTTACACTTCACAAAATAAATAGATAATGTATTTGAATTCATGCCGAAATCTCTCAGGCGAGCAGAATTCCAAGCCGCCTTACAGATTTAACAACTAGCAGCAATTTGCGTGCAGCCACCTCTGGGGTGGACTGCACAACAGCTTTGGAAAGAGAGACAAAAGCATGTTCTTTGTACCTTTGATGAGGTCCTGCCCTGGTGAGCTCGCATCTCCTTACAAATTCTTCTCACCAAACATCCCTTTTCACTTTTTTTTGTGTGTGCTAAACCCCTAGAAGCATGGGCTCGATGATCATTTCACTCCTCTGTATAGTTTATCAAAAAATTCAGGTTTTTCTTTGTTTTCTAGAGGGAAATATTGAAACACTGCAGGTAGCTTGCAGGTCCCTGGGTATATTGAAAATTCAAGCTTCATGCACAAGGGGGAAACCGATGCAAATTATTCACCAAAAAATATGCTTTATGCTTGATTAGAAAATCCAATCCCCGGGTGCACTTTCCTTAATCCTACCCTACCTGCATCTCTTTTTTTAATAAATTGAAAGTACCGTTACCAGCATATAAACCATGATACATTTGCCACCTGCTTTCTCCACAAGTCCTTTACTTCATTGAAATAACACATGTAGATTTGAAAAAAAAGCCAGCTGCGGACATTATTTTTCTCCTGTGATCAAAACACGCTCCTGGCAACTCAAAGTACCTGCGTTGTGCAGGAAGATGCCGGCAGGAAGGGTAACTAACTTTCAGAAAACTGATTTACAGGGGTAAACGCTTGCTTTCAAAACAGACCTCAAGTCTAGACTAACGGTTCTCCACCTTTTTTGCAAATGTTGTTCACATGAAAGATTTCATTGGTTACCCTTAATGCAGCTCTGAGCTGTGTGAATAATCCATGAAATCTGTCACCGGGGTCAGGGTTAGGCACAGAAAGAAAAGAAACTGAAAGCAGGTCAGTAAGGGTAGGGGGGAGAGGTTACAGTGACTGCCTCACACAGCATCAGTGTTAAAGAGAGCTGGGTCCAGGGCAGAAATAAGAAGTGGGCCCAGCTTGCCTGATGCCCTGAAGCTCTCCTCTGTGATATCATTCAGTCCCCATTGCTGCAGTCCCAAGTAGGTTTCCCGCTTGTCGCCCTAAAACCGTCCCTGGCCTTACTCCAGTAATAAATAAAGGGCAGGCTCAACCATTAGGCAAGACTAGGTGATCGCTTAGGGCAGCAGCAGTCAAAGCCAAACACTAGATCCTGACAGCCATGGAAACTCCTTTATCTCCAGGTAGAGTGGTCACCCAGAGGGGCATTTTAGAAAGGACGTCAAAGTGCAATCTCGGACATCCAAGCCAGAATGTGTGAAAAAATGGCAGGCATGTCCAGGTGCAAGCACAATTTCACAAACGTGGACTTTCCAAATATCGATGTCTGTGGGGTGTCTACATACACATCCCCAGAATAGTATGCCAGAACCTACTTACTGCTTAGAGTAGTGAATTAAGACCAGGGAAGCCAGGGTTGAAATCCCACTGCTGCTACCAGTGAAATTGTGCTGAGTACTGGGGACGATGGAAGGCTATCTCCTCTACACCCTCTGGATCATTTTCAGCCAAAACAGTACTTTCCTGATGCTTATTCATGCCTGAAGCAGGTCTAAACTTAGACGCAGCTCTGGACATTTCTGAGATCAGGCAATGACATCCAGGTTCCTGGGAACACCCCATTCACACCACCACTATGTCCCCGTTCAGACTTGGACGTCCTCACGCTGGGGACGTCCACAGACCCGGCTTCTACAATGGCTCTGGAGATGGCTCTGTGCTTTGGATGTCTTTATGCCCATTTCCAGACGTCCCAAGCACAACTACAGCTTCCATACTGTACATACAAAGCAAGGTTGAATATTTAAAAGTATGATTCCCACTATGTATTTTTACAAGATTGCTGAAGAAGGGGTCATATGGGAAGGATCTCGATCGCGAGCGCGAGCTTAATGATCAAACTCTCAGGGAGATTGGGGGTGTAAGGGGGAAAGGTCACCTACGGTGCCCAATGTTCTTGCACTGGCCCTGAAATAAACTACTTCACAAGACCTAGTGAGTGGGAGATGAAAAGACCAGGGGGGGGGGGAGGGAGAAGGGGGCATATTCAACGTAGGAGAATGGTGCTGTTAAAGTGGCTGGCCATCTCCACAATACAGTTGTGGTCAACATTATTGGCACCCTTGCATATTAGGCATGTTGTGTACAATATCTTGAGAAATAATTGGAAATATTCCAACTGTATGTCATTATATAATATTTTAATAATATGTTCAAAAGTATACAACAACAAAAAAGATGCCTGTGCAATGTAGATGTAGTAATTTCTGAGAAAAAATATATATATGACCTGGACAGGATTAATGGCACCCTTCACTAATATTTGGTTACACAACCTTGGCAGTGACGACAGCCTCCAAATGTTTCTTGGAGCCATCTATACATTTCGTACATCTGTCTGCTGGTAGTTTCTCCCACTCTTCAACTGTGATTTGTTACAGCTCATGAAGTTTCCAGGATTCTGTTTACCAGTGGCAGATTTCAGCTCTTTCCAAAGGCTCTCGATTAGACTGAGATCAAGGCTCATTGCTGGCCAGTTTAAAACAATCCATTTGTTCTTTTTTAACCATTCTTATGTACTTTTGGATGTATGTTTTGGGTCATTGTCCTACTGGAGGACCCATGACCTTCGACCCAGACCTAACTTTCTGACACTAGGTAGCACATTTCCCTTCAAAATACCTTGGTAGTCCTCTGACTTCATGATTCCTTTAACAGGTTCCCAGGCCTCCAGTTTTTTTCCTCATAAGCTTCATTTCTTTGCCTGTAAATGTATCGCTGGTCTGCATTGCCAAAGAGCTCAAGTTTGGTTTCATCTGTCCACAGAACATTTTCCCAGAAGGATTGTGGCTTCTCAAGGTCAATTTGGACAAAGATCAGATGTGCCATGTTATGTCCGTCTTTGAGTAGTGAGGGCCTCCTTGGCCTTCGCCCATGAAGTCCTTCCTTGTTTAATCCATGGCATATGACGCGGGTTGAAAGTACCACTCCAGATTACTTTTTGGATATTGTACATGGTGTTTTTCCAGTGGTTCGCACTCACCTTCAAAGACTTCTTGGATTAATTTTCCTCTTTCCACCACATCCTGGAGGTTCTTGACAGTTCCATGAGCAAAAAACTTCTTAATAACATTGTGAACTGTAGACACAGGAATCCAAAGGTCTTTAGAGATGGCCTTGCACCCCTGTGTTTGTCCCATGCTTTTTTGAATTCAGTTACTGTCCTCATCTCTACCACATCCACTGGGAGACTATTCCATGGATCCACCACTCTTTCCGTAAAGAAATATTTCCGCATATCACTCCTGAATCTCTCTCCCTTCACCCTCATCCCATGTCCCCTCGTAGCAGAACTTGCTTTCAATTGAAAGAGGCTCTCCCCCTGTGCATTTATGTCACCGAGATATTTAAACATCTCAATCATATCACCTCTATCCCGCCTTTCCTCTAAGGTGTACATATTAAGATCCTTACGTCTCTCCTTATTTGCTTTATAAAGCTGAATATTGCCACTGAACGGTTCATTCTAGTGATACCCCCAGAACCCCCGGCGCTAGCCGACTAGTGTCAGGGGATACAACCTGGTTAGTAGACAATATTTGGTGGCACTGAACAGTTTAGTGCCGCTGAATAGCTCACTGACTGAGCTCTGCAAACCGGTTAAATTGCTTTGAACATACCACCCCCCCCCCCCCCCGACTTCTAAATGTAACAGTTTCTCCTTAGTACTGAATTCAGGGTGCTTTGTTTGGGTAATTTTACAAAGGGACCACGTTGATCTGCATTCTTCAGACACATTATATCAGCATTTACTAATGTAAAGTAATAACTGTCTTGCAAGGAAGTGGCACTACACACAGGGACATAGAACAGCGCTGTTAGAACACACATAAAAGAAGTTAGCTATTTTTTCTCTTAAGGACAGCTGAGGAAAAGTTTGGGATTTTGGTAGGTCTCTCTTGTTTACTTCAACAGGTACAAAAGCTCCACCAACTGAATGATGGCTGGGAAAAAAACATCTTGCCAAAACATGCCCTCGTTACTGCCTCTGCCTCTGTCCGGACGGAGAGCCCAATGCCGGTTGAAGGACTGGTTCCATGTGAAGGATACCTGCAAGCTAAAGCCCTCATGAAACAAGTGCAGGAGCTCAGAAAAGAAGTGGCAAGGCTGAACAGCAATTGAGACCCCGAGAAGTACATTGATGTATCATTGAAGTACAAGATGTAGTATCATTTTGTGGGTTTTTTTTGCTTTCTTTGTCTAAGCATATCAAGTTGGCTCCGGCCATGCAGTGCCTCCCTCCGCCCAATCGGGGCACTCAGCAGCCTACAAATTAGGAGTGCCATTGGGCGCGCCCACGCCTGTTGGGCCCGTGCCTGAGGGCCTCGCTAGAGGGCCTTTTGGCGTGGCCCTTAGGCGGGGTCCTGTGTGGAAGTCACCCCCAACCCCGGAGAATCGCAGTCCGCGGTAAGAAACAGCCAAGCAACCTGAGGACGATCTGCAGAACCATGGAACCAAGCAGCAGTATTGAACGCTGAGCTCTCCACAAAACGTATGTAAGACTACACGAAACTGCACATGCTAATTACTGGACATACTTGTATGAACTAAAATACTCAGGTAGCCATTCCCTACAATAGCTTTGTTTTCTAACAAATCTATTGTTGTTTCTAATGGACACTGATGTGTAGCTAGCTACTCTTAGTCAAGTAGCCATTGTATTCCTAAAAAGTACAAGTTAGACACCATCGTTAAGCTAGCCAGATCGACAGAAAGTACGCTAGTCATTTAAAATTCACACTAAAGGTACCCAAGGTCAGTTGCATAGCCATCATTGAAGTGCAAACATCTACTGCCGCACAAGCTAGCCTCATTGAAGTGCAAAGTATCTATTGTTGTACAAGCTAGCCTCATTGAAGTGCAAAGTATCTATTGTTGTACAAGCTAGCCTCATTGAAGTGCAAAGTATCTATCTATTGTTGCACAAGATAGCCAGCATTGTTAACCCAGCTATCTCCCGTACAAACAATTACTGCTGCCCCAATATTGTCAACCTAGATATCTCCTATACCAGCGCCCACTCATATGCCCTACAATTCAACATGGCCATATCCATCCTAACCCTAACCATTTTGTACCTCCTTAGCAACACACTCATTGGTCCCCTCACTTCGGCCCCCAACCACAACCCCATTCCAACCCTTCAAGGCCGAGGAAAAAGATATCAAGGCAGAACACACTATAAGTCATCAGAATTACATCAAGCCTCACACCCACACTTAATCTACATACCAATCCAACACTTCGCAAAACCCAAAGCAGCATGGCCCCAAAGCCAGCGAAACCTGAAATATGCCCTCATAAATGCACGGTCAGTCCACAGGAAATGGCCAGCCATCACTGACCTTATAACCCATCTTGAACTAGAAATCCTACTGGTCACTGAATCATGGCTCGCCGACTCAGACTCAGTCCTTATTAACCAACTTATCCCCCCCAACTTCTCAAGCCACACTTGCCACAGACCTAACCGCAGAGGAGGTGGCGCTCTCATCTTATCAAAAGCAGAGCTCCAATATCAACTGATCAAATCCAGCAGCACAACACACCTCGATACACTTACCATAACCAACAGCCACAGCATCATCAACCTAATATACAGATCACCATCCTCCTCTCCTGATGACCTTGCAACCATAATTGACCTTGCCTGTAACCCCAAGAACACCCACAGGCCAAACTGGATACTTGGAGACTTTAACCTCCCAGCTCTCCAGGATACCCATTCTAAGGCCTTCCTTGAAGCACTCAACGATCTGGGTTATGAGCAGATAGTTGAAACATCCACCCACAGAAAAGGAAATATACTAGATCTCGTATTCATCCCACGACCTGACATAAGCCCGAACCACAACTTTGAACTAGTTATCACCCCAGTCCCATGGTCCAACCACAATCTAATCAAATTCCAGATACCCATGCATCAGGACAGCAACCTGCCTAGGAAAGCAGTCGAAAGCTCATCCCCACCCATGAGACGATTCAGACCATTCAACAAAGAGGCGATCCTCAAAGAAGTCCTTCCAAACCTCAAGCTAGATTCTCCTGACCTGGATGAACTGATGGCCACTTGGAATAACAGCCTGAACTCTGCCGCATGCCTACCTACCTCAATCAAGATCTCAGACAAAACACCAAGAGGTAGGAAAACGGCACAATGGTACTCTGCAGACCTACGGTCCTCACTACTTCTCCTTAGGAAACTAGAAAGAAAATGGCGGCAATCCCAGTCCCCAACTGACCAGGCAGCCTACTCCAACCACCTGAACGCACACCGCGACTCTATATCAGTAAAAATTAAAGAATACCACTCCGAACTCCTACACCGCTCGCTAAACAAACCTCACGACCTCTTCAACCTAGTGAAGTCCATCACAAAAGAACCTTCGCTCACAGAGAGTACAATACTGCACCCGCAGGAATACGCAGACTACATACTAGCCAAAGCCAGCAATATCAGCATAGCCACGAAACCCACCCCTGGACACAACCCATACCAACTACTACCGCTCAACCTGCTTACACCACCATCAGCCAGAGGCATCGAGGACATCATTGCAACTATCAATGCCACCACAGCTCCAAATGATCCCTGCCCAGCACATTGGATAAGATCCCTTCGCAAAGAACTCAGTCCAGCCCTAGCCAGGATCATGGTGCGGTCCTTCTCCACAGGAACGTTCCCAGCATGCCTCAAACAGACGTCAATCCGGCCCCTTCTGAAGAACAACAAGCTGAATCCCCAGAAGGTTGAATCCTATAGACCAATCTCAAGCATCCCGCTTCTAGCCAGGATCATTGAGAAGGTAGTTCAATGGCAAATCCAAGAACACATCGACTCCACGGCCCCTCTTGATCCATGCCAACATGGTTTCAGGGAAGCACATGGCATTGAAATGCTCCTTACCATGCTTTTTAACACATTAATCACAGGGATTAACAACAACAGACAAGGATATGCCCTGATCTTCCTAGACATCTCCGCAGCTTTCGACTCAGTCAACCACGAGCAGCTCCTAATACGTCTCCAGGAAAAGGGAATCCAGGGTTCAGCCTGGAGCTGGTGCAAGTCGTACCTAGCAGATAGATGGCAGCAGGTACGGACAGGCTCTGCGACCTCCGAGCCTTTTCAACAAAAACATGGAGTCCCCCAAGGCTCCTCACTAACCGCCCTACTATTCAATATATACATGCAGCCCATATGTGCAATCATCCGCTCCTTCAACATTTCCTGCCTGATTTATGCAGATGATGTACTACTCTTCACCCCATTCACCATCGATCAACCAGACTTCTCTTCACTAGTAAAATGCTTTGACGCCGTCATGGACTGGCTTCACTCATAGAGCCTCAAGACAAATTTGAGCAAGACGGAAGTGTTGTTCATCACGAGAAATCAAACCTTCTCCCCACCAGCAACACTGAAGACAAGAGACGCCGAGCTCCAGAGCCATCCCACCATCCGCTACCAAGGTGTCACGCTGGACCAGCACCTCAACATGAAAGCACACATAGGCAACACTGTAAAGAAGGTCTACCATAAGATGATGACAATTCGACATCTCCAACCCGTGCTGTAACCAGAGGACTTCCGAACAGTTTTCCAGGCGCTAGTAAACCCCCACTTTGACTACGCCAATATAATCCTTCATGGACTCCCCAAGAACACGCTTAACCCACTACAGCTAGCAATGAACGCTGCCGCCAGATTCCTACAAGGGGCCTCTCAAAGGGAGCACATCACTCCAACCCTAAAGGATCTGCACTGGTTACAAATTTACTGCCGGATCATATACAAAGTTGCTCTCTTAACGTTCAAGGCCATTAACAAAAGAACTGCCAGCTCCTTGACAAACCTTATCCACCCCACACCCGCATCTAGAACAAGAAGGTCCTTCGCCACCAACACTCTAGTAACCCCCAGTGAAGTAAAAAAATGCACTAACGCCACAAGAAACAGAGCGTTCAGGTTCTACGCACCTACCTGCTGGAACGAACTCCCAGTGACCATCCGCATGATCACTGACCTTGCCCAATTTAGAAAGGCACTAAAGCACCACCTTTTTCTCCTACACTATGCCCAGGCCAACAACACATCCTCACCCGGCCTCACCCCTATGTCCCAACCATAAAGAACAGTCAACCCAATAAGTAATTCACATCCTTGTATATAGCCCTCAGGACAAGCCATGTCGCTATAGCCGCATAGCGACCCCCTCCCATTGTATATAGTCTCTATATAGCCTGTATATGCTTTCCCCTGTTATCAATCCAAGTTGTACTACCTGTTCATTGTACGTGCAAGGTAGGCTCTTCCTACTCTGCACAAAACGTTATCTGTAAACCACACTGATTTTAAAAAAGTGTGGTATATAAAAGCATTAAATAAATAAAATAAAATATAAATAAATAAAATTGACTTCATGGCTTTGGGACAGAGGGTGAAGCAGATAGGTGTGCAGGTGGTGATCTCTTCAATCCTCCCTGATAAAGGTAAAGGCCAAGGCAGAGAAGCTCGCATCCTGGAGATGAAGGCATGGCTGCGTGGATGACATCATTGAGAGTGTTTTGGTTTCCTCGACCATGGGATGATTTTCCAAGGGCTGCAGAGCAGAGATGGCATCCATCTGTCCAAAAAGGGTCAAAGTGTCTTCTGTAGCAGACTGGCTAACTTACTGAAGAGAACTTTAAACTAGATTCATTGGGGTTGTGTGAAGAAAGCCCCCAGGTAAGTGAAACATTTAATACCTCTGTAGAAATGGGTAAAAGGGGCAACATCTGGAAAGCAATGTGTATAAATGCCTGTAACATGGGAAATAAGGTCCCAGATGTTGAGGCTTTAATGGAAAAGGCTGACTTCGTTTTAGAGTCTGTTACGGAGACATAGTTCACAGACAACCATGACTGGGATGTAATTATACCAGGCTATACTTTATTCAAAAAGGACAGGGTAGGAAAAAGGGAGGAGGAATTGCACTATCTGTAAAAAAGAATATTAAAGATATAGAATTACAGGGCTTAAAAGGGAGCAAGGAGGCACTGTGGGTTAAACTAGAAAGAGAGAAAGGGAAATCCATTTGCATTGGTGTGATATACAGATCCCCCTCACAGGGAGAAGAAGTGGACGGGGATTTAATAGAAGACATACCCAGTATTGCCATGAAAGGAGAAGTGTTACTGATAGGTGACTTCAATATGCCATTGATTGGCACATCCCTACTGCAGTGTCATCTAGAAGTAAGGAGATCCTGGATTCCCTACAGGGAGAACTATTCTGGCATCTGGTAACTGAACCCACACGTGAAGGGGCCATGCTGGACTTGGTGCTTACCAATGGGGAAAGTGTTTCCGATGTCACAATGGGAGATCATCTCACATGCAGTGATCACCAGATGGTGTGGTTCAGTATTAGGATTAGGGCTGATAAAATCCATTCAAAAGTGAGGGTCTTAGACTTTAAGAAAATTAAATTTGCCAAGATGGGACAATACCTCAAGGAGTCATTAGCAGGATGGGAACAGCTGGGGGATGTAGAAAAACAGTGGGCAAAACTGAAAGGAGATATTTTAAGGGCAACTAACTTTTTGTTAGAAAGGTAAATAAATGTAAAAGGAAAAGGAGACTGCTATGGTTCTCAAAAGAAGTAGTTGAAAAGGTGATGAAAAAGAGGGAGGAAAAGGATCTACATTTGGAAAAACTTAGAGAAGCTGGCAAAGTAGCCAGGAAAGCAAAGAAACAAAAAGAAGAAATAGCCAATGCAATAAAATGGGGGGATAAGACATTTTTCAGAAATGTTAGTTAGAGGGGGAAGGGCAAAAGTGGTATTGTCAGACTCAAGGGTGAAGGGGAGGAATATGTAGAAGCTGATGTGGATGAAGCAGAATTTCTTAACAAATATTTCTATTCTGTGTTCACAGATGAAGAACCAGGAGCAGGACCTCAGAAAATACCCACAACTAGGGACAGAAGTGACAGGGTTCTTGAATGAATTTCAGAAGACTGTTCATGAGGAACTAGCTAAACTAAAAGTAGACAAGGCAATGGGACCGGATGGGATCCATCCCAGAATATTGAAGGAACTTGGGAACATTCTAGTGGCTCCACTGAATGACCTTTTCAGTGCTTCTTTAAGGTCAGGAGTGGTCCCAGAGGACTGGAGGAAGGCACATGTGGTCCCAATACACAAGTGGAAGTAAGGATGAGGTAAACAACTACAGACTGGTCAGTCTAAACTCTGTGGTGAGTAAATTATTGGAAATGCTATTAAAACAGGTTTCTGGAGTCCAATGGATTGCAGGATCCAAGGCAGCATGGTTTACCAGGAGCACGTCTTGTCAGAAAAATCTGATTGATTTCTTTCTCTGAGTGATCAGGGAGTTGGACTGAGGGAGAGCCCTAGATTTGGTATACTTAGATGTCAGTAAAGCCTTTGAAATAATTTCACACAGGCGACTTACAGTATAAACAAACTGAGCACCCTAGTGATGGACCCTAAAGTGACTGATTGGGTTAGAAATTGGTTCTGTAGGAGGCGACAAAGGGTACAGGTAAATGGAGCTTACTCTGAGGAGGAGGTTACCAGAAGTGTGCTGCAAGGATCTGTCCTTGATCCGATTCTTTTTAACATCTTTGTTAGTGATATTGCAGAAGGGCTGTTGGGTAAGGTTTGCCTGTTTGCGGATGACACCAAAATCTGCAATAGAGTAGACAACCAGGAAGGAGTAGATAACATGAGGAGGGATCTAGCTAAGCTTGAAGAATGGTCAAGAATCTGGCATCTGTGATTTAATGCTAAAAAATGCAGGGTCATGCATTTGGGCTGCAAAAATCCAAGGGAGCGCTACAGTGTAGGGGATGAAGTACTTCTGTTCACAAAAGGAGAGCGGGACCTAGGCATGGTTGTGTCTGATGATCTTAAAGTGGCTCAACAGGTAGAAAAGGCGATGGGGAGAGCCAGAAGGATGCTTGGGTGCATGTAGAGAGGAATGGCCAGCTGAAAAAAGGAAGGGATAGTGCCTCTGTATAAGTCTCTGGTATGAACACATTTGAAGTATTATGTTCAGTTCTGGAGAAGAATATAAGTAGGATGGAGTTGATGCAGAGAGTGGCTACTAAGATGGTTAGTGGTCTTCATTATAAAGCATATGAGGACAGACTTAAGGATCTTAATATGTACACCTTAGAGGAAATTTGGGATAGAGGAGATATGATAGCGATGTTTAAATATCTCTGTGGCATGAATGCACAGGAGGAGAGCTTCTTTCAATTGAAAGCAAGTTCTGCTATGAGGGGATATAGGATGAGAGTGGAAGGGGATAAACTCATGAGTAATATGCGGAAATATTTTTTTACAGAAAGAGTGGTGGATCTGTGGAATAGTCTCCCAGTGGAGGTGGTGGAGGCAAGGACAGTATCTGAATTCGAAAAAGCATGGGACCAACACAGAGGCTCTCAAAGGGAAAAGAGGGGACTGCTGTAGTGGTTGATATGGAAGTGGAGACTAGATAGGCCATGTGGTCTTTTTCTGCCGTCATCTTCTATGCTTCTAATCCACCTTTCTCGGGCTGCTTTTATCCAAGCTGTTATGTTTATTTACCTTTCCTGGCTATATTTGTAAGTTCTGGTTTCTTCTAGCTTTGGCGTGATTCACATTGTAAATGTGAGCAGCTTTGTACTGACATTGTTCATCAAAGTGCCAAAGACTGGAGCAATAAACAAGGAAGGTATTCATGTTATGTTATTTACAGCCATTGCCATTCCTAGAACATCATAAACCGATTCTTCTTATCAGCAGACTGTAAGATTTCCAAGAAGTTCTTCAGTTTGCACAAATTCCAAGGTATGTGCATGCATTCATGTGAAGTGAGACGCTACTTGGTGTTTTTCTGGGTTGCAGTTATACCACAGAATGTTTCTTGATTTATCACGAAGAATTTATATTTGCATACTCGACAGTGAGAGTAATATTATAGAGCTAGCCACAAGGACGCATGAACAAGCTGCCGGAGCCCATGCAAAAAAGTAAAGTTCTGCCATGTCACTTCCTAGTCAGATGACCTAATACAGTCACTTGAGAAAGGGCACCAAAGCAAAGGTTGTGTTTCAACCATAGGCATCGTTTGAGGAGGTGGGGGGAGGGAGCAGAAGCCCCCAAAATGTTGCAGGCACTAATGGAGATCTGGCACCCCTGCCCCCACTGTCAGTATGGCTTCCTTCCCAAAGTAAGACGGTAAACTACACTGACGGTTTCAACACAAACAAAAAATGGGCCACTGGGCCCATAAAAATACCGAGAAATGAAATGCTAGCTGTACAATGATTGCCAATCAAATCACTGGTGAACACTTGTCACTGCCCTCAGAGCATCTTCTGAATGTGAGAAGGCAAAGCTTCAGGTCCTGAGGGATATAGTGCTACAGCAAAGCAGAAACCCCGTCACATTGGCAGTCAGCTAATAAATAAATGTTGCATTGAGCCAGAACTTCATGGATGTATTTTACTTATTACCCACAAATTTCATAAATATTTTAGGTAGGGTACAACAATCATCAAACCTTAAAATATATTACATATTTGAATGATATAAGGATACAAATTACAGTATGAAGGGCAAAGGTTAGTTAGAAGTAGGATACAGTCATGACTGGGTTAAAATTATAGTAAGTATCACTGAGAGTGAATGTATTGTAGTTTCCCATTTAAATGCAATCTCTACTATATCGTTGTATGACTGAAGAATGTGGAATCTAAAGCAAGATATTACATTAAACTACATCCCCAATAAATTCCCTGGTTATAGTGATACAATCTATAGTAACTTTCAGCCCCACCTCCATGCTAGACCCAACTGGCCTTCTCAAAAAGCCACGATTTGAGCTTCCAGGGGAAGACTAACAACTCGCGTGTTTCCCAAATAGCCCAGGACAACTGATTCCATAAAACAGGCAAACAGAGACTCTTCACTCATGTACAGGATAATCGATCATCTCTAAGAGCGGGCAACTTCAATAAACCTAAGAATGCAAGCAGAGGCGTCAGTGCCAACGACTTCATAAATAAGTTGGCCCCATATTTTCTTTGCCTCGAATGTCAGGCAGACAATCTTGAATTGAATCTTGTCTCCACTAGCAACCAGTAAAGGGCTTTTCCAACTGGTGTAACGGGAGCCCAGAAAGGAGTATATGCCAATAAAGAAGTAATTTTATAAACTCCTGCATGGTTAATGTGCATGTTTCTGCACACCACTAGTGATGTGGTTTTTTTTTATCCAAAAGTTCAAATAATACATATCACTCAGCTACATAAGAGGAAAAAAACAATGGTATAGGAAATAACACACCTCAAAAATAAGCACCTGAGAGACCACCATAATCAAGGGGGGGGGGGAGGAAAGCTACGGAGACAATAAATGCAGTCATGGAACAAACAAAAGCAGCTGGACTATGCATTAATGTGAGGCCCCTACAGGGCCCTGAGCTCCCTCTTTAACAGCAATAAACTCTCTCAACTGGCTGGGATCAAAGAAAACAAATTTTACCCCCAACAGATACAACACATTTGCAAAGAAATTTTAAAGCAAACCCAACCCGAGAGCCTCAACCCTCGGCCTCAGAACCAAAAAGGCTCATCTGTGAGCTTGCATAGAACGAGAAAAATCAGGAAATATCCGTACACTAGAGCCCAGAAAGCTGACATGTATATTATGAAAATACAATTTCAAAACAGAGTCTCTGTCAGACTCAATGCAAAAGTGGCCAACAAGGTAGTAAATTCAGTGACCACTTCCAAGGAAGATTCTAAGAAGAGAGTCAAATTCAAATAGCTTTGTTCTTGATCTTCCAAAGGAGAAGGCTTACCACTCTCAGGCAATGAGAGATAAGCCTTAACCAAAAGTGGGAGGTTATTTGGGGAGGAATGCAATACTTCCCTCAAATACTTCCTGACCATGTCCAAAGGAGCAATCAATGGTCACTTAAGAAAGTTTAAAATACGTAAATTGTCTTCCCGGATTGATTTTCTAAAAATATTTTCTAAAATATCAGTCTTGCGATTCAATATGTCCTCCGTAATAAGAGCAAGCAACAGTTCTTTATTTCCATCATTCAGCCTCTCAATCTCCTCCATTCTCACTTCAACTAGTATTAAACCTGAACAGGGAACTCAAGCAACATCATTTGAACATTAGTTTTCAAAGATTGAACCGAACCTGTTATCGAGGCTTCCAGGCCTTTCAAGGCATCAAGAGTCCAACCAGGAAGCAAACCACACACTACGCTGCACTGATAAGATATAGTGGGAATTGAATCTCACGATCACGTCATAAACAGATGGCATGACAACACTGACCAAAACCCCTGACGAAGGCAGTGCCGAAACATGGCCATGTCAGATTGGCATTTATAGATTCTCCCCGTGGTATTAATAAATATACTATTTGGTTTGCATCTCGATCCAGACTGGTTGCTTTCAAGGCATCACACAGGGTCTCCAAACGACACTTGAACATGCTTTACCAATGCACTCATGATACATTCAGAAGCTCCTTCTACTTGCCCAGAAACAAGTTCCACCGGTGAGGAGAACAGAAGCTATACCGAACACTCGTGGCTCACAGCCAGTACTCCAACATTCTGCTCAACTGCGGTTCTACTCCCGAAGAATCCACTTCCGGGTCATGGGGGGCGACTCGATCCTCAGGGCTTAATGATGCCCCTTCAGTGCTCCGGTCCACCGCTAGCGGCAATGAGCCAACCAAAGCTTCTGCCAGGTCCATGCAAGTGAATCCCTGACAGTCTACCATCCTCGTCTGCCCCTTAGAGGTGCTGCCACCAGCCTTGAGACCTTGTCTAGGTTTTCCCTTCCTCTTCCCTGGCATAACAACCACCAGTAAGAGAACAGGCAACAGAATTAGGGAAACTGCCAAGAACTCACTCCCAACACACCTCTGACTAGAACACCATCTTGCCACACCCCCTTGCCGGTTTTATAAGGTACAAGTGTACTTTACTTTATAAAATAGGGTCATAAATGGACAAAAATGTGCATTAAATCTAAGCCCTAGAACTGGTGTAAATGTCCACGCCTAAATTGTTTCAAGAACATGCATATGTTATAGTCTTTTATAATTTATGTGCATAAATGGGTCTTCCACCCATACTCTGCCCAAGCTCAGCTATGTGCACGCCCAAAGTGAAAGTATGCCTGAAGCGCACACTTACCGAATACAGACCGCCTAAAGTACTACCACTGCTACTTATGTGTATAGCTCTACAAGGGTGTATGCAGTGCTGTACATATAGAAGTACACTCATAAATCAATGAAAAGACATGATTTACACATGCAAACAATGTAACTTTCAATGGCTTCTTAAAAAATTACCCTCTAAAATTACACATAAAATAGAGAATACTGTTGTTGTTAATTGCCGTTGAGTTGGTGTCGACTCATGGCGACCCTCTGGATAGCTATCCTAAATTGTGTTCGTTCTTCAGTCAGGCGGCTCATTGTTGACAGACTGGCACCCGTAGCTGCTGTTATTGTATCGATCCATCTCATTGCTGGCCTTCCTCTTTTGCGTTGACCTTCTACCTTGCAAAGCATGATGTCTTTCTCTAATGATCTCTCTCTTCGCATGATGTGTCCAAAGTATGAAAGTTGAAGTCTTGTCATCTGAGCGTCTAAAGAAAGCTTAGGTTTGATTTCCTGTAGTACTGACTGGTTTGTTCTTCGGGCAGTCCATGGTATACACAGTATTCACCGCCAGCACCATAATTCAAAGGCATCAATTTTCTTCCTGTCTATCTTTTTCACTGTCCAACTTTTGCATCCATATGATGTTATTGAAAATACCATGGCTTGGACAAGTCAAATCTTTGTATGGAGAGAAATCTCTGCTCTTAAGAACTTTGTCTAGATCCTTCATAGCCATTCTGCGAAGAGCAATGTGTAATCAGATTCCTTGACTGCTTGTTCCTTCTTTATTGATAGTTGATCCAAGTAGGTTAAAGTTGTCCACTATTTCAATTTCTTATCCTTCAACAATGAACTTATTGATTTTGCCAGTTGCCATGATCTTTATCTTCTTTACATTAAGGTGCAGGCCCATTTTAAGACTGTTGTAGTCTCTGTTGAATAATCTTCAGTAGAATCTTGCTGGCATGTGGGATCAGAGCGATGTTCGATAATTTCCACAGTCAGTTGGTTCACCTTTCTTTAGTATTGATATAAACAAAAATTGTCATCAGTTGGCCATGATGCTGCCTTCCAAATTTCCTGGCAGAGCCTTGTAAGTATGGTAACAGCTGCATCAGATTGCTGTAATGCTTCCATGGGAATGCCATCAATGCCTGGTGCTTTGTTCTTTGATAAGACTTTCAATGCTGCTTCAACTTCTTTCATCAACATTGGTTCCGGATCATAAGGTACAGATTGAGATGGCTGTTGGTCCACTTGATCTTTGTCATATAAAAGCTCTGTATATTCTTTCCACCTTTCTTGATCTTCTCAGCATCATTCAATGTAGATCCTTGAGCATCTTGTAACATTCCAGTTTGAGGCTGGAATTTTTTCTTTAACTCTCGTAGCTTTAGGAAAAACGATCTTGTTCTTCCTCTAATAGTTTTTCCTTCTATTTCCTTGCATGCATCACTGTAGTACTTTTCCTTGTCTTGTCTTGCTGCACATTGGAAATCTCTGTTGAGTTCTGTGATTACCTCTCTTTCTCCTCTGGTTTTAGCTTCTCTTCATTTCTGGGCAATTTTCAGAATTTCTTCCATCATCCATTTTGGCTGTTTTTGCTTTTTCATCTTTTGTAGAGACTTCTTGCTTTCTTCCAATATATACTTTTTATGTCATTCCATAACTCTTCTGGAACTCTGTCATTTGAATCTAAAGCAGTAAATCAATTTTGCAGGCAGTCTTTAAATTCCAGTGGTATATTCTCAAGGTCATATTTTGCTACATTCATGAGTGGTTTGCTCTTTTTCAACTTTAGCTTGAGTTCGCATACTAGTAGTTGATGATCTGTACCACAGTCAGCTCCAGGTTTTGTTTTTGTGGATGTTATAGAGCTTTTCCATCGTTGAATTCCACAAATGTAGTCAATTTGATTTTTGTACAATCCATTGGTTGAAGTCCATGTGTGCAGTCGTTGGAAGAAGGTGTTTGAGATGAATAGATCGTTGGTCTTGCAGAATTCTATCAGTCTTTCTCTAGCTTCATTTCTGTTGCCAAGTCCATATTTTCCAACCATTTTGCCTTCTTCTTTATGGCCAACTTTTGCGTTCCAGTCACCCATGACTATCAGGATATCCTGTTTGCATGTTTTGTCAAATTCAGCTTGTACTTGTTCATAGAACTTATCAATTTCATCCTCTTCTGCAGCTGTTGTTGGGGCCTATACTTGAATTATGTTTGTGTTGATAATTTCTATACGTCTACGAGGAATGCCTAAGTGTTCACTGACTGCATTGTATTTCATGGGGTCCAACCAAAGGAGCACCTACCACGTAACCAATCAAGAAACCAATCTGGGCATGGTAAGAAAATATTCTTTATTAGAGGGATTATAAACCAGGGCTACAAGGGAAAATTACTGGCCGAAAACCCTTACACAGGCCTTGTTTTGGCAACGCCTTCTTCAGAGTTTTTTTCAGCATGATCAAACTACAACCAATAAAAAAAATGAATCTTAAACAAGATAGATACATAAATAAATAATTAAAACACATTCAAATCAAAATAAAACAATACTTAAAATCATATATAAAGGGGAAGCCATCTAAAACCAATATAAAGAACATGTGAAAGCAAAAACATCTGTATATAACTTACATCAATAGGTAAACAAAACCATAATCCATAAAAAATACAATAAGACATGAATGCATACTTAAAAAATAAGGGATGTGACATGTGCAGCAAGACTAATTGGAAAAACATTATACCAATTGTAAAAGAAGTTCTCCCTCAAATAAATATCCTCCTGTGATATCTAATAAAACTGAATGGAGAGGAAAATATCATGATTATGATCTAACAAACACCCCATAATAATCTAAAGGGTCATATAAGGAGGTGAAAAACAGAAAGAAAGAAGCAGGAGTGAAACTGCAAAAAAACCAGGGAAGGTATACAAAGCCCTATGAGCTTGGCCTAATTAAACCAACCCATGAAACTATAATGAGGAGGACCTACATAATATGAAAGATACAGGTATGTCATTAGCGTTACTAAATATGAATGTATGTAAACGGGGTAACAACCCCCTGTCTTAAACACTTCAAAACATATCAAGTTGTACACGTTCCATTTCATTCTTGACCACCTCTAACATCCCTTGGTTCATGCTTCGTATGTTCCATGTCCCAATATGTAAGACATCTTTGAAGCTTCTGACTCTCATTTCATGCGCAGCTACATCAGCAGTCAGACATCCCGAGGGCTTTGATCCAACCACAACATAAATGCTGGCTTTACTCTGAAATGTCTTCAGCTCCTCCCCAGTAGCCAGTTGATTGCCTTCCAACCTGGGGGCAGGGGTGGATTTACCTTGAGTGAGGCCCTACGCCAACAAAAATTGTGGGCCCCCAGAAAAGATAAAAACAAGCACGCCGGATCAGCTGCGCGCTGTTGGCCCTGACGTCATAATTAAACTGGGAATCCCAAAAGCCAAACTTGGAATGTACAACACTGTAGAAATAAAACTATACATTAATTTGCTCTTGTACTAAACAAAGCGCAGACGTTAATGATGCACATTTACCAGAGCTGACATATTCCAATTAATAAATTCAAAATAAAGAGATATTTTTCTACCTTTTGTGCATTTTTTTTCAGCTGCAATTGCTCCAGCCGCTTTCTTCTGGTTTCTTCGTGTCAGCCCAACTCCAGTCTTAAACCCCCAGCCCATTTCCCCTCCCCCCCCCCCCCCCCCCCCCCCATCGGCTCAAGTAAACTTTAATTAAAAAAAATAAAACACTGGCCGCTGCCGCCGCGGGGCCCCCTCTGCCCGGCTGAGCCCCTCCGTGCCGGCTTTGAGAGGCGCGAAGGGAGAGTGTCTCCCTCGCGTCTCTGTTAAGCCCGCAGGGGCTGATGGGAAATAAATATTTTCAACTTTCCATTCACATTTCTGTGTGGTATGTGGCAAAGCTATAGGCATGTGTGTTCCACAGAGAGTAACGCGAGCCATTGATAGGGAATATAGAGACAACCAGAGAGGAGGCCAGGCTTTTCTGCCTTTTATCCCCTACCAGTCCTAATCACTGCCCAGCCTCTCAGGACAACTGACTAATGAAGACACAGAAAGCCTGGCCACTCTCCATCAGTGCTGTCAGGGCCGCAAAGCATGCAGGATCAAACCCAGAAGATGTTCTCAGAGAAAATAATTTCCAGTTCATTTTTATTCTGCTCGAGGTTTTTTAACGATTTTCAGATATTGTTGTTTCATGTCATTCATTGTTGGTTCATGACATATGTTGGTACTTTGTAACCCATGCATATTGACTTGACACATGTTAATTCATAGGTTAGCATATGTTAAACTGATTTTCTACTCACTAAATGTTTTAAGGCGCACAGCAAACCACATGAGAGATAATGAATGCGCTCCCCCTACCATGCAGCCAGAGGATGGTCTAGGTTGGGGTTCAGGCTGCAGTGTGCTATATTACCACATGACCAGCCTGGGAGCCTTTCTCCCCCAAACTTGCAGACAGCCCCTGGTGAAGGAAATGGAACTTCCACTGCTTACTCCCAGTCCCAGAGGCAAAGAATTAGGAGTTGGACAGGGCCAATGAACCAGAGCGGCATCCCTTGGGGGGGGGGCTGCGGTTCCCCCCCCCCCCCAGGGCCTGCAGCAGTGACAATGATTCAAAAAACAGCTTTAGTGCTGCGTCAAAGTTTTCATATGCTCCTTCCTACTGCTTCCACCTCCTCCGAACCAAAGGTCTGCATCGGAGGGGGTCAGAAATGGCAGATAGGAGCACATAAAAACCACAATGCAGCACCAAAGTTTTTAAGTGAACACTGTATTGTGGTGTTTGAGTCATTGCCACCGCTGCTGCAGGCCCCGGAGAGAGGTAAAAGCAGCAGCTTGCAATGGGGTGGGGAGCAGTGGAGGGTCTGCCTACAGCGCCTCCATTCCTTGCAGCAGCCCTGGAGTCAGATCACTTCTCAGGAAGCCTAACGGGGAACGGCAGGGGTACGCCATCTTTGCTGGTACCTCATGAATCCAGGCAGAAGAGTCGGGGAGTCATGGCCCCTGTCGTGTTTAAAATCAATTTCAAAGCTCCTGGGTCTTCTACTTGCTGCTACAGCTCCCACATTTGCACATAATATCTGACAGTAAAATGTAACTTAGGGCCTATGAAAGTTTATTTTTTTGGCTGGATTTATATACTGCTTTTCACAGAGGTCAAAGCGGTTTACAAGGAACCTTGTTGGTGTGTGATGCTAATTCATCAGATTGATCTACAGCATTACTTTTTAAAGGATTTGACAGAATTAAACTGAAATAGTGAAACGCTTTGCTGTAGCATTCTAACAGGCTCCGTGCTCCTACAGTGACTTCCTCACTTAAAAAAGGATCATGCTTACCGCTGAATACAATGCAGCCTATGTAGCATGCTTAGCCCAAGACTGAAAGGAGAATTTTCTAGCTGTGTGCAGTATGACAGTGTTACCTTGCGAATCTGGTTGAAGGTATCTATAGCCTCTGCTCCTCTGCAAAGTAAAACGACATTAACTGTTTTCAGGGTCATAGGTTTGTGCAGGCAATATAAACTTATGCCCAGGGCTCCGAGCTGGGGGGGAAGGGGCTACCAGAAAACAGAAGAACAAGGTTTGAATCACACACCACCCAGTCTTCTTCCATATCCTTCCTCCCCTCTTCCTCACCCATGTTGGCACACTCCCCAGTAATGGCCCCGCCTTCCACAACATGAGGACAAGCCATAGAATTCACGCCAACAGCCAGGAAAGGAAAGTGCCAAGGTTGGGGGGGAGAGAGGGTTACCTTACTGCGGGCTTAACAGAGACGCGAGGGAGACACTCTCCCTTCGTGCCTCTCAAAGCCGGCACGGAGGGGCTCAGCCGGGCAGAGGGGGCCCCGCGGGACAGTCCATGCTGCCGCGGCAGCAGCCAGAGCTTTTTTTAAATTAAATTTTTTTAAAAAACGAACAATTTGTTCAATTTTTGTGGGCCCTTGCCAGCTGTGGGCCCTACGCCACGGCGTAGTTGGCGTATAGGTAAATCCGGCCCTGCCTGGGGGTCTCATCTTCCAGCACTATAGTGCAATTGGTTTTGTTGGCAAGATACGGAAGTAGATTGCCGGGCCTTTCTTCCGCGCAGTTTAAGTTTAGTGTTGTTGCCATTGTCACAGAAATTTGACCCTCCGCCACCAACACTGTCCCATTCTGCTGCTGCTGCCCAGATGGGTGGTTTGTCTTGGTCTGGCACCTCAGCTGAGACCTGTCCATCTTGGGAGACCCTGCAGTAGTTAAACTATCGATAGCTTAGCCCTCAGCATCACTGATGCACACAAACCCTCACAAGTGAGGGATGGGGAATATAGATGTAGATATTTGTCCTGCCCAGGCCATGTTCCCTTGCAAATTCAACATGATATTTTATTTAACAGTTTATTTGTTTTTTATATGGACATCCCTATGAAAAATGAGCCTTTTCTAAATGACCATTTACATATGGCTACAATTTGTACATATAAGTGGTCATATTTATGCATGTAAATCGTGAATAAGGTTTCTAAAATAACCCCCAAAGCATAAGGGCGTATATTTCAAGACCTCAGGTAGCCTTCGGAGGAAAGGTAGCTATAGTGCAGATATGACAGCGACCTTTAATTACCTCTCTGGGCTCCACCTTCTCTTCCATTTTGTTTCAAGTTTACCTTAGTCCTTTATGTAAGATGTTCCATGACTTAGATTTGTCTTTCGATTTTACGCTGACGACACATTTCAGAAGTTTAAGTTTAGTAGTGATCTTCCCTCCCTGAATATATTACGTGAGTTCTCTAAGACGTCTGAATGGTTGTTGATTAATTTCAATAAAACTGGAGCGCTGATCGTTGGTTTAGACCAGCATTTTCTTTCTTCTGCAGCTCGTTCACTTGCTGGGAATTCTGATCCCCTTCGAATAGCAAGTTTATTATCCCTTGGGGTTATCCCAGATGGGCATTTTTCTTTCAAAGCTCACTGTGAGGGCTGTGTAACATAGTATACAGTGGCAGACAAAGACCAGTGTAGTGCACCTAGTCTGCCCAGCAAGGTGGCTAGAATAGGTGGACTCAGAACCGGCCCTAGAGTTGGTCTGAAGTGGCAGCTAGCACACAAATCAGCATGCGGCACATGTCATGCTCCCGTTGCCCTGGGCCCAAGCATGCAGTTACCACATGTAAAGACGTGTTAACTGCTTAGCACACTTTAATAAAAGGGCCCCTGTGTTCCTATGTTTAGACAATGGAGAGCAATCTGCAGCATCACAGTGCTTTTCTTCAGCTTACAGTACCACAAATGTATTGGTTTAGCAACACTTCTTTTCACACTTGTGCAAAGGAGATGTACATCAAACATCCACCTACATCCCCCAAGGGCCATGAATTTACAACAAAGCGTGCCCAACACGTGGTGACATCTGGATAATTGTTTCAACAAGATTTTCCCACTTTTCACAACCAAGTTTCCAAAGCTGTTTAGCTGCAGGAACAGTGATTATACCAGCCCTCCTATCACTCCGTTAATATTTCACAGGCACTGTGGCCGTCTTAAAAATGGTTTCACTGTATTTCAGCTTCAGAAATACCTGGGCACTTCCCTGTAAAGAAATATTAAATTATTCTCAAGGCAACATTGTTAATAGGAGACACTGGCTACCTAGAAGGACCATAAGGAGAACTAATTACACGGGGAGTGAAAAAGGAAGTCCAAGTTTTATAGATTAGAATGGTTTTCTTTTCAGTTTCTCTTAATATGGTTTTCTCAAAACCAAAACCCTCACTTATTTGCAGTTTCAAATTGCTTCACTTAATCACACTGACAGTCTGTGTGTGATTCTATTCTAGTAGAATCCAATAATAGAATTCATTATCACAAGGCCTCATCTTGGTTTGAGACATATTCAACAGTCTGGACATTGTCTTCTTTTGCTGAACAAAGTTTTCAGGTAGAGATTGCCGAGCCCATCTCAGGACCCTGCACAGCAAGCAAAAACAAGACAGAAAAAAGACAAAGTACGACCCCTTTGATTTCTTTATCTTCGTGAACTTAGAACTTGCAACAACTTGGAAAACAACATATCCCAGTCACAGTCCATAACGGCTGAAGGTTAATCGGGCACTATGCCATGCTGAGTCCAGTAAAATTCTTGAAACAGAATAACGTGTCTTGCAAATTCTTGGACTGACAGATTTACAGAGTCCCCCTTATTATCTTTTTAACACTCAAGCGCCGAGTCCCATACCCAAGAAATGTTTCATTGTAACATAGTAACATTGTACTGACATCGTGAGCATCATGGCTATATTATATTAATGTTTTCCTGCTCTATTATTATTCTCCTGACATTGTATATTTCTGTCATATGAATGCTCTATTATGCTGTTTCGAATGTGAAAATCACTGACATTTTCATATTATTATTACTACTAGGATTTAATTTGTTTATATCCAAGTTTAGCTTACTGTTGTAATTGGCATTTGGTCATTTTACTACAGTTGTGCTGTTGCTGTATCTGTTGTCTGTGTCCTTGTCAAGCTATTCCTGTTGTACATTGCCTCTTCATAAAAGTGGTTAATAAATCTTAATAAATAAAGGCCTACATTTACAAGCATAACTTATAAGCTCCTAAATTAAGAGGAATTTTCAACTGAAAACTTTAGACTCCAATGTTTGGCTGAAAATAGGGTGCATATTTAGGAGCACAGCTTTTTTGACTATCAGGCAGCCATATTTAAAGATCCCTGTCAAGCGTTTGGACGAAGATGAAGGAGGAAAGCAGACCATTATTGTAGAAGAGAAAATGTTTCCATGAGTTGTTTTTTTCCGCACGATGTGAAGAATCCACAAGCGCACTGAACCTTGAGCCCCAAGTGAACAGTAAAGGTATTTTCATTACAGGGCTGCAAGCAAACATGGCACTAATGTCTTTACAGTCTGTGCTCTTAGATGAATGGCCCTTCCAATAGCCATGTCACTTGCTATTATGACTGGACTCCACTTCCAGCTCTTCTACTTACTTTTCTAAGTTGGGTTTGTATTGCATATCAACTCCAAGACATCACCCTTCAGATTATACACCAGTCACATTCATTTCTCCTGCATCGCTCTCGAAAAACCCAGAAAGTTCTGTGCTATGATGTAGCCCAATGCTTGTGGAGGGCTTTATATCTACAGTGCAGGAAGAGCGCGTTTACTGAGGGTCTGATATCCAGAACATCAGATATTTAAATATCGATCGTGGCAAAATGTGGCAGAGGATCTGGTTGACTGTAGTCATATCTGTTGACTTTCTCCTTGGTGGTGGCCGGTGTTGGATATCTGGATACTGTGGTCAGCACTAGCAATTATTTATTTATTTATTGAAGAAATGTTATATACCCATTCAGAACTGAGTATTAAGGCAGTCTACACTTTAGAAGGGAAGATCAACAGAATGCTGGGAATCATAAGGAAAGTAATAGAGAATAAAACCAAGGATATTATAATGCCTCTATATCACTCCATGGTGTGACCGCACCTTGAATATTGTGTGCAATTCTGGTCACCATATATTAAAAAGGATATAGTGGAATTAGAAACGGTACAGAGAAGAACCACCAAAATGGTAAAGGGGATGGAAGGATACTCCTATGAGGAGAGGCTTAAAAGGTTAGGGCTCTTCAACCTGGAAAAGAGACGGCTGAGGGGAGATATGATAGAGGCCTATAAATTAATGAATGGAGTAGAACAGGTAAACATAGATTGGTTGTTTACCCCTTCAAAACGAAGAAAGACTGGTGGACATGCAATGAAGCTGGAAGCACTAAAAAGCTTTTTAAAAAAGCTTATGTTTTCAGGCTCCACTGTGTCCTAATCAATATCCTTTCCATTTGTTCCCTAATAAATCTCAAGGTCAGTATTCACTGAGTCAAAACTTAGCTTTAAATGGATGTTATCCATTTAAAATTATGCATATTTTTATCAAAGCAATGCATTCAAGTGTGAACACTGAAAATAGATACGTTACAGTATGTGTTCAAACCCAAAGTTGAAATAACCTTTAGCCCTGCTTCCAGACCACCCTGACTTAAAACATACAGCTTTGGCCATGAAAAAGAACTTAGGAGGTCAGCAGTGGGTGTTGACTGCTTAAGTGCATTTAAATGACAGGTCCATTATTTTTTATATTCCCACTAGTAAATGGCTGAAATATTCCATTCTCTGGCCAGGGATTTGATAATTGCTGATCCAGCAATGTCTGGCAGCTTCTAAAAT